>CM061548.1:417873281-418322467 GCA_030864215.1 Capsicum pubescens
CACAAATTACTTTTCTAACATTCCTACGATCACCTGCCACAGCCCCAGTGGCCATTTTTCAAAATTCTTGCAAGAAAATTTGCACCCCAAGAACCCAAAACAACAAAAAAAAAAATTGAAAAAAAAAAATAAAACTTTTTTTAATTTTCAAGAATTGAATGAAAATGAAAGAACCCTTTCAAGATTTAGCAAAAACTCAGTAAAAATTGCACCTCAAGAACCCAAAACAAGAATAAAAAAAAAAATTAAGTGTTTTTTTTAATTATTTTCAAGAATTGAATGAAAATGAAAGAACCCTTTCAAGTTTTAGCAAAAAAACAGTAAAAATTATACCTCAAGAACCCAAAACAAGAACAAAAAATTGCAAAAACAAAATAAAAATGAAAAATTAACTATTTTTTTTTATTTTCAAGAATTTAATGAAAGTGAGATTTAGTAAAAAGTAAAAACCCATGTGGGAATTTATGATATACAAATACCCTTTGGGTCTACTGACGTGTTAGACGAGTTATAGAAGTTGTATAAGTCCTTTTTGCGTATGGATAGTGGCTTTTTGAATTGGAAAAAAAGAAAAAGAAAAAAAATAGAATTTTGATATGGTCAAAATAAAAAAAAAAACTTGGTAAAGTAATTATTAGGGATAATAGTCACAAAAATACCTGAACTTTGATCGATTTGCAGTTGAGCATACTGAACTTTTTGTGGATCCTTAGACTTTTTTTTTCGTATTTTAATGACATATATCCGCTCACTTAGATACGTGTAAATATGAGATTGACGTGTGTATTACACGCGTCAGCCCCAAACTAGGCATAGCGTTTAGGTGGGTAATAGGACCACCGCAAAACTCAGTATGCTCAACTGCAAATCCGGTCAAAGTTCAGTTATTTTTCTGAGTATTTTTCCTAATTATTATAAAATCGAAATGCTAGAAGTGTATTATTATTAGCGAGATTAAATGACGATAAAGAAAAATAGGATGAAAAAGTTAGTTATTAGTGAATCAGCAATGATAAAATTGTACGTCACTTTTAAATTTTAATTAAAAAGAAAAGTAATTTACTTTATTTATGTTGTTTGCTTTTATTAGAAGTATGGTTAAAGATTTTTTTTATTTTTTATAATATAATAACTTTAATGTAGAAATGTATATGTTAATATTACGAGATTAGGAACTTACTATAACGCAATAGTTAAATATTTAAGGTAATAATAAGGTGTTGAATGTATCATATGATAAGTTATGACATCAACTTATGATACATTAGTGTTCAAAAAAATAAAGAATTTGAATAGAATTTAATTTATGTTTGTGATAATATTTGAGAGAGTGTTCATATAAATATATGTTATTTATGTTTATGTCACAGGTGTCCAAAGTTTACTATGTGTTTGATCACATTTTATATGAACTTGGACATAGTTATTTTTTTCTCTTTTTCGTTTCTTATCCGGTGTCCGGTGCTCACATTGGAACCTCGACTAATTCGACTCACGCGTTGCAGGGCCGATTAAGGTGACCGCTCCATATTCAGTGTCGAACCCTCGACCTCTGATTAAGGGTGGAGCAGCCTCATCCGCTGCACCACAATCCCATATTGGTACATAGTTATTTTTTTTCATTAATTCATTCAACTAGCTTTAATTATATCCTATTTAATTATATCTATCACTATCAAAAACAAAAGACAAAAAAAAATTAAAAGATTTGATTATATAGTTGTGATTAAGAAAGTTTGCTATATATATAATCTTCTTTCTGAACTATGTAAGGAATCAATTCTCCATTGTCTTCTCAACTATCACTAAGGCCAAAAATTCTCTCCTAGCTTTTTACAACCCCCTACCCCCCACCCCACCCCTTATTGTGGAGAGGGGTGATTAGGCATTTATGGAGCAGTTACAATTTACGGAGGACATGATCTTTGATAAGAAGGTGTGGAGGAATCGGATTAGGGTAGAGGGTTAGTGGTAGGAGTTCGGTCGTGGTGCTTCGGTGATTTATATGATTTTGAATAGATAGTTTATAGTATTACCTTTTGGTGTCTTGTTTTCTTTAAGCAGTGTGCTATCCCATTTTGTTGTGTGCTTTTATATTTTTGTTGTTATACTGTTATCCGTCATGAGCCAAAGGTTTATCGGAAACAGTCTCTCTGCTTCATCTGAGGTAGTGGTATGGACTGCGTACACTTTACTCTCCCAAGACCCCACTTTGTGGGAATAAACTGGGTATGCTGTTGTTGCCGCCTATCACGTAAGACACATTAAAAGAAAAAGTATTGCTCATCGTAACATGATTTTCATGTACTCAAAACTCGAACCTAAAATCGTGATTAAAGATAGAAGGATCTCATCCATCTCAACAATTGCCTTTTTTATTTTTTTTGGGGGGGTGGGGGAGGGGGGTATCTTGTTCTATGCTTTTTCTTTGTTTAAATGTCAAAGATACTGAACCAATACATTTGGTTGAGATGTAAAGAGCAAGGAATGAAAATGACTTGAAGCAAATGGATAGGGTAAGGGTGATGGGGTCTTCTTTGTACTCATTATCCGGTGTTCGCCACCCGCTTTGACCTCAGACAAATTCAAATTCGCGTCAAGAAATTTCATGTGGTATAAAACGCTCTATCAAAGGCGATTCCACTTTCCATACTCGAAACCAGATGTTACAACAAGAAAAAAAAGAGACAGCCCGATGCACTAAAGCTCACGCTAAAGGACCCCACCTCAAGGGTGTATTGTACGCGGGCCTTACCTTGCATTTCTGACAGAGGCTGTTTCCAGATGTTACAACAGGATTAAAGAAAAATCTTATTTTCATTTCCTTCCATGTTACAACAGGATAAAAGGACAGCTCGATGAACAAAGAACCTCAAGAGAATGTAATGTAGGCAGCCTATCCTAATGCAAGCATCTCCGGCTGATCATGTTACAACAGGATAATGTCTCGATAACATTCAGAGAAAAATAATAGAGACGTTTAGGCTACGATACAACACTCATCGATTTTGAATCCTTCAGAAGATGACATAAATTGCAAAATTATGCATCTGCCAAAATGATCATTTGCTAAGGTCACTCAAAGGAAGCCTCTTCATAAATTTAAACAGCAGCAGGAGTTTTGCTGTCGATAGATTTGAGCACTTCTTCGCCCATTTCCTTGCAGCCGACCAATTTCTGAAGACACGCGTTTAAGCTCATTTAGAAAGTTAGCAACGATAACTACAACAACTACTAGGCTTCGGTCCCAAACAAGTTAGAGTCGACCATATGAATCCTCACAGTTTCATTTAAGTGCTAACTCATGTCATAAGTTTGATATGAAAGCATTAGTTACTAAATGGTTTCAGCGTTAAAATTGGTCCAGCCTATGCATAGAGGTTTAGACGAAAAAATGTTGTTGGCAATTTAGTAATAGAGCTATCAAAGAAAGATAAAAACTCACATGTCCTGCTGAGTGAATGTCACCAGTACGGAATCCTCGATTTAAGGTGTCTAAAACAGCTGCTTCAATTCTCTGAGCAGCCTTCTCCTCACCTAGGCCATACTTCAGAAGCATAGCAGCACTGAGCATTGTTGCCAAAGGATTCGCTTTATCCTGCACGTTTCAAGTTAGCGTTTAAGCATGAACGTACACAAATTTTCGGGGGTGGGGGTGGGGAGAGGTTTGCTAGTAGTCAAGCAGCAGGAGAAGGGCAAAGAGAAAAGGAGAAAGAAATACAAAAGCCAACCTGCCCAGCAATATCGGGAGCAGAACCATGTATAGGTTCAAACAATCCAGGTCCCTACAGGAAATATATGCCCAAAAGTAAGAGGAGATTAAAGAATTGTAGTGAGAAGAAGAAGGAATCAATATTTTTTCCAAGGAAATGAGATTATCCGGAAATACCGATGCACCAAGACTGGCAGATGGAAGCATCCCGATACTTCCTGTAATCATTGATGCTTCATCGGACAGGATATCACCAAATATGTTGTTTGTCACAATTGTATCAAACTGCATTATGATTGTTTCGAGGATCAACTCCATGGAATAGTGTGTCATCGATGTGGTAAGACCAAAATTGAGAAGCAAGAATGTACCTGTTTTGGATTGCGAACAAGTTGCATGGCTGCGTTGTCAACATACATGTGAGACAGCTCTACATCAGGATACTCCGAGGCTAATGCTGTAACTCTCTTCCTCCAGAGCATGGAAGCCTGCCAATATCTCAAAATCATGAACTCCAACACTATAGAATAAAAAGTTACTCTTAATGAACTCGATCTCAATGATCTCTTTATGGTCTCCCAGTTGCAATTTTAAGTAGCGGGAACCGGCAAATTAGAGTAAACAATGCAAACTTTAGTCTATAGTACAATTCTTTTAAAGCATCAACTGCAGAAGGAATAAACAAGAAACTTGCTTAAAGTAGATTAGATTTTGTTGATCACTTGATTTTACAGTTGCATACGAGTTACGACTTAAGGGTTTTTGTTTTTCCCTTATGACACCTTGGCTAGTCTGAGATTGGTGAAGATTCATAATTGGAGAAGAGTAGCATGAGAACCACTTCACTTTGGCTTTTGTTTGGATGATTTGCAGAGAAATAAATGAACCAGTTGAAAGATATTCTTGGAGAATAACGAGCTTCTTTCTGATTCTAGTCTACTTCTGGTATAGAGAATAGGTACCTTTTTGTATAGATGGCTAGGTAGTTAACTAGATTATTTTCCCAGAAGATTAAAGATAAATCATATACGTGACAGCTATTACGGCACCATGTTGGTGCAATTATTAATAGATTTACTTGCTTTATAAAAGAAACAGTGTTGGACAAAAAAGTTGAAGGCAGATATAGAGGAAGTGAAAAGAAGGGCTGAGGAATGGGGAGAGAAAGATTAGCTTTTACCTCCAAAACATTCGCTTTATCCACACTACAGAGTTTCCCTTGACGCTTCCTCGCAGTTTCAAATGCAATACGAGCAATTCTGTCGATCTGAAAAGAATTTAAGCCAAAAATTGATGTAAAAGTTGGGAGCAAATTTCAGGTAGAAAAGCTTGAGCTCAATCTATCCTTACTTTTGAAACAGTAAGACATTACTGGATGTAGTTTCCATGTGAACTTCAACAGTAATCGAATGACAATGAAAGAGTTAAGTTATATAAGCAAAGTTAATAACTTGAAATATTTGCATACAAAATGACGCTCGACAATAGTTCCAGATAAATTTCAGAAACTGTCCCATGTATTACAACTAGCAGTTAATTGTACTAATCAATATATAAAAGAAAACAATACCAAATTCTCAAATGGAACAAAATCAAAATCAACCAACACATAAGCTTCAATCCAAGAAAAAAAAAATGACACAACCGAACTACTCTTCCAATCAAAACTAGAAAGAAACCGGAAACTTCATCAAATTCTCCAACTCGGTCTCAAGTGAACATTCACTTGAAGCTATCATGCAAAAATAAAAGGGAGGGGGGATCCTTTTACTGGAGAATACCAGATAAAATACTAGAAAATTTTTCATATTTAGAAGCACAGCAGGAAGCATTTTTTAGGCAAATTACCTCACATGCTGCATACACTTCAGTGTTGAAACCTATTTCCTCACCATTTTCATCAGTGCTGAAACCTCTTGGTTTGCCAAAATAAATACCTAATTAACATGAGGAAAAAACAGTAAGTTGCAATCATAGAGAGAGACCATCTTGAGAAAGAAAAGTAAAAAACAACTTAATGATAACGGAAGTTGATTTGAATATCAATGAACATAAGAATTCCAAACTAACCTCCAGTAAGTTCCCTAACAACCATTAGGTCAACACCTTCAGCAACTTCCTTCTTCAAAGTTGAAGCATCTACTAACTGCAATAAGTGAGGAATATGAGAATGTGGGAATCGCAGAAACTCGCCATGTAATTTATGCGTACAGGATTTGAAAGACAAGTTCATGAAGTATATGTTTCCTGTTTGTAATAAATGATAGTGAATGATGACTCTGCAGAAGAGAAACTAAATTTATAAAACTGCGGAAGTCAGATGGCTGTCAAAGTGCATAACTCTCAGGTTTGTTGTACCTCACTCACAACCATTTTAACGAAATGTCAAAACTCGCAAGCACTCACCTTGGGGTAAGACTCTAAACACCTGAGTGAATCATTAATGTTAACGGTATGGTGTTGGCAAAGAGGTAGGAGGAATACATAAAGTGGTGGTACTAGCAGTAGTTTTATTTTGCCAGTCATGTTAGCATGCTCAAGGAGTATCAGCTGTTAATTTTGTGCAGCAGAATCAAAGTGTAGGAGGTAGGGTTTCAGGAGGTTGCTCGTGTCAAAAAGAGTAGGTAGATGTACATGCTCTCCATGAGAACCTTTCTACTCATTTCCTGATTACATGTGTCCATATGTCTCATTAGCTATGTTGCTCGGGCTCTTTAAAAGGGTTGTCGTACCCTCGTCGGATTCTCCAAAAATGCACTACTTTTAGAGTATCCGACACACCCATCGATTTTTTTAAAGAGTCCGAGCAACATAGCCCAATAGTTCATGCAAACACTTTACGTCTTTAAATCCAAATAGGTGTGTCAAAAGAATTCTAAATGCAGAATTAAATTAGACATTTTCCCTTTTTACGCTAGCTTTGACATTATCAGTTGCAGTTTTCATTATGACAAAACTTGTAAGTTAAGAACATTCACACTGTTAGCAGTTGCAGAATACTCTCAAATTGATACGACGGTCTCTTTTTTGTGATACGTAGAGTCTTAAGCAACTGAAAACAAAAATTACCTGTGGTAACACAGTGGCTGGTCTCAAGTTAGCAAAGACCTGCAAGCCTTTTCGAAGTTGCAGCAATCCGGTCTCGGGCTTCAAATGTTTTGCATTATTGTCCCATTTATATCTTTAGATTTAGAATCAAGAAAAATACAGCACAAGAAACAAGAAACATGAGATTCAATCGAAAACAACCATACGAAATATAATAAAATGTTCACAAGAAGGTCCCATCATGTAGTTACCCTCCAATTGCCCCAAGAAGAGTAGCATCAGATTGCTTTGCAGACTTAAGAGTCTCATCGGGCAATGGCACCCCTACAGCATCCAACGCAGCCCCTCCCATAGGCATCTCTTCGAATGCGACTTCAAATCCTGTTACATTTCCAAGAGTTGCATCGTTAACCCTTGGACATACTTTTGCTTTAAGTTTGTAAATATTAATCCTGTTAGGTCACAACAAGTTCAAATCTTTTGAATTCCCTTGTTAAAGTTCTCGGCTCTGCCACCAGAGCTAAATAGTCTGAACATGGACATCAAGTTACAACTTTTATATTCGTTAAAAGAAAATTTTTAAAATCCTACCGAAAAACAAAAAGCTATTTTAACTCCAAAAGAATAACAGTACTACGACAACACAACATAGTGCCAAGGATCCAAAAAGAATAATAGTGCCACAACAAATTCGAATCAAGAGTGAAAATAACCACATACAATTTACTCCCTCGTCCGAAAAACAGTTTTGGACATCCATTTCTAACATTTTCCAAAATGATTCAACTTAAATACACTGACAGTCAGTAAATTATAACCTATAATAGCATGAATATCAAGAGACTTACCATAACTCCTCTCACAAATGGAGATGATTTTCCGGATGGTCACTCAAGTAATAGTTATTATATTAAAAAGTCACTTTCGTTGTCAAGAGATTTACCATAACTCCTGATAAGAGGTGCCAAGATTAGTCCATAAAATCATACCCAGCCAAATTCAACTCAACCCGCCCATTTTCCACCCATACTCCTGATTGTGTAAACATTGCTTACATCGTCTTATACTAATCCTAACTCTATCAGAAGAGTTAAACTCATTTCAAGATAAAATCGAATTTATTTTCTAAGATGACCACTCAACCAATATTTATTCTCATATAATCATTCCCTTCCTTTGTTGAACAAATTATATAAGAATCAACAACAAGGTTAACTTTTTGAGGTAACAACTATTAGTTGAACGACCAGTTACCGAAATCAACCCAAAAAATGCATACATTCAAAATCACATTAAAGTCAAAGTAACTAACTTTTTTCATATATATATAAATTAAACTCTGATTTACCATATGGTAACTCGACCAATATTTATTATCTCAAAAGTCACTTTCTTTATTGAAAAAAAATAGAATTAAGTCAAGATTGACTTTCTGAGATAATAACTACTAGTTGAACGACCATTTGACAAATCAACCTAATAAAACGGAGTTGATTTCTCATAGGGTAACTCGACCAATAGTTATTACCTCAAAAAGTCACTTTCTTTGTCGAAAAAAATTGGAATCAAGAACAAAAGTTGATTTTCTGATATAATAACTATTAGTCGAACTGCCATTTGACAAATCAACCCGATAAAGTGGAGTCCGAGCAACTTAGCCAAAAAGCCACTTTCTTTATTAAAAAAGTTAAAATCAAGAACGAGAGTTGACTTTCTGAGATAATAACTATTCGTTGAGTGACCATTTAATGAAATCAACCCAATAAAATACATATATATTTGTTAATAACTGTAGTATCCGGGCTAGCTTATGCAAACCTCGACTAATTCTACGGGATACCTCCCACCTCCCACCAATAACAGATATCAGGTAACTCTGTCCACCAAGGCTGGGATAATAACTACTAGTTGAACAACCATTGAACGAAATCAATCCAATAAAATGCATATTTATATCAAAAAATCACTTTCTATTGAAAAAAAATTGTATTTAAGAACACGAAAGTTTGACTTTCTGAGATAATAACAACTAGTTGAACAACCATTGAACGAAATCAATCCAATAAAATGCATATTTATATCAAAAAATCACTTTCTATTGAAAAAAAATTGTATTCAAGAACACGAAAGTTTGACTTTATGAGATAATAACTACTAGTAGAACGGCCATTGAACGAAATCAATCCAATGAAATATATATATATCAAAAAATCACTTTTTATTGAAAAATATTGTAATCAAGAACACGGAATGGTTGACTTTCTGAGATAATAACTACTAGTTGAACGGCCATTGAACAAAATCAATCCACTGAAATATATATATTTATATCAAAAAATCACTTTTTATTGAAAAATATTGTAATCAAGAACACGGAATGGTTGACTTTCTAGAGATAATAACTATTAGCTAAACGACAATTTAACGAAACCAAACTAACAAAATGCTTTATACCTTCGAGAGAAGCAACAAGTTGAAGGGCATTTTTGGCAACAGAAATGACTTCAGGACCAATACCATCACCAGGAAGAAGAGTGATGTTGTAGCTTTTGCTTTGTGTGGTAGCGGAGCAGCGGATTGTACCCCATTTAGCGGCGTGTTTGGGTAATTTTTGTGAATGAAAAAGTGGATCGCAAGTAGTTGTTGTAGTGAATTGTAAGGAAGAAGCCGCCATTGATGATGAGAATAAAGAAATTAAAGAAGAGAACTAATTTGGTGGAACAATATAAATGGATATACTAAGCCCAATATGAGTCCATTATTAAAGGCCCTATAATAGTTATTTCTTTAAATAACATAAATCCCGACAGTTTGGAGCTTACACAAGATTTTAATATTTTATATAATTACTAAAAAAATTAATTTTGAATCTTACGTAATACATAATTAGCTCATGATACATTCAGGGAAAATACAGTTTTTCCTTTCTAAAGATATATAATTAGCTCTCGATATATTTTTTTCAATTTGGGTCTGTCAAGATACACAATACATTCAACGATGATATATTTTTTTCCTTTATAAAGTTACATAATTAGCTTTCGATATATATCTTTTTAATTTTGGAGTCTGTCGAGATGCATAATTAGCTACCGATACATCCAACGAAGATACATAATTAGTTGGAATTTTTGTAATTATTTTGTAAGGATGGAGATTTGTGTAAATATAGTAAGTTAAGGTGTATGTTTGTGTTATTTTTCCTTACTTTAGGCTATGGTAAAGTATTTGAAAAATATTATTTAAATATACATCTTTAACTTATCATATTTACACAAATTTTTACCTTTACTAAGTAATTACAAAAAATTTAACTAATTTTGTATCTTCATTAAATGTAGCGGGAGCTAATTATGTATCTTGATAGATCCAAAATCGAAAAAAATGTGTCGGGAGCTAATTATGTATCTTTATAAAAGAAAAAATGTATCTTCACATGATGTATCGGGAGCTAATTATGTATCTCGATAGACTCAAAATCGGAAATTCAGTAACTATGCAAAATATCGAGAATTTTTGTAATTAAGCTCCAAACTGTCGGAATTTATATTGTTTTTCCAAAGAATTTAAAGTTAGTGTACAATATTTTTTTTGTGTTTCTCACCTGGTGTCCGGTACTTACTTTGGAGCTTGAAGTTCGCTGTTAATCTAAATTTGCATTAAAAAGTCCCAATGTAGGTTTTTTTTTTTTTTTTTTTTTGGGGGGGGGGGGGTAAAGTGCTTCCTACAAAGGCAACTTTAGGATCAATTTTCCAAATAATTTAGATTATGGTAAAGAATTAAGACAAACCACATAAATTCCGAGAGTTTGAAGCTTAATTACAGAAAATCTCGATATTCTATATAATTATTGAAAAAATAATTTTGGGTCTATCGGGATACATAATGAGCTCCAACTACATTTATTTTTGATTTTGGGTCTGTCGAGATACATAATTAGCTCCTCGATACATCCAACGAAGATATATAATTAGTTGAAATTTTTATAATTACTTTGTAAGAGTGGGAGTTTGTGTAAATATGGTAAGTTAAGGCGTATGTTTATGTTGTTTTTCCAAGAATCAAAGTTGTATACACTAAGGATGTATCTTGACAGACTCAAAAACGAAAATAAATATATTGGGAACTAATTATGTATCTTTATCAAGGAAAAAAATATATCTTCGTTGGATATATTATATATCTCAACGGACTCAAAATCGCAAAAAATACATCGAGAGCTAATTATGTATCTTTCCAAAGGAAAAAAAAATTATTTTCGTTGGATATATGGGGAGCTAATTATGTATCTCGACAGACTCAAAATTGATATTTCAGTAATTATGCAAAATGTCGAAATTTTATGTAATTAATCTCCATATTGTCGGGATTTATGTTGTTTCTCCAAAGAATTTAAAGTTAGTGTACAATAATTTTTTGTGTTTCTCACCTGGTGTTCAGTACTCATTTTGGAGCTTGAAGTGTTCGCTATTAAATCTAGATTTGCACCGAAGAATCTCACATTGGAGAGTAAAGTGCTCCCTAATCATTTTTGGAGCTCGAACTATCCGCTATTAAATCTAGATTTGTACTAAAAAGTCTCACATTGGAGAGTAAAGTGTTCCCTAACAAAGGTGACTCCGTACCTAAAAGTAGGGGTGGACATGGTATGGTATATACCGAATATCATTCTGAAATAAAAAAAAATTATACCGTGGTATGGATGTTATGGTATTTGGTATGGTACTTGGTAAGAGTTTTAAATTATTTTGGTATTTGGTATTTATGCAATAAATACCGAATACCGTATACCGCATCGAAGTTATTTAATAATAAATAAAACTCATGTATATTATATTTAAGATTATTAAATATATTTATATATCATCCATTTGCTAATTGAACATAAAAGTAATTTTTATTTAGAAATAATTTTTTTGGGAAGCTTATTATTTAGGAGTACTATGCTTAAGTTTAGGTAATGTTGTTTAGAGTTTGCATCTTGGACTACTCAATCGTGATCGAAATGTTCTTTTTGTGTAATTGATTAACAAAGGTAGTTGTTAGTCTTATATGATTGAGACGTTTTAAAGTTTAAAGTTATAGTTTTTTTTATGTGAATATATGTAAGTTGAAATCAAATAAAGTATGGTTACCGAATTACCATACCGTAAAATACCGAAACTGAATTTAAAAATACTGAACCATACCGAACTAATTTAGTATGGTAATGTTATTGTTCTTTTAGATACCGAAAACCAAAGTTACCATACTGAAATTTTAAAATACTGTACCGTACCATGCCCACTCCTACCTAAAAGAATCAAACTCAAAATCTCTGATTCGGAATGAAAGAGTACTTACCACTCATTCCTATTGGTTGTCTTATTTAAGTAATAATATATGTTTTTTTTTGTGTAGTTGAACGTGAAAGCATTACACTTTTTAAATTCGTATTTATAGTTATCTATAAGTCAAATTTCAAAATAATTGTAAGGCAAATAAAATAAATTCGTTTGACTTTTGAATTCCCAACAATATCACATTAAACTAGCCAATTGATAATTTTATCTTGTTCACAAAGTATGTGGTGCGAGGCACGATTTTAGGCTCGTGGGATTGACGTGAGGGGGCAGGGGTGGCTATATTTCTGGGAGCGAACTCCGGGCGAATATGAAGTGCATGGATACAAATTATGCCTTGGAATAAAAGACAATTCCGAATCCGCTTTGTTTACGAACAAGGAAGCTATAAGTAATGCAACTATGAATCTCGTGAAGAGTTCGATCCTGGATCAGGATGAACGTTGGCGGCATGCTTAACACATGCAAGTCGGACGGAAAATACGGAAAGTGATGTTTTCAGTGGCGAACGGATGAGTAACGCGTAAGAATTAACCTGCCCTTGGGAGGAATACAACAGTTGTACCATTTTCATTCAACCACCTATCTTTGTTAAATTGTTCACAAGTCTTGTCGAATTGATAAAATTTCCTTGTGTTGTTCATTTATTCACAAGAGTAACCGAATTAACTAGCAAGACTCGATACTATCTTTATTCTATCTATCTTGTTAAATTATTCACAAATTATGGAGCCCACGTCAAAGGTGTCACGTCAGCTAAAAAGGTTGACAAAAGGCGCCACATCAGCTAAAAAGAATGACAAAAATACGCTAAATTTTTTAGTTCTGGGGCTAATAGAACCCCGTAAAGTTGGAGTGTGTCGTAACAAATTTGGTCATAGTTCAGTTGGTACTACTAGATGATTTACAAAAAAGAATGTATCCACATAAAAGTGTAACACAAATTAAATTTATGACAACATCCATGCCAATTGCCAATGCCAAGTGATATATATATATACATATATTTCATAACCATGTTAAAATTACAAATGATCACCAACATGAATATACATATCAAAGAATTCTTGTTGGTTAATTAAAAAAATAAAATGTGCCTCTATAAACTTGGTACCACATATTTACCATGGTTATGACATATGTTATAACAATCTTGTTCAGCATATAATGGGCTGCCTTCACCACCAAATATACCTCTATAACAATCTTGATAACATTTTTCATGTCCTGGTTCAATCTTGAATTTTCTTCCAGAAAATTCATAAAATGGACCCTCAGGGTTGGGGGTGGGGTGGGGGTGGGAGTGGGGGTGCGGGTGCGGGTGCGGGTGGGGGTGGGGGTGAGGGTGGGGGTGAGGGTGAGGGTGGGGGTCAGGGTGGGGATGGGGATGCATGTCCTCATGATTTGCCCATGCAAATTTGCTAGCAACAAAGATAGTAACAATAGCAATTAAAAATTTAATAGCCATTATGGATTTTAATTCCCTCGATGCTTTCCTAATTTATTTGAGAAAGTTAAAAAGAGGGAATAAAAATAAAATATGAGAATGATAGGGAAAAAGGAGGTTTATATATAGGTGAAAAAAATGATATATTTTTGTTGAAAAATTAGTTTTTTTGGCATAGAGTATTTAGTGGATATCCATTAATATAATGGGTGAAGAGAGAAATAAGGAAGAAAAAAAGGGAAATTATAAAAAAAAAATTGACTAGTTCAAATTCTATATAATGATTTTGTAAAAATATTTATTAAATTAGGTTATTTATGAGATAATTACATGTAATTTTGGACCTTTTTATGAACTTTTATCAACCAATTGCCTATATACTTCAAGATCTTATTTTTGGTTTCCCATCTGGTGTTCGGTGTCCGCATTGGAGCCCCGACTAATCCGGATCGAGCGTTGCAGGGCCTACTAAGGTGGCAACGCTCCCGACAGAGTTTTCTCCATACCCAGGGTCAAACCCTCGACCTTTGATTAAGGGTGGAACAGCCCCATCCACTGCACCACAACCCATGTTGGTATATACTTCAAGATCACTGAGTGGCTCCACTTATCGTAACAAATATTCAGATATATAAGAGTGTAATGCGTATACATCCATCATTTATGTCTCCTCAAGAATGTCTAAAGTATACTTTTATTATTAAATATCAATACTTGATTTGGACTGAGCGATCTGAATACTTCGAAAATATTCCAGTCTGCCGAGGTTTTTAGTCTAAAAATGCTAATAGAGATGTTGCTTTAAAATAGTGATACCATCTTGATCATTGCTAGTGATAACGACATCATTAGTATAAACCACCAAATAAATACACAGATTTGGAGCAAAATGATGATAAACACATAGTAATCAGCTTCGTTATGCGTCATGCCAAACGCCTAAATTACTGTGTTGAACTTCCTAAACCGGGCTCGAAGAAACTATTCAGACCATTAAGTGACTGACTCAATCGACATATAGGCTACTAGACTCCCCCGAGCAAAAACACCATCATTTATTTTTCACGGGCTCTAATACCATGTGAGAAATAAAGTCTCGAAAAATCTTATTAAGATGCATGAGCTACATTATTACATCGAGTCCTATTTATATAAAACACATAACAATCTTTTTCCAAGAGGGACACTACATACAATTCTATTCTAAAATTGTTAGACATAAGATGTTCTAGAGACACATTGCTAGTTAAGTACCAGCATATACTTAGCTAACTTTTTGCACTTGCATTTCTTTCAAATCATTTTCTGAAAAAACGATTGTCTTCCGTTGAAGGTCTATCGAAAACTCCTCTCTACCTTACAAAGGTAGGGGTAAGGTCTGTATACATCCGACCCATCCTTCCGAGACCCCACTTGTGAGGCTATTCTGTGAGTGTTGTTGTTGTTGTCAGTTCTATTATTGATGAATCTACCTCTATTCTTGAGGGAGAATATAGGTAAGGTTTGGGAGGAATTTGCAAAGAGTCTAGCTTCCCTTCTAACATTTCCACAACCTTGCTCATCGATGGTCGGTTTGATGGATCAGTCTGTATGCACCATAGACTCGCTATCACCATCTTTCTTGCACATTCATTCTCCTCTTCATTCATTATCCCGATCAGTTGAAGCTCTTCGTCTAGTTCGATTCGTTGATAGAGCCAGTGTGGAAAGTAGATCTCACTCGTGCGATCAGCTCCAGCGTCAACATTTTTTCTTCCTCCAACCATCTCTAAGACCATCATTCCGTAGCTATAGGCGTCAGACTTGTGAGACACACCTCCCAAGTTTCTACAAACAATTTCTGGAGCAATGTAACCAATGGTTCCTCGTGCACCTAACATTGACACAATGCTCTCCTTTTTCATGCACAGTTTGGCAAGACCAAAGTCGGAGATCTTAGGACAAAAATCTTCATCAAGCAGGATATTGTGAGGCTTTATATCAAAATGCAAAATCCGAGTGGTACAACCACGATGCAAGTACTCCAATCCTCGGGCTATGCCTAGTGCAATTTTGTATAATGTTGGCCAACCCAATTGACGAACTGTGTCTGATCTTTCCTCGTAGATAAACTTTTCAAGAGATCCATTTGGCATGAACTCATATACGAGAGCTCTTTTGCGACCCTCAAAACAAAATCCCACAAGGCTCACAATATTAACATGTGATGTCCTGCTAATACTTGCAACCTCGTTAATGAAATCTTCACCACTGCCTTTTAGTTCATTCAGTACTTTCACTGCCACTTGACTCCCGTTAGGCAAACTTCCTTTGTATACATTACCAAATCCTCCTTGTCCTAGTTTGCTTCTGAAGCGACCAGTGATTCTTTTGATATCTGCATAATTGTATCTCTTTGGAGCGTACGACCCATAGTTCTCCAAGAATGCTTCAACTTTTTGGAGATCCTCAACTTTAGATCCCCAAAACCTGATGTATTTGTACCATAAGATCTTATCTCTGAAGCAGAAGAGTAAAACCAACAGTCCAACAGTAAACAAACTAGCACCTGTGGAAACAAAATGAAGTCATGCACCATCATAGAATATAAATTAAATTCATTCTGAAATCCTATGCACTATCTGGGAAATTGTCTACAATTCAAATAGTAGATACAAACAAGAGAAGAAATATATTTCGAAAGAACAACAGGGAAACAATGGTAACTGTGAAATTATCCTGAGATGAAAAAAGAAGACCTGCGGGTACCAAGATCAAGATTATCCGAAGGTGACCCCTTTTTGATGTTCCTGCTGTTAGATTGCTAACTTCAGCAACATCTGCAAACGAACACTTCTGAGTTTCCAATTAAGCGAAAAATGTCTATTAATGATAGAATTAAGAAGATGTCTACCATTGTGACAGGAAAATTTGTTGGTTTTATCAGTCTGGCATCGACCTCCATCATAGTGACATTTGCTACAGTCATCGGACAGTTTCCATTCTACTAGAAATTCGGGACCTAACCTGTTGAACAAATCACCATCATTTGTGTGAATTGGTAATTTGATAAGTGAACAGTTGGTAGGAAGATTGTGTGCTTCTATGTTTTTATCATCATCACGGGTTAGCTTGTAGTATATGCTAAATCCTTCACAGCCATTGTACATATTATAACCAGCAAAGCGATCGTTCTTCTTCTGGGTACTGCTGCATTTGATGAAGTTGTTAATATTAATCATATTGAAAGAGATAGAAGGTGAGTTTGGAAGGGAGAAATTTTTGTTAAACGCCTGACACTTGTGTTGCGTCAAAGTTGTTTTAAGTTTCTGGTCCCCAAGCCAAACTGATGAATCATGCTGCTGTAAAGCATAGTACCAATCTCCTCCAGGAAGCAGGCGGATTTTCGGAAATGGCTTATCATCACAACCAGACATGCGCAGTATTCCGCACTCAGGTTGTGCGGAAAGAGAGAACGGAAAGCTCAGGTTAGTAAAATTTCCACATGAAAAGGACTTTAGACAAGTTGAATCATTTCTTCCCTTTGCCTGAACTAATATAAGAAGAAGAGATAGAAGAAAGCTTACCAATGAAGTGATTGCCATATGAATTATCTCAAGAAGAGGAAAACTGGATTATGAACTCAGTTAGTCACTGAACTTGCATTTAAAAGCATAGTAGATGTGGAGAAGTTGTGAGAAACGTGCATTATGTGCTGTGAGGGAAGACTTTAATTAAGTACTTGGCTCAGCTGACAAGTAAACACTCCAATTTTTGTGAGTTTCATACATCAACTATCCATTGCTCTCTTTCCGTGCCTAAACTATCACTTCCTTTATATTAAAATACACCTAGACGCTGAGTTGGACAAATCAACTTTTTTTTTTTTTGTGAGAAGACTAAATATGAACTCTTCTTGTTCACTGCACTTGTGTTTAATAGCATAGTTACGTTGGATGTGGAAAATTTGTTGAAACGTGTATAAGGTTGTGAGGAAATCTTCAAAGCACCTTCAAGTCAACAGAAGGACTTGAAGCCTTGCACAAATTATTAAGACGTAATTATCAAGCCTTGTGACGGAATTATTCAATTTGTAAGTAGTCATAAGAGATCATTTCCACGTAAGAATTACACATGCAAAGACTTGGGATCGGAAAAGTCTCCGAAATAGACGATATAGATAAATATCCAATGATTTTCAGCCTTTTACCTGTCAATTCTGCAGTGAGTGACCGGCAACTAAGGACTTTTCTCCTCTCATTTTCTCATCAATTCTACAGTGACCAAAATGATTGTTACGTTTCACTAACAGCATAACAACATTTATCTAGTTGCAGAACGAAACACAGTACACAAAGGTTTAATGATGTTATCAAGAAGTACCTGTTTTCTTGGTTCATCTTTAATCTTTAACTACTGAAAAATATACTACTAATAAACAAGTAGATATTGGAAATATAATAAGGGAAGAGGGTGTTTCTTGGATTTTTCCTTTTTTATCTTCTTGTTAGCAAAAAGTTTTCTTCATTTGGTCCACGTATTCCATGTATCTACCTCATTTATTAGAAAGTTGAATTTTCAAGATCAAACTTAAGACACCTAATTTTGTTCCATCCCGATATCACTTTTACTCATTTTTACTTTATCCTATCCCTCAACCATGTAATTATCCCACCACAAATTTGTGACAAAAATCAAAAGCAACTCTAAACAAATCTTTATCCCAAAATTCCCACGTAATCCCAATTGATAACAAATTAACAACCTTCCTTATTAAAAGTGGACACCACATCAGTATCCTACCCCACCTCACTACCCACGTGACCCTCCCCACATTTCTTTTCCACAAAGATAATACAGCCAGGGGATATATACAGATATAGAAGAGGGGGTCGGGTTTCTGGTTCTTCTTCACGATTCAGGCACCAACTCACAAGAATAATACACAGTAGTCCATATACACAGCTTCTCCACAAAAAATAGGGACCCCCATACGACCATCTTCCATATTCACACAGAAACTCACCCTCACTCTCAACAACAGTCACACACACGTATGCTTGGAGGTTGAGAGAGAGCATAGAGAGGGAATTCGGAAGAGAGGGGAATTAGGAGAGGGAAATCGAGATTGAGCGAGAGGGGGAGAGATCGAGAAAAGAAGAAAAAAAGGGTCGAAGTGGACTGTTTTCGTCGGAAATCCGACGGAAGTTCCCGGATTAGCCACCGGAAAAGCATCCCGATCGTTGGTGTTGTTTTTTCCGGCGATTTAACGCCGGGGAACGTCGTTGGTCGCCCGAAGTCGTCCAAAACTGATCGTTTCCGCTAAAACTCACCTGAAATGAACGTTAATTGAATTTGCAAGTCTAGCTACAACAAAATATCTAAAGTTCAGGCACATAAGCCTGACTTCAGTCATGCATGTGATTTGAAGTTCGGGTATTTTTACCGCATTTGCCTAAACTTAGGTAGAAATGCATGAACTTCACTCATATTTAATGTCAGACAATGCATGTTCAAAGTTATTTCGAAGTGGATAAACATGCAATAGAATTTAAAAGAATGGCACAATTAAATAGTTGTTTCCAAATATAAATACCTTGTGGTGCTATGAATCCA
Source organism: Capsicum pubescens (assembly GCA_030864215.1). Classification (NCBI taxonomy): domain Eukaryota; kingdom Viridiplantae; phylum Streptophyta; class Magnoliopsida; order Solanales; family Solanaceae; genus Capsicum; species Capsicum pubescens. Next base: position 417,892,426 of record CM061548.1, read on the forward strand.
ACAACTTTTATATCATTGCTAGTGGACTGGACCATTTATTTGGATAATGGGTGGATACTTATCTTGGGCCGGTGGAACAAACAGGCCTAAACATATAAAATAGTTATAAGAGGTCATTTTCTCGATAGAGAAACGTAAAAAATTAAATATCATACACCGCTAGAAAATGTACTCTAATTGGACAACAGAAAGACTTGAAGTCTATATACACTATGTAATAAGCTAGGCTATATATAGTTGTCTTTTCTCTTTAGTTGTTTAATGATGAATATATGAGACATTGAAAATCCTCTCTCTTGAGAGTAGACCACCTTAGTGTAGTTCTTAGTTAGGGCTTGGAAAAGCCAATATTGTTCTTTTCTTTGAAACGGTGGATCTTGAGGTGAGTTGATTCCCTTGGCGGTCACCGTAAGAACTTGGTCCTTGTTAACTTATTTTGTAGAGGTTTTAGAGTTTGATACACTCTTTAGTTGCTACCTAATGAGTTCTCTTTGTGTCAAGTTACCTATCCTTCTATTGTTTTAAGTTTGTGTTTGCTTCTTGTATGGTATTGTTGTCTTGTTGTTGCGGATTTAGACGTGTTGTTGTGACTGTCTTGTCTTGGTGTTGTAGATACCGTTTGGTATCAAGCATGGACACTTGTGCTTTCCAAAGGGAAAAGTTGTGGCTGCCAGTTAGTTTGATTGGTAACTGGGTGACAGCATTGAACTGGACAATTGTGGTGTTAGCATCTGAATTGGTTGCAGTTATGTTTGTGGCCATTTTGATGGGAAGAGTGGGAGGGATCAAAAAAAAATTATACTTGTGAGAATTAATTGGCTCTGGATACCATATGAAGTATAAAACTGTTAATGGAATAAAATGAACGATGCTTCTTATTGATTGTAGACTGAGTATATATAAATACAATACAACAAAGAGATAAACTAGGAAAAGGATAATACTTATCTATATACAAGAGCCCTAAAGAGAAGGAACCACTAAATTTGAAATTAAAAAAATAGAAGCTGATTTTATCCTTTATTACAACATAGTAGATGTGGATAAGTTGTGAGAAACATGCATTATGTGTTGTGAGGGAAAGACTTTAAGTAGTTGTTTATGTGAAGACTCGACTTGGCACATTACATAAACAAACACTCCAACTTGGCTCAGCTGACAAGTAAACACTCCAACTTTGAGTATGCAAATCATTTTTTGCGAGCTAGTTTCATACATCAACTATCCATTGCTCTCTTTCCCTACCTAAACTATCACTTCCTTTGTATTAAAAGAGTTGGGCAAATCATTTTTTTGTGTGAAGACTAAATATGAACTCTAGTGGTTGGTTCACTGCACTTGTGTTGGATCGTAAAGTGGATCTGGAAAATTTGTTAAAACGTATATTAAGGGCTGTGAGGGAATCTTCAAAGCACCTTCAAGCCAACAGAAAGACTTGAAGTCCTAAGTTTTTTCTCCTCTAGTTATGCATCTTTTTCTCTTCTTTCTTCGTTTGGTCAATATCATGTATGGTTAAAATCTTACATCTGTTATAGCTTATTCCAACTATGGTTATATCATATCTAGATGCCTTCTCAGGCATTGGAAATAGAAAAATTTACTTGCTACATGCACACTGCGTTGGTGCAGATCTAGATATCGGGTCCTTCATGATCCAAGCTTTGAAATCGGGTGTACAGATCTAGATATGGATATGGGTGCGGGAATTCTGCTAATAATAATTCAAATGTCTAAAAGTAAGAGCTACAAAAATATGCCTAAGACGTTCTTGGAACTGGTAGTTCATCATCCGTAATCTTGAACAGCTGAAAATATACAACTAGACATGAAGATGGATTCACTTGGTATATGTATTTCGTCGAAAGAAGAATTTTTACGAGTTAATTTCTTAAATGATCACTCGTGATAACTAAATTACTTAGCAAAGTCACTGTTTTTGATAACAATAGATCATTGAGGTATGAAACTCGCGAGAACCTAAAGATTACATCAGTTCTGTTGTTGATGAATCTACCTGTATTCTTGACGGAGAATACAGGTAAGGCTTGGGAGGAATTTCCAAGGAGTCTAGTTTCCCTTCTAACATTTCAACAACCTTGCTCATCGATGGTCGATTGGAAGGATCAGTCTGTATGCACCATAAACTGGCTATGACCATCTTTCTTGCACATTCGTTCTCCTCTTCATTCATTATCCCGACCAGTTGAAGATCTTCGTCTAGTTCAATTCGTTGATAGAGCCAGTGTGGAAAGTAGATCTCACTCGTGCGATCAGCTCCAGCGTCAACATTTTTTCTTCCTCCAACCATCTCTAGGACCATCATTCCATAGCTATAGACGTCAGACTTGTGAGAGACACCTCCCAAGTTTCTGCAAACCATTTCTGGAGCAGTATAACCGATAGTCCCTCGTGGACCTAGCATTGACACACTGCTCTCGGGTTTCAAACACAGTTTGGCAAGACCAAAGTCGGAGATCTTAGGACGAAAATTGTCATCAAGCAGGATATTATGAGGCTTTATATCAAAGTACAAAATCCGAGTGTTACAACCACGATGCAAGTACTCCAATCCTCGAGCAATGCCTAGTGAAATTTTGTAAAGTATTGGCCAACCTAATTGGCGAACTCTGTTGGATCTTTCCTCATAGATAAACTTTTCAAGGGATCCATTCGGCATGAACTCATATACGAGAGCTCTTTTGCGACCCTCAAAACAAAATCCCACAAGGCTCACAATGTTAACATGTGATGTCCTGCTAATACTAGCCAACTCGTTAATGAAATCTTCACCACTGCCTTTTAGTTCATTCAGGACCTTCACTGCCACTTGACTCCCGTTACCCAAACTTCCTCGGTATACAGTACCAAATCCTCCTTTGCCTAGTTTGTTTTTGAAGCTACTGGTGATTCGTTTGATGTCTGTATAATTGTATCTTTTTGGAGCGTATGACCCATAGTTCTTCAGAAATGCTTCAATATTTCGGTGATCCTCAGCTTTAGATTCCCAAAACCTGAGATTTTTGAGCCTGGAAATACTTTTTCCCAAGCAGAAGAGCAAAATCACGATTCCGATGCAAGAGGAAACTGCAAATGTGGGGAAAAAATGAAAGTCGTGCATCGGAAATAGCCTGGTGTTGAGGCAACACATGTACAACAATTACAACATTTGCTAAAAATATAAAATAGTAATTCTAAGTTTGAGCAAGCCAACAGGAGATTTTTGTGTAAGTCTAGTTACAGATAAAAGCTAATGATAATAGACATGTACCTGTGCCTAGAATCAGTCCCAATTTTCGTTTTGCTTCTGCAAGAAGAGAGAAATGAAAGATTAATTATTCACGATAAGAGCGAAAGCAATTCCCTTCCATTTACATCGACATATTCAACATCTTGGAAGGAACCAACTAACACACATCTAAATCCTTTCCAAAAATGAAACTAGACATACATAAGCAACTGACAAGCAATAGATCAAACAAATCAGTAGAAGTTGGTCCTGAAGGTAACAGATACTTGAAAGGTAATCGGCTAACGTAGGAACTAGCAGGAAGATCACTAGCTGGAGTACTATGTCTTTGATCACAACTCAAGTTTGTCTCGTGTCTTTGTAAATAACCATCAACCTGCATTTGTTAGTCGTGCATTTGAACGAAGTGATATGAGAAGGAGAGGGTCTATGAGAAAATAACGAAGGAAGTCTTCAACTAGTATGCTGTTATACATTACAAAATACTGCTGGTGTAAACTACAGGATTAATTAACAGGACAGGAGGTCAAACCCAGAAATGTATGTTAGTTAATCAGAACCAGGGGCGGATCTATGTAGAAGGTATGGGGTGGCACGGCACCCGTACTTCTCGGCACCCACGATATCAAAGGGACTAGTGGCGTAAGTGGTCGAAATTGTTGGGTTTAACTCCAACAACGCGGGTTCGAAACCTGCTCTGCACTGTATTTTTAGAATGATTTTTAGCACTTTTCTGTTTTCTCGTAAGAAAAAAACATAGTGTGGCTATGAAGAATAGAACCCATGACCTCTTCTTTACAAAGCACTTGACAATACCAACTAGGCAAACCTTTATGTAATACTAACATTTGTTAGATATATATAATTATAGTTTACTCTTTGAATATTGATTCCACTATCCTAAAATATCGTACGGAGTATACGTTATTGTTCAAAACAAGGTGGCACCCGGAGCTTTCGAATCTTGGATCCGCCTCTGATCAGAACAAGACACGATTCATCAATGAAGTAATTAGCTGCTATAAGAAAATTTCACACATTTTGTCATCCACAACATAATCGCAATGCCTAATTCAGCTGTATCTTGATGGCAATATCATCAAGGGATACATTTTTTATGCACTTGGTAATCACACGGAAAGAACCTAAAGCCCGGTGCCTATTCAGAACATAATAGTAACTGTTAGATAGGGGCTTACTGGTAGGTGGGCAACTCGACGAATGAGGCCTGCCAGTGCAGAAACATCTGAATTGATAACTGGTAACATCAAATCCGCAACGCCCTCCACTTTCTGCACACTCACTGCAATTACTAGCTGTCCAGCTCAATCTGAACCCCCTTCTCAAAAGGAGTAGATAGTCTTGAATGTTTTCCTCGTTACCGCGGATTTCTACCGGTACCATTACATGATTTTTACACACTTGCAATGCAGACTCAAAGCTTTCATCTTCAGCAAACATTGCAAGACCCCAATCACCATTCCCATTTTCTTCACCACAACCAAAACCAATCCTATACTTCAATAGCTCCCCCGATATCGATCCGTTACAGTTGGACAACAAGTAAATTCTTGATTCATTCACAAATCTATACGGGCGATTATCGAGTGACACATTCTTGATCTCAGAAACACAACCATTCCTTATACTACTATTAAAGACTGAATTTTTAAGCTGAAAAGTATGATCTTGATATGAAATATCTTCAACTATATACTCATTTCCAGCAATATGTACAACAGGATAACCTTGTTCACTACAATTCAGCCCAAATCCAGGGTACCCACAATAAGATTCTTGAACATCTTTAACATAAAATGGAAAGCTTATTCTTGGGCCATATCTACAATTTACTGGTTTATTACATGCTACAAACTGTGAATCAACAGCATAACAACATTTATCTAGTTGCAAAATGAAGCACAAAACACAAAGGTTTAATGTTGTTATCAAGAAATACCTTCTTTCTTGGTTCATCTGTAATCTTGAAACAACTGAAAAATATACAAACCAGACAAGTAGATATTGGAAATATAACAAAGAAGAGGGTGTTTCATGGATTTTTCCTTTTTTATCTTCTTGTTAGCACAGAGTTGACTTCATTTGGTCCATATATTCCATGTATCTACCTCATTTATAAGAAAGTTGAATTTTCAAGATCAAACTTAACTGGTCAATTTTTTTGATAGTCGTTATGTCCAGGCTAGCTTACAGTAAAAATGACTGAACTTCGATTAAATGACTCAAGTCAGCCTTAGCTTATGTGCCAGAACTTCAGATATTTTGTTTCGCGCAATTTTTTTTGCAGTGTTGCATGTTCAAAGTTAGTTTGAAGTCGATAAACATACGAAAGAATTTAAAAATTTTTGCAAGTCTAGCTACTCTGAAACAAAATATCTGAAGTTCAGGCATATAAGACTAACTTGAGTCATTTGATAGAAGTTTGGTCATTTTTACTGAAGTCCAACTACTTTTGCCTAAACATAGGTAGATATGTACAAACTCCAGTCATATGTAACGTCAGACAATGCATGTTCAAAGTTAGTTTGAAGTCGCTAAGCATGTGAAAGAATTCAAAAATTTGCAAGTCTAGCTACTTTGAAACAAAATATCTGAAGTTCAGGCACATAAGACTAGGGATATTATATTAGCTCTGGAATGAGAAGAAACAAATTAAATAGGACTCCTGAAGTAGTTGATTCTTAGAACTTCAATAGCTCTAGAAAAATCTAATGTGATGAAGAGAGAAATAAGGAAGAAAACTAGCTAGGGAAATTATAAATTTTTTTTTAGGAGATAATTACATGTAATTTTGGACCTTTTTGGTATTTGTTTAGCATATAAAAGGATTTTACTGGTCAACCAATTGCCTATCCTAACAAGTATATAGCATTCAGATCCATAAGAGTGTAATGCATATACTCTTATGGATACTTTCATTGTTATATATCAATACTTGATTTGGACTGAGCGATCTGAATACTTAGAAAATACTCCAGTCTGTCGAGGTTTTAATCAAAAAATGCTAATAGAAATGTTGCTTTAAAATAGTGATACCATCTTTATCATTGCTAGTGATAACGATATCATTAATATAAACCATCAAATAAATACACAGATTTGGAGCAAAATGGTGATAAAACACATAGTAGTCAGCTTCTCTTTGAGTCATGCCAAAATCCTAGATTACTGTGTTGAACTTCCTAAACCAGGCTCGAAGAAACTATTCAGACCATTAAGTGACTGACTCAATCGACATATAGGCTACTAGACTCCCCCGAGCAAAAATACCATCATTTATTTTTCACAGGCTCTAATACCATGTGGGAAAATACATAACAATCTTTTTCCAAGAGGGACACTACATACAATTCTATTCTAAAATTGTTAGATATAAGATGCTGTAGAGACACATTGCTAGTTAAGTACCAGCATATACTAAGCTAACTTTTTACACTTTCATTTCTTTCAAATGAAAAACGATTTTCTTGAGTCGAGGGTCTATCGAAAACTCCTCTCTACCTCACAAAGGTAGGGGTAAGGTCTGTATACATCCGACCCATCCTTTCTAGACCCCACTTGTGAGGCTATTCTGTGAATGTTGTTGTTGTTGTTGTTGTCAGTTCCATTATTGATGAATCTACCTCTGATCTTGAGGGAGAATGTAGGTAAGCCTTAGGAGGACTTTGCAGAGAGTCTAGGTTCCCTTCTAACATTTCCACAACCTTGCTCATCGATGGTCGATTTGATGGATCAGTCTGTATGCACCATAAACTCACTATCACCATCTTTCTTGCACATTCGTTCTCCTCTTCATTCATTATCCCGACCAGTTGAAGATCTTCGTCTAGTTCAATTCGTTGATAGAGCCAGTGTGGAAAGTAGATCTCACTCGCGCGATCAGCTCCAGCGTCAACATTTTTTCTTCCTCACAACCATCTCTAAGACCATCATTCCATAACTATAGACGTCAGACTTGTGAGAGACACCTCCCAAGTTTCTGCAAACCATTTCTGGAGCAGTATAACTGATAGTCCCTCGTGGACCTAGCATTGACATACTACTCTCCGGTTTCAAACACAGTTTGGCAAGACCAAAGTCGGAGATCTTAGGACAAAAATTGTCATCAAGCAGGATATTATGAGGCTTTATATCAAAATGCAAAATCCGAGTGGTACAGCCACGATGCAAGTACTCCAATCCTCGAGCTATGCCTAGTGCAATTTTGTAAAGTATTGGCCAACCTAATTGGCGAACTCTGTTGGATCTTTCCTCATAGGTTGACTTTTCAAGAGATCCATTAGGCATGAACTCATATACGAGAGCTCTTTTGTGACCATCAAAACTAAATCCCACAAGGCTCACAATGTTAACATGTGTTGTCCTGCTAATACTAGCCAACTCGTTAATGAAATCTTCACCACTGCCTTTTAGTTAATTCAGGACCTTCACTGCCACTTGACTCCCGTTACCCAAACTTCCTCCGTGACAATACCAAATCCTCCTTGGCCTAGTTTGTTTTTGAAGCAACTGGTGATTCGTTTGATGTCTGTATAATTGTATCTTTTTGGAGCGTATGACCCATAGTACTTCAGAAATGCTTCAATATTTCGGTGATCCTCAGCTTTAGATTCCCAAAACCTGAGATTTTTGAGCCTGGAAATACTTTTTCTCGAGCAGAAGAGCAAAATCACGATTCCGATGCAAGAGGAAACTGCAAATGTGGGGAAAAAATGAAAGTCGTGCACCGGAAATAGCCTGGTGTTGAGGCAGCACAACAATTACAACATTTGCTAAAAATATAAAATAAAGTATAAATAACATAAATAGCAACCCTTTTGAAGTAATTACACTTTCTCCCACTTTTTAAATCATTTACTCTCTCTCCCTATTAATATACATAACATAGCCGACATATATATAGCATTCTGTGTATATGTGGAATTTTTGTAATATGTTTAGGAAATTACTTTACTCTCTCTCCCTATTAATATACATAACATAGCCGATATATACATAGCATTCTGTGTATATGTTGGGATTTTTGTAATATGTTTAGGGAATTACTTTACTCTCTCTCCCTATTAATATACATAACATAGCCGACATATACATAGCATTCTGTGTATATGTTGGGATTTTTGTACTATGTTTAGGGAATTACTTTACTCTCTCTCCCTATTAATATACATAACATAGCCGACATATACGTAGCATTCTGTGTATATGTTGTAATTCTTTTAAAAAATAGTCAAATTGACTCTCAATAAACGTGATCTGATAAATAAAAAGGGAATGAGGGAATAGTAACTGAATTAGAATTTCATGAAAACCTTTAATATCTAATATCCTTGTGATTTGTGATTCATGTATTGCACATTTATATTTGTGACTTTTAAGTACCTATATTATGTTTTCTTTGAATGAGTTTGTTTTACTCAAAGTTCAGAACTTGATTATGATATAGATATAGAAACTGAACATAGGCTCACAACAGTCAGATACATAACAATTTACATGATATATTACGAGCATGTATAGTTTTGAAAGGACTATTTAACATCGAGAAGGTATGAGTTTAGATAACACCTGCACCAAAACTATGTCGGCGCCACCTACTAGCTTGGTAAATATATGTTGTGCATTGCATAATCAAGCATCCATTTTTCTGCCTCTTTTCTCTTATGGTTCCCAACTTACTAAAAGTCCAAAACGCTTAATTGGTAAAACAGTACCTCCATAATAGTAAAACAGAATAATTATATTCACTAAAACATAAAGGAACAATCCTCCATAATAGATTATAGCAAAGGTCACCAGTTGTTTTTTGATTTCCTTTTTACACTAGACTAGACTTAGATAATCCACTTCCAAAACTAATTGACAAGAGTTGTTAACACAAAGATAAAGCAGCTTGAACCTGAGGCAAAACAATGCACAGACATCATCACATCCACTATATGCCCCAAGCTCCATTCTCCTGCATAAAAGCGCAAGAGAGTTGTTAGTATGAAGATTAAAAATCACCAATCAAAAGAGAGTGAATTACTAGATGAACTCGACAAAGCAAAAATGAGCATTCATAATGGGACAGAGATTAGTTGAGCGGCTTCTCCGAATCCATTCCTGCAAATAAAAAGGGATGTATAGCAGGTTTCATTACCCTTGGCCTAATGATTGCACACTCCAGAGATTCATCTACATCTTTCCGAACTTCATCTTGAAAATATTCATGCTCGCCATTCGTAACCGTAAAGGTAATATAGAAATGGAAGTATTGGGTGTAACATCCATTAACCTTGAGAATCTCATTGACCTTATATTTAGTGTCCTAAAATGGATACATAGAGAGAAACTTTCTCAGCTTTCTAGAGAGGAAAAAAAAAAAGAAGGAAAAGACAACAATGTGAGTAGAGTACGCATACATTATCCTCATTGTACAGCTCAAGAGTACGCATACATTATCCTCATTGTACAGCTCAAGAGTACGCATACATTATCCTCATTGTACAGCTCAAGAGTATGCATACATTATCCTCATTGTACAGCTCAAGAGTACGCATACATTATCCTCATTGTACAGCTCAAGAGTATGCATACATTATCCTCATTGTACAGCTCAAGAGTACGCATACATTATCCTCATTGTACAGCTCAAGAGTACGCATACATTATCCTCATTGTACAGCTCAAGAGTACGCATATATTATCCTCATTGTACAGCTCAAGTGCCTGTTCAGCAAAATCCTTCGTCTCTTTAGAGGGTGTCATGGGGAATATGGTAGTCAGTGGACCACAACCAGGAAAGACTGTAATGTCAAATCCCTATCATCAAAGTAAAAGTCAACCAACATATCCTTCGCTTTTAAAAAAAATAAAATGCACAAGGTTAAATGTATAAAATGATAAGCCTACTTTTGAGAGAAGATAAAAGAGTGAGTTTGTTTGTTTCGAAGGATATTCTCGGTAGTATCTATCTAGTAACGATCTATATAGATATAATTTATACTTGTAAACAGCACTGCAGCTTATGTATACTAAAGGCAATGGAATGGAATCAACTAAACCAACCGCATATTTCTACATTCCTCCAATTTCTCAGGGTGTAGGTCACAATTCATCTTCTGAGATGGAAATAGTAACTATTTAGTAACAATATATGTGTATGTATATTTGCTTCTAATAGAATAACTTATACTACTCTAATAGTAAATACATATGCAAAAGGAGTAAACAGCAGGTTCTGTCTGTATAAACAGGGGTATACGGGTAAAGTATGTGACCATCCGCTCATAATGTGTATATGATAAATAAAATATAAGCGCTACTTACGTTACTTTCCTTGATCTCTTTGAGGTACTTGCTATAGGCATCTAGGGCCAACATCAACAAGAGATGTGGCTTGTTGCTCAAGTAAAGCCATCGCCCATCTAGAAGTTCCTGAAGTGGTTGCCTTAGCCCATAAGCTAGCATACTGTCCTCAATGAAAGAATTATGCTGAACAGAGTGGCAAGATTCTAAACCAGCTGTTGGTTGCTTCATTCCCTTAGAGACTCCAACAGAGCGCCACACAACAACTGGTCATCAATATCACCCGCTATCCGAACTGGTAGCATTTATTTCTTCGTCATCTCAGATTTGCTTGACAAATTGTCGCCAGTGACCACTGCTTCACCTTGTGACTGGTTTCTACTAATACTCCCCGACATCCTGTTCATGCCTACTGGAAGGCAGCCACTTGAAGATAATACTGTATGTCGTATCTTACACATAAATGCCTGGCACATAAGGCATTCAACTTCTGCTGCAAGCACAGTTTTGATTGATTGACAGGAAGCTGCCTGGTTTTAGTAGCCCTTCATTGGCTTTATCAGTTTTATCGTGGATACCTTAACAGAATTTGTCGAATTGAAACCAGAAAACGGAGACTGTGCTACTTTAGTCTCACGCGTAGCGCAACTACGTACATAACCAGACTTCTTATCATCGTTTTTCTCTTTCCCACTTTCAATGTGAGTGTAGTATTTCTTTGATTGAAGAATGGAGCCTGTATCATGCCTTGCGGTACCTGCTTTGAGGTTTACAGTCACCCCGGACTTCTCCTCACATGCATCAAAGCAAGGCGACAAAGGTGGGGTCGCTGAGTAAACATAACTATTTGAGCTTGAATTCGCAGTCTCCACTTCTCGGGACTTCGGAACATAGGGATTCCTGAAAATCAAATGGGAGTTCTCCCCTGTAGGGGTTTCAACTGCTCCATACTCTTGGAGAGAATGACATGAGAGCTTCAGCTTTAATTAAGTGATCAAATTCACCAGCAATAGTTGCAGAAGTACTGTTTACTTGATTAGCAACTGCAGCACTTGTAATAACTTCCTGATGCTTGCTCAGTGAATCATCCAGAATTGCCGGAGGTGGTGGTTGATTAAAGCTCTCAAAGGATGAAAAAACAACTGGCAAAAGAAGCTGATCTTGCACGTCCATCATCGAAGGACAGGGGCTGCTACCAACATCCACACTGTCTGAGGCAGGAAACATAAGAGTCTGAGACTCTGCAGTTCCTGGAGGCTTCAAAATAAAAGGAGAAATCAGCTCATTTCCTGATGAGGAAAGCAAACAAAGAAGAATATCTACTACAAGTAGGTAACTCGTATTCATCTCGCAAAATGTAGGCATTTATTAGTGTTCCATAACATCCAGTAAAACAGTCCATTCATTTCTAAAATGCATTCAATTAACCTGCGAACCTCCTATTAATAACTTACACACGGCATTCAAATATTTTGAAGCCGTTCAACTATTTCAAATCTGTATACCGGTCAGATGTAGAATTGATATCTCCCATGGGCATGATATACACACTGAATGATGAAAAAAAAAAAAATGAAAACTCATATACATGGTAACTGATTGTAAGTCAGGGTACTTGTAACATATATGCTGGAGATGACGTGACCACGATTTACCATCCATGGATAATATAACTACCTCTCCAAATGGCAAAGCATCATTCTCAAAGAAATCACCAAAATCTCCAAACTCTGGGAGAAGTGCCTGAATATCCATCCCTACATCTCTATCGTCGTCATCCCAACCCCACTGAAGCCCAATCTGATCATTTCCTCCAGTTATTGCCGAACTATTAACTTCCCTTGAAGCATAATCACTTGTTGATGGATTTACCACTGCTCCTCCCTGACTAAATGACTCAGAAATCCCAGTCCGTGACCTCTTAAAGCCCTGCAAAGAAACTTGAAATGTTAAATTCGCCATTTCCTTTAAACACAAACACACACCATAAGTATCGAATGGAGAAGAACAAAAGAATACCTAGCACATGCTATCATTATGGATAACTAGAATTACGCACATCTTTAGTAAAAAGCAAGAAGAGAAGCACTAGGGTTACATTTGGTTGCCAAAAATTGAAAAGAAAAGCGCGGAATATAGACTTCTTCACATAGATTTGTGTGTTTAGTAAGCAGGAAACTAGTGCAACAAGCAAGACAAAACTTTCTCTTCGCTTTAACCTGCAAGTAGGAAACTTTAAGGAAAATTGTTTCCTCTTTTAAACTTTCCTTGTCCTTTCAAAATATTCATGCAAAAAATTACAAGAACACTATGGGTTATTGTTTGTTTGGGGTTCTACCTCTGCCCATTTGATTTGCTGGATTCAAAATCTGTTATTTGTACTTAATTTATGGATCTTTTTAACACATATATAGTGTCCAAGCCAAAGTTCTTGGGGTCGGGTACATGAATCCCCACTTCTTCATTTAAGCTCAGGTCATATCATCAACATACTAAATAAAATAGAAGTGAAAAATAACAGGAAGCTAATCAAAAGTACTTAATTCACTTGCTACAATTAGCTAGAGATCTAGGTCCCACTTTACACACTATCATCTAAGAAAGCAAAGCCTATATGATGGATTCTTCAATGATAGGCAAGACTTCATAAAAATGGTTACCTTAATTTCTCCAAAAAATATGATAGACAACAAGACTTGATATTTATATAAAAATAGTCATAATAAGATAGCAAGTCATAATAAGAATAGTCTTCAGATCACTAGTCATAGAAAGTTGAGTTTTGGACCGAAATAAGTCATCTTTTGAATCAACTCACCAAAGTAATTTGTTTTTTGAAAATTTTACAAAACTAGTATAAACGTTGTTCCCAATAACGTTTTATGTTTTAAAAAGGTTAACGGCTCAAACGGAATTGGCGTTAGACGTTAGAATATAAAACGTTACTCACAGTAACGTTTTGACATAAAACGTTACTCTCGGTAACGTTTTAGACATAAGACGTTACTCTCGGTAACGTTTTAGACATAAGACGTTACCGCCAGTAACGTTTCTCTGTAGCTCTGCCACCCAAGAATCTCTGTACAAATCTGACATTAAATACGTTATCACCAATAACGTTTTAGCTGTAAAACGTTACTCTGAATAACAATTCTATCAAATCAACCCATCAACTTTTTTGACCGAAATTTTGCCTTGAAATCGTAATCACTAGTCACATTTTTAGTTAAAAACGTTACTGTGAGTAACGTTTTTAGCGAATCAAATCACAGACCTGCAAAGTTTTAGGACAACAGATTATATAAGTGACGGTATGTATAGAATGTTCAAACACATTTTTACAATTCTAACCAAAGCTTTTGCTTATGTGCTTTATTCTAGAAACGACATTTACAAAGTTTTAATAGGTATGGCTAGCCAATATTTTGTAATGCATTAAAATTATTTTGATGTTTTAATAATTATAATACATATCTTATTTTTGTGTATAGCAGAAAAATGGCTAATTTTGAAGAAAATGTGATGGTTGCTTTGTATTGGGGTGGTGAAATAATTTCTGAAATGAGCGGATTTAGATACAGCAAAGGTGCTAGAATGATTGTTAGCATGTCTATTTCAACTAGCTACGTTGAACTAGTTGCAATGTTGCATGAAAAAATGAGGACAAACAGTGAAAATATTCAAATGGATATTTCTGGAAAATATCCATGCCCATTTCAAGGTAACATTACAAGGTTTATTGAATTTAAAATAGAGAATGACCCGTCTTTGCTACAATTTCTTGTCATTCCTCAAAAAATTTCGAATAAAATTGATATAAATCTTTTGGAGATGTATGTAAAGACTAGACCAACAAATCATGATAATCTATTTCAAATGAATAGTCAGCATGGTTATCATATGAATTTATTAGCTCAAAATTATGAATTTACCATGCTCAGTCATCCTCATTTTGCATATACTGCAACCCCTAGTATCCATCAATCACTTGATGCAAGCCCTATCGAACATGAGTATCAATCATATGATGAAGGATTAAGTAGTCAAGGACACATTGAAAGTGGCCACAGACAATATGAGATCAGGTGGGTGATCTTTACTTTTTTTGAAACTATAAGAAATCTTATGCATCACTACTTCACGATTTCATTATTTTTTTTTCGCAGAGAAGATGAGGATAACTTTGATTTGTGTAATGATGCACATGCTCAAATTTGTGATGAAAGTTCGGAGGAAGATGAACCTTCAGAAGATGATGGAGAAAGTGAAACCTTAGAAAGTGAATCTGATGAAGATACCAATGATAGTGAAGATTTACCTCAAAATGATATTGGTGTAAATCTTCATAATCAATTTTGTCAAAGTGTGTCTGAAATGCAAAATCATGATATACCCTACTTTACAACATTAGAGAATGAAGAAGATATTTTTATCTCTACCCGTGAATCTGAGATGAATTGTTGTTTTGTTTGGTCTGACGATGGCAAAAAAGATTTAAAAAAAGTAATGTGTTTTAGCAGCAAAGATAGATTGAAACGGGCTGTGACAATTTGGAGTTTGCGCAAAAATAAAGAATTCATAGTTGTAACATCAAGCAAGAAACTATGGATTGTCAGATGCAGGTTTCACGAATCATTAGGTTGTCGATGGTTTCTTCGAGGCCGAAAGGTTGGAGGTAGCCTTTGGAAGATAGGAAAGTATTTTGATAATCATAGATGTGAGACTGAAGGGCTTACTACAGGTCACGCTAACCTAGATACCAATTTAATTGCATCTTTGTTTCTAAATCAAATACGTAAAAATCCCAAATTGTTGGTAGCAGATGTCATTTCTAAGGTTCATGAGATATTTGGTCATCAAGTAACATATAGGAAAGCGTGGCTTGGACGTCAACGAGCATTTAAATTGGTGTATGGTGATTTTTAGAAATCATTTAGTGAGCTTCCTAAGTTTTTTGCAGCTTTTCAACACTTTAACCATGGAACAATTGTAGAATGGAAACACGAAGAGTCAATGAGTTCGTTAGAGGTAAAAACGTTTAAATTTGTATTTGGGCTTTCAAGCCATGCCTTGATGGATTCCGAACTTGTCGTCCAGTTATTGCAGTAGATGAAACCCATTTGTATGGTAAATATGAGATAAAATTATTAATTGTTGTTGGAATTGATGGAAATGATAACATTCTTCCTCTAGCATTTGCTATTATTGACAGGGAATCGAAAGAGGCATGGAAATGGTTTTTTAGAAAACTAAACGCACATGTAATAAAGGATAGAGAAGATGTATGTATTATCTCTGATAGGGCAAAAGGAATCTTAGCTAGTTTATCGGAGTTATGGCAATTCCAGGAGCCTCGGACCTTTCATCGATTTTGCGTAAGACATCTTAAGAGTAACTTTCAATCTTATTTTCCAAACAGGAATCTCAGTGATCTGATGTGGAATGCTGCATCGGCTCATCAAGTAAGGAAGTTCGAAGCTTTGATGTGGTAAATTAGGGAAGAAAATGAAGAAGCATATGAATATCTCATGCAATTTCCATTGGACAAATGGACGATTAGCCATGATGATGGAAAAAGATGGGGAGTGTTGACAACAAATCTTTCAGAGTCTTTCAACGGTCTTCTAAAGAAAGCTCGAGGATTGCCTGTCACTGCCATGGTGAGACTTTCATTGGAGCAAACAGTTGAACGGTATACCCGTAGATCTCAAACAGCGCACCAACTTGTAGAGCAAAAGGAATTATGGACAAGCAGGTTCAAAGTAAAGTGGGAGAAGAACTACGAAAGTTCAAAAAGACACTTTGTTTTTGATTGGAATATATCCACTGGGATATATGAGGTTAGATCTATTCAAGTTGATGGTACTGGTGGTAATCCTCATCGTGTTTCACTAAATGATAAAAAATGTGATTGTGGAAAATGGGCTAATTTACACTTTCCGTGTTCACATGTCATGAAGGTTACTGAAAGAATGGGAGGGCTAGCTAGAAATTTGTTAGCGAGCATTTCACAACAGAGAATTATGTTGCTACATATTCTGGGTCGTTCTCACCGGTTGGGCACGAGGCATATTGGCCATCTCCAAGTTTTATAATGAGAAGTAATGAATTCTATCGTCGTCCTAATCGACAAAGGACAACTAGAGTACCTAATGAGATGGATCATGGTCCTGCAGTATATGGGCGAGCTTGCGGGTTGTGTACACAGACTGGACATGATAGGCGTCGATGTCCAACTCGTAATCAAACTTAAGTGGGTACTCTTAAAATTTCTAACCGTTTTAAGTCTAATGAATTTTGTTTTGTGGATTATTTCTAAGTCTAATAATTGTTTCATGAATTAATTGAGTGTAACTGTAACACCCCGTATTCAAGTACGTGTATTGGCGTATTCAAGTACGTGTATTGGTCTTATTTATATGGAATTAATTTATTTTATTTTATTTATACCGGAATTTGCCCGTCGATGGTTCCATGCGAAGGTTATTGAATAAGCTTTTCAACGATATAAAGATTTCCAAAAATGGATAGGTTTCGGATATAATCGAGCACGTTCGAAACTATAAAACGGTGGCCGGGATATTTGGGGACTGTTTTGATAGGCTGAAGTAGATCGACCATAACGTTTTACTCCAATATCTAAATTGAATGAAACCAATTTCATTAGAAAGAGGACTCTTAGAGCTTTCTGTTTATATATAGTATCTCACCCAGATCATTATGTACAAGGAGTTATGATCGTTTGAAGTTGACCCAAAAATTCGCTTTTGATAGGCTGAACTAGATTGACCATAACTTTTTTTTCCCGATAGACAAATTTGATGAAACCAAGTTCATTGAAAACAGGACTTGCAGAGCTTTCCGTTGATATATAGTAGATCACCCATATCATTATGTACAAGGAGTTATGATCGTTTAAAGTTGGAGAAAAAATACGCCTGGCCTCAGTACTTTTTCCTGCACGTTTTACTGTTCACAGTTCGATCGGAATGGTCGTAGTTTGATCGGAATGGTCGTAACTCATCGCTCGAGTGTCCGTTTTGGGTGATCCACATATAGTTGGAAAGATTATTTGATGCTCTACAAAATGGTGGGTCGAAATCCAAGAAATGACACATAGAAAAATTATAAATCATTCTCGAAGATAGGATCCCGACACGTTTACGCACAAAATTTCAACGAAAAAAATTTCCGGGGTATTACATTGAGTAGAAATCTTGTACCAACATTCCATGGGCTAATCTTCACAGTAGCTGGATTTCAATTAACACCATATCAATTTTAAATTCAAAAAAGGAAACTATTTTTTTTTTTTTTTAAAAGTGAGCAAATTGTAACGAAGTTTATGTTTCTATAATTATTACTAGTAATGAAAAGAACATGAAAGCTAGTGGTTATGATGTCAAGTAATTTTCAAGGAATAAGGCAGTGTATAAAAGTAAGGAAACACTTAACTAAAGTTCCACAAGATCCATGCAGCTATCTATAAAATGAAGATCTCGTTTTTATCAAATATAAATGAGAAACTTTTAACCCCCAAATATGAAATGGATTGAATTGAATATTGGGTTGGGTCATGACCCGCCCAAATTTATTTCGGGTTGAAACGGGTTGGGTTGAGACGGGTAAAATATCGGTTTGGGTCTTGAGCCGCCCAATAATTGTTATAATGAATTTTCTGGTTTGGATCCAGGATAACAAGGCAAAGGAGCTTAATTACTGCTTTTGATCTCCCTGACAGCCACACAACTCATTGGATGTTAATGCTAAGCAATTGTATATATACAATGAGGTCATACTCATCCTATCACACAGTAGGAAACTTTAAGGAAACTTGTTTCCTCTTTTAAACTTTCCTTGTCCTTTCAAAATATTCATGCAAAAAATTACAAGAACACTATGGGTTATTGTTTGTTTGGGGTTCTACCTCTGCCCATTTGATTTGCTGGATTCAAAATCTGTTATTTGTACTTAATTTATGGATCTTTTAACACATATATGGTGTCCAAGCCAAAGTTCTTGGGGTCGGGTACATGAATCCCCACTTCTTCATTTAAGCTCAGTTCATATCATCAACATACTAAATAAAATACAAGTGAAAAATGACAGGAAGCTAATCAAAAGTACTTAATTCACTTGCTACAATTAGCTAGAGATCTAGGTCCCACTTTACACACTATCATCTAAGAAAGCAAAGCCTATATGATGGATTCTTCAATGATAGGCAAGTGTCACGGGCCTATTTTTAGCCACGTGCGGACAGCTTAACACTCACAATATTGATGCTAAACTCAGTCCTAAACCAACTCTAAAATCAGTCCCCAAGAACCTTTGAACATTCACACAAACACGTAAGGAAAATGGCAAAGAAAGACACTCGACTTGGGAGGCCCGAGAGCCAATTTTCGGATATATTTCTTGAGTAAAAACAAGTATATGATGATCTGCTCAAGAGGGCCTTACAAGATATATATAAAGTCCCTTAGTCAAGGGCACAATAAATGCTAGTCAAAAATTTCTACATTTGACCATGCAATCCAAGCACTAGTGAAAGACCCTTGTCTAGCATTCCTGTTTTGCTGTGCAGTCTCTGTTCAGCTGCTGGTCAAGGCTCCAAAGCCCCATAAATGTTGACCCGAGATTATAATTTGACCTCCCAAAGATGCCCCCACGTTGGCCTTGTCAATAGACGTTGTGGAAGCCCCGTCGGGCTCTGAAATGCACCCGAAATGCTCGGAATCATGCCCAAAACGGGAAGAATTTAATGGGTAGTGACGCGGGGTGTCACACACTCCCCCACCTGATTTGGCGACGACCGCGGCGCCACATAGCTGAAAATATTTGTGGACTTGCTCCTTGAACTGCCACAAGTCCTCATATTTTTCCCACGATGCCTCCTCGGGCGATTGCCCCTTCCAATGGACTAAGAATTGGGCACTTGAATTGCCCCAACCTTTTCCTCGAACCAATTGATGATCAATTATGTCCTCAATTTGCTTATCCGTGGCAGCGGACGTCATGAAGATTTGGGCCCGACTAGACTTACCCCGGTCCACGTCTTCCTTGTCTTCGAAATACGGTTTTAACTTGCTAGCATGGAAGACGGGATAAATCTTCAAATGCGATGGCATGTCCAGCTTATATGAAATTTTGCCAACCTTGGCAACAATCTCAAATGGACCCTCATACCGTCGGATCAAACTTTGATTGACACGCCGCAACGACTTGAATTGCCTCGGATTGAGCTTGACCATCACTTTGTCTCCAATCCGGTAATGGACTGGACGACGATTGCGATCAGCAAATTTCTTCATTTGGCGGGCTGCTTTATCAAGATATGACCTCGCCATATCGACTTGTTCCTCCCAAGCCTTTGCCATATGATAAGCACCCGGATTCCTCATTCCGGCGTTAACCGGTAAGGATTGTGGAGTGTTTGGTTGCTGCCCCGTTGCAAGTTCAAAAGGACTACGACCTGTTGCCTCACTCCGCTGCAAGTTGTACGAGAATTGAGCCGTGTCGAGCAACTTCGACCAGTCCCTTTGGTTAGCACTAACAAAGTGCCTCAAGTAACACTCGAGTAACCCATTTACTCTCTCCGTTTGTCCGTCAGTTTGGGGATGGAAGCTGGTTGAAAAGTGCAGCTCCGACCCCAACAAACTGAATAGCTCCTTCCAAAATGCTCCAGTGAATCGCGGGTCTCGATCACTAATGATATGCCTAGGCACGCCCCAAAGTTTAACTACATCTTTGAGAAACAATCGGGCTGCCTCTTTGGCTTTGCAATTCGACGTGGCAGCTGAGAATGTTGCATATTTGGAGAATCGATCAACGACAACCATGATTGTTCCGCAACCCTCCGAGTTAGGCAAACATGTGATAAAATCCATGGTGACACTGTCCCATGGTTTCTCCGCGGTGGGCAGCGGCTCAAGTAATCCACCGGGCGCCTTGTGTTCCACCTTGTCTTGTTGGCAAACAAGGCAAGTGCGAACGTATACTTCTATATCGTCCCTCATGCGAGGCCAATAATAAGCTGCTTCTAACAAAGCCATAGTGCGTTTCTGTCCCGGATGACCAGCCCACGTCGTATCATGGCCCTCCTTGATCAACAAGCGCCTAAGATTTTTCCATCTAGGCACATACACTCGCCTTCCGGTGGTGTATAACAGTCCGTCCTCTTCCCAAAACTTTTGGGTCTTGCCTTTGCGTGCCAAGTCAAGAAGTTTCTTGGCAACGGGATCATGTTCCATCCCTTCTTTGATGGTATCCAGCACACCACAGCTGGTCGTGCTCAAAAGTGTCGCCAAAACAGCCTTGCGACTTAATGCATCGGCCACAACGTTGGCCTTTCCCGTTTTATACTCCAATGAGTAATCAAACTCAGCCAAGAAATCTTGCCATCGAGCCTGCTTTGGCGAGAGTTTATTTTGTGATTGGAAGTAGCTGGTCGCTACGTTATCCGTCTTGACGATGAAATGAACGCCCAACAAATAGTGACGCCATGTCCTTAGGCAATGGACAATGGCCGTCATCTCTCTTTCGTGGACTGTATAGCGCCGCTCCGCGTCATTCAATTTTCTGCTTTCAAACGCTATCGGATGGCCCTCTTGCATTAGGACACCACCAATAGCAAAATCGGATGCATCCGTTTGCACCTCAAACAGTTTCGTGAAATCCGGTAAAGACAAAATCAGTTCCTTGATGATGGCTGCCTTGAGGTTGTTGAATGCCTCTTGACACGAACTATTCCACTCCCAAGCACGATTCTTCTTCAATAAATCCGTGAGAGGAGCAGCAATATCCGAGTATCCAAGAATAAATCTCCGGTAATAATTAGCAAGGCCAAGGAAGGACCTTAATTCGGGCACCTTCGTTGGAGCCTCCCAATCCTGAATCGCCTCAACTTTGTCGCTATCCATTTGAATCTGCCCTTGGCTGATCGTATGGCCCAAGAATTGCACCTTTGGCTGTGCAAAAGTGCACTTCTCCCTTTTGACGCATAGCTCATTTTCCCGTAGCACATTAAACACTAGTTGAAGGTGTCTAACGTGCTCCTCCATTGAGCTACTATAAACAACAATGTCGTCCAAGTATATGACCACGAATTGATCCAAGTATGGCTGGAAGATCTTGTTCATTAGTGTGCAAAACGTGGCTGGTGCGTTGGTCAGTCCAAAAGGCATGACCAGCCACTCATAGGACCCATAACGAGTCACACAAGTCGTCTTGGCTTCATCTCCTTCGGCTATGCGAACTTGATAATAGCCCTTCCTCAAATCCATCTTCGTGAACACTTTGGCTTGCCCCAAGCGATCAAACAAATCAGCTATCAAAGGAATGGGATATTTATTTTTCACCGTGACTTTGTTGAGAGCACGGTAATCAATACACAACCGCAACGTCCCTTTCTTCTTCTTTTGAAATAAGTCCGGAGCTCCAAAGGGTGCCTTCGATGGTCGGATATGGCCTGATTCCAGCAGCTCCTTGAGTTGTTTTCTAAGTTCCTCAAGCTCCGGAGGCGACATCCGATACGGGGTCATAGCTGGTGGCTTTGCCCCGGGTACCAGCTCGATTTCGTGATCAACTTCCCTTCGTGGAGGTAACCGTTTGGGCAGCTCCTCCGGCATTACATCTTTGTTCTCTTCAAGAACACGTTGGACACATGAGGGCACTAAATCAGCTTCTTGGCAGTCCACAATCTCCATCAATGTCGCAAAAAAGGTTGGTTCTCCTTTCTTGAAACCTTTAATAAGCTGCATCGCCGACAAACGTGTGCCACTTTGAGCGACACGAATAAGTGGGACAATACAAGGACCACCCACATCACAAATGGCTAGCTGGTTGAGACGTGGCGAAATAAATGCGTTAATCTCATACCAAAAATCCAGCCCCAAAACAATATCAAAGACAGCCATCGGAACAACCGAAAAATCTGTTTCTCCCTTCCAACCTCCCAAGGTGAGACTCACCCGAGGAGCGAGGCCATTGACATTGGTAGGGAGACAATTAACGGTCTTCAATATGGAATCACTGGTCACGAATGCAAGGCCAAGTTCTTTAGCCTTCTCCTCCGTAACAAAGTTATGTGTTGCTCCGGTGTCCACCATAATGCGGACTGCTCGGCCATTCACCTCTCCATCAACAAATAATGACTCTCGATCTCTCACGCTATGCTTTTTTGCCGCAAGATCAGCAAGCGTCATGTGGTTAAACAAGGCCATGTGGTTGAACAAACCCACGGCATGTCCCTTTCCTTTCTCCGGATTGGCAGCTGGTGCTCCTTGCTCCCCGGAACCCCCGGATTGCGCACTAGCTTGATCCTTCCGTGTTGCTGCAATCATAGCTCCCAGCTTACTCAATGAAGGACAAGATCTCGCAAAGTGAGACGTATCCCCGCAAAGGTAGCAGCCGCTATCGCGGTTAGCTACACTTTTCTTCTTCTCCTCGTAGTTCTTGCGGAATGACGATGGCTGGTTGCGTTCGCCTTTGAACTCACGATTTTTGTTGGGAATAAACTTGTCTTTGCCCTTGTCCCCACGATCTCCCTTGGCAGCAACGGGCTTGTTCCGATTATCCTTCGCCTTGGCATAATCGGCATGAAAATCAGTCAAGGATTCCGCCACTTTAATGGCCTCATCCACGGTCTTGACATTACGCCTCCTCAACTCTTGTTTGGCCCAATATTGGAGGCCATCAAGGAAGAAGAAAAGCAAATCTTCACGGCTGAAACTCGTCACAAGAAGTGAGAGCTTCGTAAACTCCCTCACGTAGTTATGAATGGAAGAAGTTTGTTTAAGTTCCCTCAACTTTCGTCGGGCTTCGTCTACAACGTTTTGAGGGTAAAATTGTTCTTTCAACTCCTCCTTAAACTGATCCCAATCAGCTATGGTGCAAAGACCCCTCTCCATGTCCACTTTTTTTCTACGCCACCACAACATTGCGACGTCACTAAAGTACATGGTTGCAATCCGGATCCTTGCTGCCCCGTCAACAATCTTGACGTGCTCAAAATATGACTCCAATTGCCATATGAAATTCTCTACGTCTTGAGCGTTCCTTTCACCCTTAAACACGTTGGGCTTAGGAGCCTCAATACGAGCATCATGGTAAGCCACGGAACCATGATTTCCACCAACACGGGCTGCTTCTAGTTGTTGCTTCAAATCAGCAACTTCCTCCTGCAAAGCGGACTGCCCCAGCATCACCTCGGACAGTTTTGACCCAAACTCCTCATGTAGCGCCGATAACGCTTCCGTAAGCTTGAGCTCCAAGCTGGTCAGCCCCTCCTTGTGCTCTTCATTTTGCTCGGACAAGTCGGCCTTGACTTCGTCCAACCCTTCAAGAGCAGCAGCCTCAAGGGTACCAACGTTGGACTCAAGGGTCTTGAAGCGATGGCCCAAAACCGCTAAGCCAGCCTCCGTGCTAACAATTCTCTCATCGAGAGAGCCGGATGCTGAACCTTCACCATCTTCCACGTTTGTGACAGCCTCACTAAGTGGAAGTTGGGCCTCATCCTTGTTCCTACTCTTGTCACGTTTTCTGGTCTTGGTTTTTCCCAAATTGTCTTCGCTATGAACCTCTTCGTCGCCGTCGTATGCCATGTTCAAAGTGCTGCTTTGATACCACTTGTCACGGGCCTATTTTTAGCCGCGTGCGGACAGCTTAACACTCACAATATTGATGCTAAACACAGTCCTAAACCAACTCTAAAATCAGTCCCCAAGAACCTTTGAACATTCACACAAACACGTAAGGAAAATGGCAAAGAAAGACACTCGATTTGGGAGGCCCGAGAGCCAATTTTCTGATATATTTCTTGAGTAAAAGCAAGTATATGATGATCTGCCCAAGAGGGCCTTACAAGATATATATAAAGTCCCTTAGTCAAGGGCACAATAAATGCTAGTCAAAAATTTCTACATTTGGCCATGCAATCCAAGCACTAGTGAAAGACCCTTGTCTAGCATTCCTGTTTTGCTGTGCAGTCTCTGTTCAGCTGCTGGTCAAGGCTCCAAAGCCCCATAAATGTTGACCCGAGCTTATAATTTGACCTCCCAAAGATGCCCCCACGTTGGCCTTGTCAATAGACGTTGTGGAAGCCCCGTCGGGCTCCGAAATGCTCGGAATCATGCCCAAAACGGGATGAATTTAATGGGTAGTGACGCGGGGCGTCACACAAGACTTCATAAAAATGGTTACCTAAATTTCTCCAAAAAATATGATAGACAACAAGACTTGATATTTGTATAAAAATAGTCATAATAAGATAGCAAGTCATTATAAGAATAGTCTCCAGATCACTAGTCATAGAAAGTTAGAGAAGTTAAGATCGAACCAAGGACTACCCATTCAAATATAAGATAGAGCATACAAAGCACACAGATACAAATTATAAAGAGATCTCAATTTTTACGAGAAGCACGCCGTTTTAAGATTGTCATTTCGAGACGCGATCCAAAGAAGATAATCCAGATTGTCGACACATCAAAGAAAAGGTACTGTTCTTTCTGTTTTAAAATAAATTACATATTTTGACTTGAAACTTAGTTTAAATTTTATTATTTATTTTTAAATTTTATGGTCTTAAGTTAAAATTATGTCAAATATATCAAAATATTCTAGTTTTAAACATGTCAAGTGAAAAGTTGAAACTAAAGTGTTGTCAAAAGAAAAAAGGTCATTTCTTTAAACAGATTAAAAAAAAAATAGGTCATTCTTTTTATTTAAACGAAGGGAGTAATTAATAATGAACAAAAAGAGAAATATGTCATTTCTAAGGCAAATTTTGAGTTTCAAACATCATTAATAAGATTAATTTAGTAAAAATAGATTTCTAATTGTGTTTTTGTTGTCTTTTCCTTAATTAAATAAGGTGTGTCTAAGTCAACAGGGGTCGAGTAAAGTAATAAAGTTCCATCTTAAAAAAAAATAAAAAAAATATTGCAAGATCGACTTTCTATATAATTTTCATATTATTTTCTATTCATTTCATGAGTCGTAGAAACTTTTTCCCTTTGTCTAGAGTCGAGGGTCTATCGGAAAAATAGTCTCTCTACTTCCTCGGAGGTAGCGGTATAAACTGCGTACATTTTACCCTCCTCAGACCCCACTAGGTGAGAATACATTGGGTTTTTTGCTGTTGTTATTGTAGTACTAGTAGTAGAAACTTTTATACCGAACATGTTATTATTATTGAACAGAAACTTATACATAGTCCTTGAATTATTATTACTCAAGAATCTATATCTATAATCTTCTATATATAATATATTAAAAGTGTGAAAACTCTTAGAAAAGTGATTTGAACTTTTCGCCCTTCATTAAAACACTCTTCTTTAGACAAAACTGTCTTTTCACTATTTTTTTAATTTATTATTTAATTATTTTTTATTATATAAACTAGACTTCCTAAAATATATGGGATCGTTCAAGGATTAATCAATATTTTTCTTTCTATTAGACTTCCTAAAATATATGAGACTCCTAAAATATATGGTAGGACAATTAATTAATATTTTTCTTTCTATTAGACTTCCTAAAATATATGAGACTCCTAAAATATATGGTAGGACAATTAATTAATATTTTTCTTTCTAGTGTTCAATTAGAAAAATACTCCTAAAATAGGACTTTATTAAGGAAATACTTCTACAAATATTGAGAGGTACGTTAAACTAGCTACTCATCTTTATTATTTAAACAAATATCTTATTTCGTGTAATGTTTGAACTCATTAAAGTGAGATACACGCACAAGGTGCGTACAACTGAACTAGTACAACTAAAAACAAGAGAGAGTAAACTACGAGATAAATATTTAAATTTTCAAATTAACAAATAATTTAACATAAATATTTTTAAAAACTACGAGAAATACTATATTCATGATGCAATAATATTTTTGAACTTTTTGTCACATGTGCCTTTCAGACATATAAATACAGAAACCTAAAAGACTGCATGCATGCAGAAAGTATATGCACCTTTATCACGTAAAGGGTTCTATATTAATGAGAGACAAAAAGGGTCAAATGTGTCTTATATTTGACAGTATCATATCATATCATACACTAAAATAAGTAGCAAGTTGTCAATGCTATAATTACTTCCTTTACTTGTTTAGTTTATAAAAAAAAAGCAACTCGGTAAACTGAAGTTATCGTTATGCGCTGTGTCGGAGGAAGGGTCCTATCATATGGGTGTACTAAAATAAGTAGCAAGTTGTCAATGCAATAATTACTTCCTTTACTTGTTTAGTTTATAAAAAAACAAAAGCAGTCCGGTGCACTAAAGCTACCGCTATGCGCTGTGTCCAAAAAAGGGCCCGACCACATGGGTGTACTAAAATAAGTAGCAAGTTGTCAATGCGATAATTACTTCCTTTATTTGTTTAGTTTATAAAAAAAAAAAAGCAGTCCGGTGCACTAAAACTGCCGCTATGCGCTGTGTCCGAAAAAGGGCGCCACCACATGGGTGTACTAAAATAAGTAGCAAGTTGTCAATGCGACAATTACTTCCTTTACTTGTTTAGTTTATAAAAAAAAAAAAAAAAAAAAGTTTGGTGCACTAAAGCTACCGCTATGCGCGATGTTCGAGGAAGGGTCCCACCACATGGGTGTATCGTACGCAGTCTTACCTTGCATTTCTGCTAGAGACTGTTTCCAAGGCTTGAACCCGTGACCTCCTGGTCACATGGCAGCAACTTTACCAATTACTCCAAGGCTCCCCTTCTACTTGTTTAGCTTATAAAATTAATAAATAATTTTTTTTATTTTACCATTAAAATTAAATATAATTAAATATTCAATGCATTTTTCAAATTATTAAAATTACCGTTATCATTTAATAGTTTTTAATATGCGTGTTAAGTCAATAGTGGACAACTATTAATGAATAGAGGAAGTATTTTTGAATTGAGATAGTTTAAAAAGATAATTTGTTTATCTTAAATTTCTAAAACAACAAATAATTCGAGATAAATACTTTTAGAAACCGCAATAGATAATTTAAGACGGAGAAAATTTCTCTATAAAAGCAGCGGCGAAGCTAGCTTATGACCGGGAGGTTCATCCAAACTTTCTTTGACGAAAAATTATACTATATATACGCAGAGGCGAACCCAGGATTTGAAGTTTGTGGGTGCACCAGTGTTATCAAACGCGTGCATAGGCCCTGAAGCAAGACTCAAAATGTGTTGAGAGCTCGCAATGTGCAATTTAGATTTTAATTTCTAAGACATATTTTTCCTTGTCAATGAGGCTTTTTGAAGAGACAAACGCTAAATCAATTGACATTTCACTTTATAAAAACAAATTAATTTCTTTGTTCATATATTTTTCATTATTCATGCTTATATAATTAGTCTTGGACTAGACATATATTTATATTTTTCTCCCTTTGCCTTTTTTCGTTAAATCTCACGCTATATTTGTATTTTGTGCTTAAACACAATGGACCTTGAAGATTTTTTGCATTAGTTTTTTGCTTTTGATAATATTGTGGTGCAACAATATTATCTTAACGTAAACGTTAGTAAAATTTTCAGTATCGATTAACTGATACTATCATATTCGATTGGTCGATAAAATTTTCAGTAATATATTTATTAATCAAAATATTACTACAATACAATATGTAGTACATACGAGGTGTAAGATATTAGTGTCAGTCTTATGTACACAAAAACAAATACTATTATCAAGTTTTTTTTTTTGGTAACCGGGATATTATATATATATATGCTTCAACGTCTTACAGGGAAATTGTATGTTGGCAAGCCAACTGTATAAACACCAGCAGTAGTAACAACACACCTAGCGCTAGCATTTACAATCTGACAATTAGGATTAGTAGTAGTAAACAAAATTTGGCCAGATGTATCTATTCTGACCTTTCGGCAACTCAAGTCTCCATTTGTATCATCTCTCAAAATATCCTTTACGGATTCAGGAGGTTCCCAAAATAGTTGATAGTAGTAGTAGCATTCATCCATGACAGTGCATGAGCCAACTTATTTTGTTCTCTGTACACATGTTCCAGCAGCGGATTACCTAATTTAAGCATCAGGCACCTGCAATCAGACATTAAGGGTGAATCATCCGATGATACATTAGATACAGCTTGAACAATTGGAAGTCAATCCACATTGATTTGCAGTGGTGTAAAACAGTGTTGAATTGCAACATTCAAATCCAAAAGTAAAACCTGAAGTTCCGCCTCTAAGGGGTTGGGGCTAAAGACCTTACTACTAAATCTTAGTAATCATTCACCATTTGAATTTCTAAATATCCCTACTATATTAGCCATTTCTAAAATAGAAATAAAAATCGCATCCGTATTAAGCATAATAAAAGGAGATGCAGGAGGCTTCCACTTTACATAAACAGGCATAGTGCGTTTGATAGTTTTATGTTGGCCCAGTAAAAATCAATATTCTGTGGACAAAGCTAAGACATGAGCAACAGAGACTTCAAAAGGAATATTCTGAAAAGTAGTTCTATTGCGCGCCAACCAAATAGACCAAATACTATTATCATGCTGTCAAAAGAGATATGGGGAACAACAAGTGCTCTCAAGTGAGGATAAAAAGAAATAAATTAAACACTATTTATTATCCAACATATTTTTTAAAATGATAAATTATATCTTTAAAAGATAATACGATAAAAATTATTTGTTATTAATTATTTCTTAATTGTGTCAAGTTGATAGTGGACAAATATTATTGAAAGGATAAGGCACTAATATTATACATCAACTAATAAAGTCCATAAGATAAATATTACAACCAATGAGGTCTGCAAGTTTCACATCTAAGTAATATTCGATCAATAATTTACAATATAGATAGATAGATAGATATTTCTAAAACATTCTAAGAACTTTAGTAAAATAAT
This sequence comes from Capsicum pubescens, assembly GCA_030864215.1. Lineage (NCBI taxonomy): Eukaryota > Viridiplantae > Streptophyta > Magnoliopsida > Solanales > Solanaceae > Capsicum > Capsicum pubescens. The sequence goes on from CM061548.1 coordinate 417,921,882, forward strand.
TATATTAATTATTATTCTTTAATACGTCATGTTATATCAAAATATGATAAATAAAAATAACACAAAATAAATATATAATTGGACATGTTTGTTCTACATGTTGATTTTCCTGTAAAAGGGATTGAGTGTGACTTGTTTTTTTTAATTTTCATTGGCTATGCAATGTCTCTTTGACTTTTTTTTTTGTGTGTTCTAAGTAAGTTTATATTAGATCCTAATTTTTTTATGCATTGTTTGAATATTTTGAATTGATTATTATTATTATTTATAGTACATTTTACGTAGTTTTTAAATAAATAATATTTTATTTTAAAAAAATAAGGAGTTAATAACTCAAATGGTCACTCAACTTTGAACTTTTATCCCAGAAAGTCACTCAACTTTGGACTTTTATTCCAGAAAGTCACTCTTGGATTTTTATCCTAGAAAGTCACTCAACTTTGATCTTTACTCAGAAAGTCACTCAACTTTCACATTTTACTTAGAAAGTCACTCAACTTTCACATTTTACTATTAGCTAAAAGGGTTGGGAAGCTACATATAAGGTGTAGAAACTCTTAATTGTGTGAGTCTTTTTGGAGAAAACTGTGCGGATTTGGTCCAAAGCGGACAACATCACACTATGTAAGATTGACTTTAGGCTGATTGAGCCCAACACATACCGACATAATACATATATAATATATAATATAATCATGGAGATTGTTCACGTAAAACTACAATCCAACTTAGCAATATTGCACCCAAGTCTTGGAGAACCTTTACATAAACAAATATTTTTTTGTTAAAAACTAAAGTTAACATAAGAAAAGTTTTTTTTCTAACCTAATGGTTGTCTCTTAACTTAATCAAGAGTCTATTAGTTTGCCAATATTGGCCATAGTATAAACGTGCTAGCTCTAATAATATATTTTTTTATGAGATTATATATTAAACTCTCTTTTTGTTCTAACTCAATGTGATATTTAAATTAAAGCCCGATTAAATCTAAATTTACACCATGAAATTTCATATTGGAGGTAAGGCCCTCCCTAACAAAATCAAACCGTATTCGAGGGATTCTAATATAATGATAATCAAATATTGATTCAATCAATTGTTATCACCCAAGAAGTCATACACTAGCAATTGTGGTATTAAAGTTAGCTCTTCGAGTATTTAGTCACACCTCAATACTCATATCGAACATCAAGTGAAAAAAAAAAAAAAACACTTCTAGTAATTTGTTGTCCTCTTCCAATTAGTTCCTTCATTCTTGGAGATTAATATTGGCTGGTACCTAACCAAACTCATTGACAATGATGTTGGTACTTTAAGAATCTTGTCTTGTAACAACGACATGTCACGGCCGTCCACGGTGGTGCCCCTTACCGGATATTCAAGAACGCCACCACGAACCACCTTCGTCACCGTAACATCATCATGAGTAGTAGAAATCTTGTTGTTAATGTTCATGTCTCCATTGATTTTTGGTGGTCTTGGATAGTAAAAATCAGTAGGAAAAAAGTAATATTGAAGCCCTAAAGTGTGTTGGTATAATTTTATAGTTATTGCCCTTTTTGTTATGTATTTATATATAGAGAAAAAAAAAAAGGGAAATCCAAAAAGAAATAGGTGAAGGAAAGTTCCTTTTCAACAAGTAGGAAAATTAGCTACGTTGTTCAACAAGTAGTTTCCTTTTCAATTCATGTGTACCAACAAGTCTTCTAGAAAAAAAGTTGAAGAAATTCCAACATAGGAAAATTAATGAGTATGAAATATGTCTTCTAGAGAAAAAGTTGCATAAAATATCATCGGAAAATATTAATGAGTTTAAAGGGGACCTATATATATTGGTCCAAAGTCCAAAGTGGGAAAACAAAATTAATTTTGGACAACATATAAAAGGGTAGGACGAAAACATCCTTAAGGAAATAATGTATTGATATCACCCTTTCACTTTTGACGCTCCTTAATAAGTCATAAATAAAAATGATAATTTTACTTTTCAAATAATATTTTTCACATTCATATGACATTATTAATATATAGTGAGCTCCAAGAGGATGTGTACATTACGAAAAGTATTGAGTTGCACCCTAAGAAAAAAGGGAGATTACTTTTGGTCATGTGGGGTCCAGAGAAGGATCGAACAACAAGAGTTTATTTTATGCAGTCTAACTCGTGACGTCGATCGCATAATAACCTTAGTAGTTAAGTCAAGACTCTCCTTCATAATAACTTTATTTTATTCCAAATTAGGTCTGCCACCACCAGCTTTGGATGATCACCAAGTAACTCCTGATACCCTCTTGATATAGAGTATTTCCCATTATTTGTTAATACAAACTGTAATCTGGCCTACTATATCTAGACATTCACTAGATATGGTAAAGCAGACATTCACTATATATGGCAATATATTTATAATATTCTGATATTTATCTTCTTTGTTTCTTTCATATTTTAATAAAAATAAGTAGAATTTTCACCTTATTATTCATCAATCTTATAAAAAAATATTAGAGAAAATACATAAATACTCCTCCCCCCGCCCCGATCTTGTACGAGTTTTGCAAAAAGACACCTAAACTTTATCTTCGACCTATTACCCCACGATTCTTCTTTATTCCGTTGCAAGTATGCTGTTTTTCGCTGAATCTCATTTACAACAAAGAGAGTGAATGCACGCACCAATCAGGTGCTGCCACGTGTTAAATATATTTAATTTATTTATTTTTAATAAAAATTTCCCTTTTATTCAATTCACCACCCCCACCCCCACCCCATCCAACATCTCCCTCCCCCATCCCCGTCCAGTTCCCTCCATTAAAATGGAGCTTAAAGCTGTTGTGCAATCTCCATTTTAATAGAGCTTTAAGCTCCATTTTTATTTTATTTATGACCTCACCCACTCCCCCACCCCCATCCCCACTCCGTCCAACATCTACCTCCCCCATCCCCTGTCTAATTCCCTCCATTAAAATGGAGCTTAAAGCTCCATTAAAATGGAGATTGTACATCAGCTTTCCTTTTTTGAATTATGGTGATGATGTTGTTGTTGTTATTGCTTTAATTGATGTTGTTGTTGTTGTAATTGATGTTATGTTGTTGTTGTAATTGATGTTGTTGTTGAGTTATGGTGATGAAGAAGAAGTTGGGGAAGAAGACAATGGTGGATGGGGGGGTGCGGGAGAAGGGGGGGGTTATGAAATAATTTTAGTAAATAAATATTGATTTTAAAAAAATATATATAAAAATTATATATCAATTATTTACACGTGACAGTTTTTTATTGGTCAAAAGAGTCAAATTTGAACCCTTTCACGCGTCTGTGGCGCGTGTATACACGTAGAGGTTCAAAATGGTGTATTTGCAACGAAATAAAGAAGAATCATAAGGTAATAAGTCGAAGTTAAAATTTAAATGTCTTTTTGCAAAACTCAGACAAGATCAGGGGATATTCATGTATTTTCTCAAAATATTACTATATTGATGTGCCAGATAGAAACACGTGGTACCAGATGTGCATATTTTGTCCCAAATGAGAAAAAAGAAGTTTTAAAATGTTTTTTTTAATGATGTGGAGGGTCCATCTAAAACAACGTTGAGATTATGCTAAAATTTGTGTAAATTATATTTTTTTTAGATTATTTCGTGATATTTTACTAGATATGTTATTGTAAATATTCTTTTTGTTTTTCTAATCATATCATCTTTGGATTTATTGGTTGATTATTGAACAATCTTTCTGTGGAGTTATTTAAGAGGAAAGCATTTCGCGCATGTATTTCTCCATTTTCACAAATTTGTATCTAAGATCGTTATTTCAATTTATTTTATTTATCCTTCTTTGACTAGATGTCTCCATTTTCGAGTATTTTGAGCGGAGAATTTTTTGATATGGAGTTTTACTCTCTTAATAAGTATACTCAATGCGAATCTTGATTAGTTGAGTTCGTACAAATCAAATACCAAATTATTAAATGATAATTACTCTTCAATTCTAAAAAATTGTAATCGATTATAGGATCTTCAGTTCCTCATGAATATCAAGATAATTAAACATTGGGAAAATTGTAGGTTTCGATTCTATCTTGCATGATTGGAACTATTAATATTCGATTTGGATCGAAAATTTAATTGACTTGATTAATAGACAGGTTAAAAATATGTGAGACATAATTATGTGTAGTTCTATTTACAAATAGTTCTACTATACTAAAAATTAACAAATATGAAGTAGTAAACTTGACATTGAACGAAGCCCAAGCCCAAAATTTTATCGTTAGCAAATCCTATATCGGCCTAAATTCTACCTAGTTTTAAGCCCATAATTGGGCATATACTAAAGTATAAATAACATAAATACCGACCCTTTTGGAAGTAATTACACTCGCTCCCACTTTTTTAATTACTTTACTTTCTCTCCATATAAATATACATAACATTCTGTGTACATACATGTTGGGATTTTTGTAATATGTTTAGGGAGTTGGGATTTTTTGTAATATTGGAAGCATAAGTTGTGTATTTGTGTAATTTTTAGTATACTAAATGCTTCAAAGTTAGTTTCAAGTCGATAAACATGCGAAAGAATTTAAAAATTTGCAGGTCTAGCTACTTCGAAACAAAAAATCTGAAGTTCAAGCACATAAGCCTGACTTTAGTCATGTGATCGAAGTTCAGTCACTTTTATTGAAGTCCAACAACTTTTGCCTAAACAAAGGTTAAAATGTATGAACTCCAGTCATATGTAACGTCAGACAATGCATGATCAAAGTTAGTTTGAAGTCGATAAACGTACGAAAGAATTTAAAAATTTGCAAGTCTAGCTACTTCGAAACAAAATATCTGAAGTTCAGGCACATAAGACTGACTTGAGTCATTTGATAGAAGTTCGGTCATTTTTACTGAAGTCCAACCATTTTTGCCTAAACACAGGTAGAAATGTACAAATTCCAGTCATATGTAACGTCAGACAATGCATGTTCAAAGTTAGTTTGAAGTCGATAAACATGCGAAAGAATTTAAAAATTTGCAAGTCTAGCTACTTCGAAACAAAATATCTGAAGTTCAGGCACATAAGACTGACTTGAGTCATTTGATAGAAGTTCGGTCATTTTTACTGAAGTCCAAACATTTTTGCCTAAACACAGGTAGAAATGTACAAACTCCAGTCATATGTAACGTCAGACAATGCATGTTCAAAGTTAGTTTGAAGTCGATAAACGTACGAAAGAATTTAAAAATTTGCATGTCTCTAGCCACTTTGAAACAAAATATCTGAAGTTCAGGCACATAAGACTGACTTTAGTCATGCATCTGATTGAAGTTCGGGTATTTTTACCGCATTTTCCTAAACTTAGGACGAAATGCATGAACTCCAATCATATGTAACGTCAGACAATGCATGTTCAAAGTTATTTCGAAGTGATAAACATGCAAAAGAATCTAAAAGAATGGTACAATCAAATAGTTGTATCCAAATATAACAGACCCTTGTAGTCCGATACTTCTCGGACCCCATGCATAGCAAAAGCTTTAGTTGACTGAGCTGGCGTTGTTGTCCAATTATAAATTTGGTGCTAGAAATCCAACAACTTTATTTATATCATTGCTAGTGGACTGGACCATTTATTTTGGATAATAAGTGAATGCTTATCTTGGTCTGTTGAACAAACAGGCCCAAACATGATAGGACCAAAATGTACACCTTTAACAGCCTGTTAAGAGTTATTGAAATTAACAGGAGGCCAGAAGTGGAAATATGTCATAGTGTTAATTGTTATGGAAAAAAAAGTTTTTGTTTTTTTGGAAAAATAACATAAACATACACCTTAATTTATTATATTTACACAAATCTCCGCCTTTAAAAAATAATTACAAAAATCTCAACTAATTATGTGTCTTCGTTAGATGTATCAGGAGTTAATTATGTATTCCGACAGATCCAAAATAAAAAAAAAATTATCGGGATGTGTTATGTATCTCGACAGATCCAAAATCGAAAAAAATGTACCGGGAGCTAATTGTATATCTCTACAAAGAAAAACTGTATCTCGATGGACCAAAATTGAATTTTTCAGTAATTATGAAATTTTTGATAGATTCAAAGACAAATTAATTTCCTCCCTAGAAACTTTTTTGTTCTGATTTTCTTTGTCAGTATATCTATTGTATAATATTGACAAAACTATATATCTCTGAGGTAGTTGTAAATAGTTATAAGAGGTCATTTTCTCGATAGAGAAACGTATGAAATTAAATATCATACACCTCTAGAAAATGTACACTGATTTAAAGGTATAAATTAAACTAGGTAGATGTCAATTTTTTTATATAAATGTTTCTATGTATTGATGAAGCCAGAGGCGGAGCCAGCCTAGTAATGGGGATTCGTCCGAATCCCCTTCGATGGAAAATTATACTATTAATATATAATTAAAATGATTTTTATGTATATATAATACAGATGTTGAACTCCCTTCGATGAGTTTTTCTTCTGATCTTGAACCCCCATCAAAAATCCTGGCACTGCTACATCAATTGTATTGGCAAAGTCACTTTCAATAAAACCTTAGTAGTATTATATTTTTTTCCAACTAAAATCCACTCACCTGTTTTTTTTCCTATCATTAATGTGTTGAAGTAAATGCTTGTTACATCAAATCATGTTTGTGACATGACATCTTAGAATTCTTGTCCAATTTCATTTGTTTGCAACTTACCTTTTCTTTGGCTTTTCACTCCCATTAGGTATTTACTGAGACTCGACTAATTTAAATTTGTATCGAAAAGTTTCAAAATGAAGAGTGAAGCGCTCTCTCCCTAAGGTGATTTTGTTCTCAAGACTTGAACGCGATAACTTTGTAGTGTACGTAAAATTTGAAGGCAGTGATGGACCCATCTTTCTCCACGGGGTTGTAACAGCTCCAATGTTATAAACCAAACGGGAGAGCCCAACCCAAAAGACTACCCTGATAGGTGGGAGAATCCATTTTTTTCCAATGTGGGATAATTAGTTCGTAACAATCGCTTTCGCTTGAGAACCAACGACCTTGTTGGTCACGGCTGAGCCCAGTTGGTCACGACTGGCAGTCCAGACCACCACTTCAAGTCATGGCTCTACGCGTGGATCGATCCTCGTTGGTCACGGTTATGCCCGGTTGGTCACGGGCTGGCACCCCTCTTGGGTCCAGGCCACCACTACTGGCACACAGGCCACTACTCCGAGTCACGACCCAACGCGCGGCTCCCCACACGTGGATCGATCCTCGTTGATCACGGCTAGGTCCAGTTGGTCACGTCTGGCACCCCTCTTGGGTCCAGGCCACCACTACGAGTCCCGGCCCAACGCGTGGGACTCTCAATGAAAGCACCAATGTTATAAACCAAACGGGAGAGCTCAACCCAAAAGACTAGCCTAATAGGTGGGAAAACTCATTTGACCTATAAACCCCTTAGCATTTCTCTATTTTTCGAACGTGGAACAATTGGTTCATAACATCCAATTTCGCAATAGAGACATTCTTATATTATAATTACTAGGAAAATAAACTAACAACGTAATTGCAGAATAACAATCGACTAATAAAACAAAGAGAACTACTGAATAAAAAACGCGAAGGGAGATGAGAGGAATCAGACTCTTTACGCAACAATACGCATAATCCTTGAATCACAATACCACTATCCCTTTTTGATGCAACTGTTCTCTCGCCTCTACTCAACACGGACAGGGGCGGAGCCAGCCCTTTGACAGGCATCCGTCCCTCCTTCAACGGAAGAATATACCATTTATACATGATTAAAATATTGTTTTTTTATGTATTTATAGCAGGTATTGAACCCTATTCCGCTAGGTTTTCTTCAAATATTGAACCCCCGAGTTGAAATCCTAGCTCCGCCTCTAAGCACGGATCCCAAATTAACCTAATCTTATTGCTTGTTCTCAGCCAAATAGCTCTTGTCAGCCCAATAATAACTACTTTTGTATGACCTTATATCCACATTGAATTGAACTTGGTTCACAACAAGGGTGTCAATTATACATTATCAAAATTGGTATTTTTTTTATATCTTTATGTATATTATGTATACTATATATTAAATTCCCTTGATCTTTTTTTTGCATTTACTTCCATATGTTTACTTCTATGAAGCTCAACTAACTGTAAGACAAGTGACTTAATAGAGACATGATAGAGACATGATCAACGCACCATCAAGGGATGCGGTGCAGTGAATGAGGTTGCTCCTCTCTTAATCAGAGGTATCGGGTTCGAGCCCTGGGTATGGAAAAATCCTTAGTAGGAAGCATTATCCCCGAATGGGCCCTACCTGACGCGAATCCGGATTAGTCGGGTTCCAATGCTATTCGGACACCGAATGATAAACAAAAAAAAAAACTTTGATAGGGAGCGCTACCTTCGAATGTGCCCTACCTGGCACGAATCTGGATTAGTCGGTTTCCAATACGGGTACCGGACTTCGAATGAGAAAAAAAAAAACAAACATGATCAATCCTATGAATCATAGTTAAATAATGGATTTTCCTAAAGAAAACTTTTATATTTCACATTTTGTTGTATTAAAATTTCCTATTTAATTTAATTTGCTTCTTTTCTAAGCATACAAAATCACTAGCTTTGAAATTATAAAAAAAAATAAAGGAGGAAGAATCTACTAGCACTTATTCTAAACTTGAAAAAGCTTTAGGTAAAGTCTTTCCAATTGAATAAAATAGAGTATACTTTAAAAAATATTCATGTATCATTGCTCAATCATAATATATAATTCCCAGTCATACAATGAGTAGCAAATGATAGGTTTCGATTTTCAATTGGATATACCAATTGGAAGTCATAATTATTGCATTATTAGTTTTATAAAGTAAACTTCCTTTTAAGTATTGAAATATTATCTGTATCTGCCACCATCGAGGATTATCGTGAGATGAATATCTATAATTGACCATCTTAAATTAGAGCTTTCAAAATGTCGTAGTTGTTATTGATCAAGGACGTTCAAAAGGAACTCAAGTCTTTTGATCCAATCGCCCGGTTCGAGTCCTAGAAATGAAAAAATAATTCCTGATTATGCCACACGAATTCGAATTAACCAGAACAGAAAATTTTGTATATTGTTATAAAGGATTCTTTTCAATTTGATGTTCGATATCTATTGTGCCTCGTCTAAGTTTAACTTTACGTCGAGAAGTCCCACATTAGGAGGTAACACTCTCTTTAACAAAAGCAACTTCATACTAGAACTCAAACTCGAGAACTCTGAATAAACAGAAACCAATACTTACACCATTATATATATATATATATTGGAAGCCCACTTGTTTCAAGTCTTATTCCTTAGAATTTAACCTAAGAATATTATAACATTCATTTGGTCCCATGGCATTTACTTTTAATTTCCTACTTGCTTCTTAAGGCTTCGAGCTACAACCACAATTATGAAGAATTTTCAACATCATTTTCTTTTTGCTCAATTTATTGAATAAAATTCTAACTCAAAAAATTAAATGGGCTAACAAAATTAGAAAATCCAAAAATCTTCTTTTATAATTTGAAGTCAACCAAGTAGATTCATTCATATAAAACGAAACGAAAGGAAAGAAATACTACTCTTACTTATTTCAGTGCAGGTGAATAAAGTTTCATGTTTACTACTAAGAGAGCTAAAGTGAACTTCCGTATATGTATGTAGAGTGTACATCGAGTAGACACACATCATATTTATATTTTTAAAATAATATTTTCTGAAAATAAATCATTTTCTAGTATTTTGATATAAAATATTTAAAATCAATTTGCTTCTAATTTCATAATTTAATATGCACATAGACATTATATAAATTACAATTTAATATTTTAAAAAATTCAACGAAAAATTCTATGATTTTATAGCATTATTATTATCAATCTCTAATGAAATATTCTTTTTTCAAAAATATCTCACTTAAAATTAATTTAATGTCGAAAAGTATTTTCAGGAAATATAATTTCAAAAATAAGTTATTTGTTCCAGAAAAATATTTCAATCGGCAAAATAATCACAATTATGTTTTCATTTTGTTCTTAACTTATTTATTTGTTACTTATTATATTATTATTATTATTATTTTAAAAAATAGAATCATTGTATTTGTACTAGGAAGCACATGGCTAAAAAGGTGTCAAGATCTTGTGCTCGTGTCTAATGTTTGATATCACATGCCTTTACCTATATTCTACCTTATTATTATTATTTTTATTTTATTTAATTCGATACTCATTTTAGATTCGATTAATATATAAGGTAAATTACATAATATCACACCTTAATTTGTAATTATTATCTAAAATTTTAACCCCTTAAAATAATTATGAAAATCTCAATTTTAATTTATATCTCGACACGTTATTTAGGATCGCCATGTATGACTTAGGGTAGCAATATATCATGGGACCTTAGAAGTAATGTATCGCGATCCTAAGTAATGTATCCGGATACATCACGGGATCGACTAAGTAATGTATTGCGATCCTAAGAAATCAACTAGTTTAAAATCTGAGATTTTATGTATTTTAAAAAAAACTGAGGATAAAATTCATAAATAACTATTTTTTAGCTTATAAATGCGTCTTTTAACTTTAATTTCAACTAACATTTTGTGTGCGGTCAAGTAGATACTTAAATTTCTATAAAATTAAATAGGTACACTCATAATTCCTAGGTAGTAATTTACGTGAGATGTCACGCAAGACGCACTTATCGACTTGTTCAACTTTATACAAGTTTTGTGTACTCATACAAAGCTAAAGTTAGAGTACATAAATGTCAGCTAACACTAAGTTAAAAGATACTTTTATGTATTACGGCTAAACGTATTCTAAATTTTAAATTATTAAGGCTTGAAGTCATGTTCAAATCTTGAATCCGCCTTTATTACGACCTCAATAAAAAAAATAAAAATAAACAAAGATAAAGCTGGTAGCTGTACCAGAAAGTCACCAACAGAAAACACATACAAAAAGTAGTTCATAGTACTATCTCATAGTCAGCTCTTTCACTTTCCATCATCTTTCTTCAACAATAAAAAAGGTCAGTGTTTTCTTTCATTAAAAAAATATTATACATTTTTTATTATAAATTCTTTGTTAATTACTCTTATAATATTATATTCTTTCGTTTCAATTTGTTTGACGTATTTTGACTTGGCACGAAGCTTAAGAAGTATTGAAGATTTTAGAATTTTATAGTTATAAATTAAAATATGTCAAGTGTATCAAAAACATTGTTTAATCTTGTGGTATTAGACATGTCACGTGGATCTTTGTTTTACTTTTTTTGTATAGTGAAGTTTGCTGTTGTTTTCTTGCTTGCTGACCTGTTAAATTTATAACATTTGTTTATTTATATGTGAGATTTATGTGTACATTATGTTTCAAGAATGTTAATTTATTTATTTATTTATTTAAAAAACTACATTTTTATGTAACTTCTTTGTTAATTATATTATATTTTGATAATCGTGGCGTACGAGTCAGCTTTCGCACCTCAACTAAATCCACTGTATATCTTTGTTTTACTTCTGTTATATGTAGTAGTGAAATTGGCTGTTGTTTTCTTGTTTGCTGACCTGTTAAATTAATAGCATTTGCTTATTTATATGTACATTATGTTTCAAGAATGTTTGTTTATTTAAGGAAAAATTAACTTTTTTAAGTAGTGTTTATTTGATGATTGATTTACTGCAGTTCATATCTTGTCAGCAATCCGCGTTTCTTTAATTTTTTGTGTATTAAATTTGTTAACTTGAAGTGAAATTCTCTCTCTGTGGTCATTATCAGATCTGCATTTTGGCTTAGTTTGTGGGGGAAAACATAGTATGTTAAAAAAGCTTTTGTCTTTACAAGGTATTAACCCAGTGGGCTACTTGTACTATGTTAGAATTTGAGCTATTTTATAACAGAAGTTGAATGGAATGACATTGTTAGGAGATTCTTGAAGTTTTATGTTGTTTATGTGTTTGTTTTGGGTATTTGGGGATCAAAGTTTTGAGCTTTAGGAGATTCTTGAAATTGTATGTTGTTTATGTGTTTGTTGGGGTGTGATGGGGTTTGGGGGATCAAAGTTTTGAGCTTTAGGGGATTCTTGAAATTGTATGTTGTTTATGTGTTTGTTGTGGTGTGATGGGTTTGGGGATCAAAGTTTTGAGCTTTAGGGATTCTTGAAGTTGTATGTTGTTTATGTGTTTGTTGGGGTGTGATGGGGTTTGGGGATCAACGTTTTGAGCTTTAGGGGATTCTTGAACTTTTATGTTGTTTATGTGTTTGTTGTGGTGTGATGGGGTTTGGGGATCAAAGTTTCGAGCTTTAGGGGATTCTTGAACTTTCATGTTGTTTATGTGTTTGTTGTGGTGTGATGGGGTTTGGGGATCAACGTTTTGAGCTTTAGGGGATTCTTGAACTTTCATGTTGTTTATGTGTTTGTTGTGGTGTGATGGGGTTTGGGGATCGAAGTTTCGAGCTTTAGGGGATTCTTGAACTTTAATTTGCTCGTGTTCATTCAGGTGTGATGGGATTTGGGGATCAAGATTTGAGCTTTGGGAGAGTTCGTCTTGCGGTATGAAGTGTTAGGAGCTTCGTGAAGTTTTAAGTTGTTTTTGTGTTTTTTTCTGGTGTTTGTGTGGTGTATGATTGGATTTGAAAATAAAGTTTGTTACTTTGGGAGAATTCTTCTTTTAGAATGAAATTGCTTCGAGGTTCTTGAAGTTTCACGTTGTTTATGTGTTTTTTCTAGGTGTTTTTGTGGTTGAATTTGGGGATTAGGATTGAAACTTTGGGAGAGTTCTTCTTTGGGAATGAAATTGTTTGGACGTTCTTGATTTTTTTAGCTGTTTATGTGTTTGTTGTACGTGTTTTTCCGGTTGAATTCGGGGACCAAGTTTGCAACTTTGAGAGAATTCTTCTTTGGGAATGAAATAGTTTGGAGGTTCTTGAAGTTTCATGCTGATTACGTGTTTTCGTGGTGTATGATTAGATTTGGAGATAAAATTTGTAACTTTGGGAGAATTCTTCTTTCGGAATGAACTTGTTTGGAGATTCTTGAAGTTTCATGTTGTTTATTTACGTACTTGTTCCAGGTGCTTTTTGTGGTTGAATTCCGCGATCAAGTTTGAAGCTTTGGGAGAGTTCTTTCTTGGAAATGAAATTGTTTGGAGGTTCTTGAAGTTTCATGTTGTTTGTGTGTTTGTTCTGGTGTTTTTGTTACGCGTGATTGGATTTCGGGATCAAGTTTGAAACTTTGGGGAGTTCTTATTTGGGAATGTTTATTGGACCGAATAGAAGGATTTTGTGGAGTTTTTGGTGATGAGCTGAGATGTGAAAAAAGGAAGCGATCTCAAGATTAAAAGAAAAGGAGAACGGGGGAAGTTCATATTCTCCAGATTTGACTCTAACAAGGTATACGTCCCCGATTAGTTGATAGGAGGAGAAATGGGGTCAAGGGAAGAGAGGCATAGGTTGAATCACGATCTAGTACCGTTAGCAGCACTGATTAGCAGAGAACTACGGAATGAGAAAATGGAGAAGCCAACTATCAGATACGGATGTGCAGCTCAGTCCAAGAAAGGCGAAGATTATTTTCTAATGAGGACAGACTGCCAGAGGGTTCAAGGCAATCCTTCATCCTCCTTCTCCGTGTTTGCGGTATGTATTTCTCCATTTTCTTTCAATCAAAATCCATCTTTCTCCAAGTTAATAGGGGTCGACATGTGAATTCTTTGTATCGATTTCGCTCTCTTCAGGTCCTTTTAATCACAGTGCATTCTCCATCTTTCTATAAGATGAAAGTGTCGTCTTAATAAATTTAACGACTTGCAAAATTTCTAGTCTCATAGTATTTCGCTTTGATGTCACTCGAGTTTGCTGAATGTTGTATTTGGATTTATCCAGTCGAATAGTTTTGTAAAATTGTCTTAGAGAATGGACATTGATGGTCTTGTCACTGTACTTTTTTTTTCACACGGACCATAGTGTTCCCATCGTACTCAAACTTGTTACGTATTGGGATGGGATGGTACCATGTTTGGGACAAAAGGGGCGCCTAAGGCGCGCTGGTCAGATTTCATTTGAGGTTATCTTGCAGGGAGATTATTCAGTTGATTAATTGTCCATCAGATCATAAATTCTTCTTTATTAATTGTCAGATCTTTGACGGACATAATGGTACAGCGGCCGCAGTGTTCTCAAAGGATCATTTACTAAATCACGTTTTGAGTGCCATTCCTCGTGGACTTGGAAGGGATGAGTGGCTTCATGCTTTGCCTCGTGCACTAGTTGCAGGGTTTGTAAAAACCGATAAGGAGTTCCAGAGAAAAGGCATGAAATTTATCTTCTCTTGCATTTCGTTTTACCAGTTATTATTTTCGATTCATGCTTCGATGATGCTAATTCCGTATGCCTGCATTTGTCATTTTAGGACAAACGTCTGGAACCACAGCTACATTCGTGATAGTTGATGGATGGACTGTGACAGTTGCGTCTGTTGGAGATTCCCGCTGCATTTTGGAAACTCAGGGTGGTGCTGTTTCGGAATTAACTGTAGACCATAGGCTTGAGGAAAACGCGGAGGAGTAAGTGCCCATCTTCTAAATCTTTTCTTTCTGGTTATCCGTTGATATGAAAGTGTTCATCGTTTCTTGATTAATTGCAGAAGGGAGCGTGTCACAGCAAGTGGGGGCGAAGTAGGAAGGCTTAGCATCTGCGGTGGTACTGAGGTGGGTTGTAAATTTTTATATCTCCGATATCATATTACGGGTGTGAAATAAACTTTCATTGTGCATCTGCAGATTGGTCCTCTTCGATGTTGGCCAGGAGGTTTATGCCTTTCAAGATCAATCGGAGATATGGATGTAGGGGAATTCATTGTTCCAATACCATATGTCAAACAAGTGAAAGTAATGACTTGCTTTTCTTTTCTTACTCTCTCGTCGACCATCTTAAGATTTACCCCCGACCAAATCCCGGTGTACTCTTTTCTGTTGTATATCTGATGTCACTTGTGTAGATTACTAACGAATGGATCAGGCCCTAACTTTTTTCGACATTGTGAAGCTATCAACTGGAGGTGGAAGGCTGATCATTGCTTCTGATGGAATTTGGGATGCCGTATCATCAGACATGGCTGCTAAGTCTTGTCGTGGCTTGCCTGCCGAGCTTGCTGCTAGACAAGTTGTGAAGGTAGTGAAGTTCATACGAATCTTTGCACCTATAAAAAATGTTTATAATGAGATCTTTTAACTCATTTATGTCGTTGATTGCGTAGGAAGCTTTGAGGACGCGAGGGTTGAAGGATGACACAACATGCATAGTAGTTGACATAATACCTCCCGATAATACTGTACAGCCTGCAACTCCGCCGAAGAAGTATAACAAGCTCCAATCCCTTTTCTTCAGAAGAAAGTCACCGAAATCTGCTGCCAAACAATCGAAAAAGCTGTCAGCTGTAGGCATTGTAGAGGAACTGTTTGAAGAAGGCTCAGCAATGCTTGTCGAAAGGTTAGCATTCCCTTGAACTTCGTAATATTCAGGCTATGGTTTAATATTTCTGGCCTTTGAGACTCGAAATCCAGTATTCTTGACATTTTGTTCTCATTTTTCTGCGAGTTACATTTCCACGAATAGAGCTTTGATCATTGTTTTATCATATGGATTGCAGATTAGGGAGTGAGGATTCAAACGGTGCATCAATGTCCGGTCTCTTCATCTGTGCCGTTTGCCAAGTTGACATTGCTGCAACCGAAGGCATATCAGTACATGCTGGTTCAATTTTCTCGACGAGTTCAAAGCCTTGGCAAGGTCCATTTCTATGTGCTGACTGCCGCGACAAGAAGGATGCCATGGAAGGAAAACGACCAAGTGGAGTTAAAGTCGCTTAACTCGTGCATCATTGTCAAGTGTGTCTACAATTTTGCTATAGTAATTCTTTCTGATATCTGCCTCATATCTTAGTTAAAAGTGATTTCTCGAACATTGGCATCGAAGCTTATTATATGTCATCCAATAATGTAAATAGGTTCTATCAAATGAAAAAAAAGTGTGATAGTAGTTATGAGATTAATCTAAGAGATTATATTTGCACAAGAACTACTTATTTTGTACTTAATGAAGGAAAATGTGTTGAAATATAAGTTGATACTGAAGCAAATTTAGTCAATGAATTCAATTTTTGCCTTTTTATATCATCATTTCACAAGAGTTTTTAATCTGCATTATGAGATTAACTGGAGGACTGTGTACCTAAGTTGCTCGGACTCTCCAAAAATGTTGCCACTCTATTTTTGGAGGATCCGAGACGGACCCGTAGACATTTTTGAAGAGTCCGAGCAACTTAGGTGTGTACTAGGTTTAGTTTGTGCTGTAATATTATTAAAACAATGGTGTTGGCTATTTCTATCAGTTGATTCTTTGTTCTCATTTTTTGTAATTTTTGAAGGGGAGCCTTGGAGTAACTGGTAAAGTTGCTGCCATGTGACCAGGAGGTCACGGGTTCAAGCCTTGGAAACAGCCTCTAGCATAAATGCAAGGTAAGGCTGCGTACGATACACCCTTGTGGTGGGGCCCTTCCCCGGATACCTCGCATAGCGGTAGCTTTAGTGCACTAGGCTGCCCCTTTTTTTTCTTGTTGTTGTTCCGGCTTGTTGCTATTGTCCTCTTTTTCATCTGTTTTTTGAGCCGAGGGTCTATTGAAAACAGCTTCTCTACCTTCTTGAGGCAAGGTTAAGATCCACATACAGACTACCTTCCACAGACCCTATTTGCGGGATTACAGTGGGTTTATTTTTGTTGTTATAACTGAAGCGATACAAGATTCCTTGACCTGTGTAAAAACCAACCGCGAGTAAATGTTTAAGGCTTCAACTGCATATGAAAGTGACTGAAAAGAGAAAGAAACACACATCTTAAATCGAAGAAGAAAGAAGAGAAAATTATGTATAATTGCTAACATCTGCATAATTGACGAGTAAATGCAGCAGTCGTTGGATGGATCTAATATTTAACGCGGAGACTTTTCCGATCCCAAGTAATTGCAGTAAAATTCTTTTGTCATACATTTTATTTACCAGGATTTACTCTTTCTACTAGCTGTTCAATGAGAAGGGGAGCCTTGGAGTAACTGGTAAAGTTGCTGCCATGTGACCAGGTGGTCACGGGTTCAAGCCTTGGAAACAGCCTCCGGCAGAAATGCAAGGTAAGGCAGAGTACGATACACCCTTGTGGTGGAGCCCTTCCCCGGACACCACGCATAGCGGTAGCTTTAGTGCACCGGGACTAGCTGTTCAATGATTCAACTGTCCTTGGCATCTGAATCTTGTCCATGAATTATGTAAGGTAAGTTCAATTATCATATTGCTTTATTATATAGCAACATCACTTTCATTTTGAGCTTGTCTTTTTTCTTCTTCAAATTCTTTGTTGTCCACAAAGTGAGGTCTGGGGATTAAAACGGAAAATGTGTCTTATAAAATGGTACAGAGCGAGTAATAAATTCAGTAGTCGACGAAGATAGAGGCAACAATACCAGCTTTTGCTGAAAGTTCACAACAAAATAACAGCTGACAGAACAGCAGATAAAGAGTAGGCCAGTTCTACTGCTGATGAATCTACCTCGGTTCTTGAAGACGAATATAGATAAGGCTTGGGAGGAATTTGCATGGAGTCTAGGTTTCCTTCTAACATCTCCACAACCTTAGTCATGGATGGTCGATTTAAGGGATCGGTTTGTATGCAGCACAAACTAACCGTCACCATCTTTTTTGCGTATTCCTTCTCCTCTTCATTCATTATCCCAATTAGTTGAAGCTCTTCATCTTGTTCAATTCGTCGATAGAGCCAATGTGGAAAGTAGATCTCACTCGTGCGATCAGCTCCAGCGTCAACATTTTTTCTTCCTCCAACCATCTCTAGGACCATCATTCCGTAGCTATAGACGTCAGACTTGTGAGAGACACCTCCCAAATTTCTGCAAACAATTTCTGGAGCGATATAACCGATGGTTCCTCGTGCACCTAACATTGACACAATGCTCTCCTTTTTAACACACAGTTTGGCAAGACCAAAGTCGGAGATCTTAGGACAAAAATCTTCATCAAGGAGGATATTATGAGGTTTTATATCAAAATGCAATATCCGAGTGATACAACCACGATGCAAGTACTCCAATCCTCGAGCTATGCCTAGTGCAATTTTGTACAATATTGGCCAACCCAATTGGCGAACATTTTCGGATCTTTCTTCGTAGATAAACTTTTCAAGTGATCCGTTCGGCATGAATTCATATACGAGAGCTCTTTTGCGTCCCTCAAAACAAAATCCCACAAGGCTCACAATGTTGACATGTGATGTCCTGCTAATACTTGCCACCTCGTTAATGAATTCTTCACCACTGCCTTTTAGTTCATTCAGGACCTTCACTGCCACTTGACTCCCATTATCCAAACTTCCTCCGTATACAATACCAAATCCTCCTTGACCAAGTTTGTTTTTGAAGCAACTGGTTATCTTTTTGACCTCTGCATAGTTGTATCTCTTTGGAGCATATGACCCATGGTTATTCAGAAATGCTTCAATTTTCCGGTGATCCTCAGCTTTTGATTCCCAAAAACTGAGGCATTTGTGCCAGGAAATCTTTATTTTGAAGCAGAAAAGCAAAATCAAGATCCCAGCACAAGTGAAAATGGAACCTGCAACTGCTGAAAAACAAGTTAAGTCATGCACTGGAAAGATGTTTGTAAGCAGGGATGTCACTTTTAAGGGACACATTTTCCCTTTCCAACAATTGAAGCAAGGTCATTCTATTCCTATAATTTTGGAGTTAGCAGATGTTCCCACATCAGCACATGTGCCTACTCATGAAGCATTATCTTCTGATAATGCACCAGCTGAGTCTTTACCCAAAGGAAAGGTTCCCATTGGTTGTCGATGGGTGTACAAGACCAAATATAAGTCTACTGGAGAAGTGGAGAGGTTTAAGGCCCGGCTTGTTGCTAAAGGTTATAGCCAAAAGGAAGGTTTAGACTACCAAGAAACTTTCTCCCCTGTGGTGAAGATGGTCACAGTTCGAGCTGTAATTGCTTTGGCTGCTAAGAAGAATTGGTCTTTGTAACCAAATGGATGTTTATAATGCCTTCTTTCAAGGTGATCTCGAAGAAGAAGTTTACATGCAGCTCCCACCTGGATTTGATAGCCAAGGGGGGAATAAGAGTTGCCGGCTACTCAAATCTCTCTATGGCTTAAAGCAAGCATCTAGACAATGGAACCTAAAGCTTTCTAATGCTCTTTTGTAGATGGTTTCATTCAGAGTCAGCATGATCATTCTCTTTTCATATTGAACAAGCATGGCAAACAAGTTATTATACTTGTTTATGTAGATGATTTACTGATTACAGGTGATGATGATGGCTGAATACAAGAAGCCAAAAATGTCTTACATAAAGCTTTCAAGATTAAAGACCTTGGTACTTTGCGGTATTTCCTAGGCATTGAAGTTAACAGATCACAGAAGGGGATTATATTGGGTCAAAGGAAGTATGCTTTGGAACTGATAGCTGAGTTAGGTTTAGCAGGTTTTGAACCTGCTTATGCTCGCAGAATCACAAGTTAACCAAGCCTGGAATATGATCAGCATTGCAATAAAGTGGAGGATTCAGCATTGGGTGATGTGGAGTTACCAGAGGTTGATTGGGAAACTATTATATCTGACCTTAACTAGAACAAACATAGCTTCTAGTGTCCAAACACTAAGCCAGTTTATGCAGCATCCCAAAAAATCTCACTTAGAAGCTGCCTACAGAGTGGTGAGGTATATCAAAAATGAGCCTGGACTTGGCATTTTATTAAGCTCAGGAGGAAGTATATCATTGAAGGCATATTGTGATGCTGATTGGGAAAGCTGTCCCAATTCAAGAAAGTCAGTGACAGGATATCTTGTGAAGCTTGGAGGATAATTAATCTCATGGAAGTCAAAGAAACAAAACACAGTAGCAAGGAGCTCAGCAGAATCAGAATACAGAAGTATGGCTTTGACAGTTTCAGAGTTGATTTGGTTGACAGAATTGTTCAAGTTCCTGGGAATTGAGATTCCTACTCCTATTCGGTTACTTACAGATAGTAAAGCAGCTATGCAAATAGCAAACAATCCAGTTTTTCACGAGAGGACAAAACATATAGAGATTGACCGTCATTTTATAAGGGAGAAGGTGCAGCAAAAGTAGATACATCCTGAGTATATCTCAACCAGTGAACAAGAAGCAGACTTACTCACTAAAGGTCTTGGAGGTGCTCAACATTATCAACCAGTGAACATTTGCACACCACCTACCTTGAAGGAGGGTGTTGAAATAATAAGCAAAGATGATATAGGTGATTAGTGGCATACATGTAAATCTGTGTAGTTGTTAGTTGAGTTAGTTAGAATTAAGTATTGACAACTGTTAAATTAGTGGCTGAGGCAGTTATATAAAGGGCCATGTGTAGATATTTTGTACTTACTACTCTTGAACATTTCAGAGCAATGCAAGCAGTTAGCTTTTCTCCTCCCTATTCAGCCTAGGTATTTCTCCCATTCCTGTCCAGTAATTCATCAATGGTGGGAGTTTTAACAACTAGTACAGTATTTGCAAAAGAAAAATATAGAATAGAAACAAGGAAAAAAGCATCTTAAAAATTTTCAGGGCAGTTCACATATTTCAGAGAAGAAGAAAGAAGATGTAGTTGTCTGTAGCTATGACGAACCAGGTTGTCTGAAGAAGTTTTTACGATTTTCCTGCAATGCTAAAGCTTGTAAGTTTCAGAATTGAACACTTCTAATCTGGTTCGCGAATAAGTAAATGAATCACAGATCAAGGAATCAGGACTTTTACTTCACTGATGCCTCCTGGTTCATTTTCCTAGACCTCTCAAATTACTCTGTCATCGCAACATAACCTAGATACGGAGGTTATTCTTATGTATGAAACCTTAGCAACCACTGAAGTTCTGAAAATTTTGTAAAGAGAAAAATTCTTCATGTATCTTCTAGCTACCGCTGCATTTGAACAAACTAATGTGGTGACCGTTCCCCGGACCCCGTGCAAAGTGGAAGCTAAGTGCATCTAGCTAGTTCTTTTTTCTATCATTGTAGAAAGTAAAAATATAAAGAACAAATCTTGTGATCGATGATAACCAAACTGCAGACGAAATGATAAAGATGGATACCTGCAACAATCACTTTCACATTTCTACGATGACCGGGACCTTCAGATCTGGCCCCGCTCTCCTCAGCATTTGTCCCATCAACTGCAACTATGGCAAACAAAGAAAATGTAAGTTGAACCAAGAAAATAAAAGAACCAAAATCTTTAATATGAACATCGAAAAAAGTTCTTTACCTTTGCTGTTATTACGACAGTAAAAATCCTTAGGAGCATTATTTGTTTGACACATGCCTCCTCGATAATAACACGCATAACACTCTCCGGACACAGTCCATGATAGCGTAAATCTATCACTTAACTGATGAAATAAGCCACTATTATTTGATTTTGCTACTGAGCTCTGTGGCACGGGCAATCGAATAGCGGAACAGCTACTAGGAAAATCAAGTGCTGGATATTCACCGGGACCGAGTGAGGTGTTATAGTATAATATGATACTTCCACAGGCATAGCTTTGAAAAATTTTGGAATCGAAAACTTCTCCAAGTGTCTTGTTGCTACTGTTGCATTTGAACAAAGTGAGAGAGTTGTCAATTAAATAACTGATTGAAGGAGAAAAAAGAGGGAGATTGACATCTTTATCAAAAGTCTGGCAACTGTTGTTCTTCAAAAGGTCTCCAAGAATAGGGACTTTAAGTCTCATAGAAGCACCATATCTCCCAAGAATTTCAAACTTTATCCCTTCTAATTCAATTAAACGATTACCACAATCCACCTTCCACAATCCACAATCAGGTTCACTAGATTTATAGAAAGGAAAACTAACATATCCTAACATTCCACATTGGAATTTCTCGGTGCAGCTTGAGTGGGATGTGGTCTGTCCTTGTGCTGAATCAAAGCACAACAAATGAAAGAAAATGAAGACAAAAGACCAAGAAACTAATTCCATGATGAACTCTTTTGTTCAAAGAAACATCAATAGCAAAAAAAAGAAAATATGTAACTGGATTTTCCCAAAAAGCAAACAAGTAAGAACTGTACTGCAAAGACTTGGGATTGGAAAAGTCTCTACATTAATTGGAAACTAAGACTTTTCTTTCTTTTTTATTCAAACTGTCTTTTTCATTCTCCTTTTGGTCACAATTTGGATTCATGTACTTCTGAACAAATCAATACAATTTTCAAAAAAATATAAATATTAATACAATTTGGATTCATGTACTTCTGAACAAATCAATACAATTTTCAAAAAAATATAAATATTAATTATTAAAACGTGTGGATGAAGGGACGCTTTGTTTGTGGCCGGGCCAGTAGTCGTAGTACTTTGCGGGTGTCTAGTAGTTTCTTGTTCGTGGCGTCCTGGCGATGTAGATAGTTTATAGTACTACTCTCTTTAGGTTTTGTCATTCCATCTTGTTTTTTGTACTTATTACGTCTTTTTATATTGTTTTTGTTCTGAGCCGGGGGTCTATCAGAAACAGTCTCTCTACTTCTTCTGAGGTAGTAGTATGGACTGCATACATTCTACCCTCTGTTTCGTATTGTATCCAGATGAAGTTAAAATAATCAAGTAATTCCTTCATCCCTATTAGTTCTGTCTCTTTATACTTAGTTCGTCGAGTCTGAATTGATAATTATCTCATTTTTGTAAAGAAAAGAATTGCACTTTAAAAGATGACTTTGTATGACTCAAGAAAGAGGAAAATGTAGCTGCCCTTTAGGGGCTAAAGAAAAATGAAGTCATCCCAGTCAGTCAACTATGGTTGATAACAAAGTCGAATTATTACTGCAAGACTTCCAAGTCTTCCACTAACAAGAATGTTCTCTGAAAGTTCCCTCACAACACATAATATGTGTTTTCGATTGTTGGACTGGTTGGAGAATAGACTGGTGGTTTGCTTATATGAACTTAGGCAATCCTCTTCTCGTGAACTAACTTTTGGGGAGTTGGGCGCGGGCGAAATATCATTACATGAACCAGGTCCATCCTTGTTTGGGCTCCCGGTCCACACTACAATTGGCCTGGGCGTGTGGGGTGGGGGTGGCGTAGGGGGTGGGTTAGAGTTCACATTTGATGGGGAATGGGCATGGTTTGCTTATATGGACTTGAGATTGTTTCTTATCATTAGGAGAATTATATATGGCTATCACATCATTTGTAAGCTTCGTTTTGTCGCTTCATCTGATCTTACTTCAGGCAAAGGGCAGAAATGATTCTATTTGTCCGGTGTCCTTTTCATGCGGAAATCTTACTGACCTGAGCTTTCCATTCTCTCTTTCCACACAACCTAACTGCGGAATAATACCCCTCTCTCGTTGTGATGCTAAACCATATCCAAGATTCCAATTGCTTCCCGGAGGAGATTGGTACTATGCTACAGCAAAGCCGAATAATTCTACAATTTGGCTCCGCGATCCAAAGCTTCATGCCATGTTGAGGCAACACAGTTGCCAAGCTTTTAACAGAAGTTTCTCCTTTCAAGACTCTCCTTCTATTTCTTTCACTACGCCTACACTTCACGGCTTCCTCAAATGTAACAGCACCAGTCATAATGCCTCAAACATTACCGAGAAGAAGATCAATCATTTTGCTGGTTATAGAATGTACAATGGTTGTAAAGGCTTTAGCATATACTACAAGATTTCTGGATATGTTGATGAAGACATTCGAGCTGGCAATCTTCCTTCCAACTGTTCACTTATCAGATTGCCGATTGACTCGGCATCATATGATGTTGATGTGTTCAAAATATTAAGTCATGTTTTTCTGGTAGAATGGGAACTGTCTTACGACTGTTACCTATGTCATCAAGGTGGAGGCCAATGCCAGACTGATAAAACCAACAAATTTCATTGTACCTATCCAAATACTCCAAATGCACAAGGTCTAGTACATATTTCTTAGTGTCCTTTCTTGTTTTCCACATATCGATAATATGTCATTATATTTTTCTTCGATCTTTTAGATGCAAAAGCGACTAAAAGCAAATTTGGACTTATGCTGGGAACAGGTAAGTATCCATAAACTGCATGGTTCTTTCCTATTTCAGAATTTCCATGCATATCATCTAAATTTTCTTCTTCATCGTTGTAAAATCTCAAAACAAGTACTACATAATGACAAGGATGATAGGAGAGACGAGTACCTTATATTTAAGGATGATATTGAAGGCGGCAGTATATACTTTGGTGTACCTGATTGCGCAGACAGACCAGATTGCGCAGACAGACTTTGTAAATGGTTTTCGTTTATATTGTCTGACGGGGAATAACTTCATTTTCTTTCCACAGGTGCAATTTTGTTTACGGTTGGACTGCTGGTTTTACTCTTCTGCTTCAGAGAAAAGATTTTGTGGTACAAATACATCAGGTTTTGGGAATCTAATACTGAAGATCACCAAAATATCGAAACATTTTTAAAGAACTATGGTTCATGTGCTCCAAAGAGATACAACTATTCAGAAGTCAAAAGAATCACAAATGGCTTTAAAGATAAACTAGGTCAGGGAGGATACGGTTCTGTATACAAAGGATGTCTGCATAATGGAAGTAATGTGGCTGTGAAGGTTCTGAAGAAACTAAAAGGCGGTGGTGAAGAATTCATCAACGAGGTGGCAAGTATTAGCAAGACCTCACATGTTAACATCGTGAGCCTTGTGGGATTTTGTTTTGAGGGATGCAAAAGGGCTCTCGTATATGAATTCATGCCGAATGGATCACTTGAAAAGTTTATCTATGAGGAAAGACCTGACACAGTTCGACAATTGGGTTGGCCAACATTATACAAAATTGCACTAGGCATAGCTCGAGGTTTGGAGTACTTGCATCGTGGTTGTACCACTCAGATTTTGCATTTTGACATAAAGCCTCACAATATCCTGCTTGATGAAGATTTTTGTCCTAAGATCTCCGACTTTGGTCTTGCCAAACTGTGCGTGAAAAAGGAGAGCATTGTGTCAATGTTAGGTGCACGAGGAACCATCGGTTATATCGCTCCAGAAATTGTTTGCAGAAACTTGGGAGGTGTGTCTCACAAGTCTGATGTCTATAGCTACGGAATGATGGTCCTAGAGATGGTCGGAGGAAGAAAAAATGTTGATGTGGGAGTTGATCGCACAAGTGAAATCTACTTTCCACATTGGCTCTATCGACGAATTGAACTAGATGAAGAGCTTCAACTAATCGGGATAATGAATGAAGAGGAGAAACAATGTGCTAGAAAGATGGTGATGGTGAGCTTGTGGTGCATACGAACCGATCCCTCAAGTAGACCATCGATAAGCAAGGTTGTGGAAATGTTGGAAGGGAATATAGACTCTTTGCAAATTCCTCCCAGGCCTTACCTATATTCTTCCTCAACGACAGAGCTAGATTCATCGGTAATAGAACTGACCTAGTCTTCGTTGTTATGTATGCTCTTATTTTGTTGTGAACTTTCAGCAGAAGCTGTTATTGTTGCCTCTATTTTTCTTCGACTGCTTAATTTGTTACTCCCTGCTATGTACTACTATTTTCTGCGACATACTTTCCTCTTTAGCCTGTCTCAAAAAGAATGACATTTCAATCTTTAGTATCCGATGAGATTATCATTAGTCGTCAAGGATGTAAGCGTGTCAACAATTTAATCATAATTCTTTCTGATATCTACAAAGGGGAGCCTTGAAGTAACCGGTAAAATGGTTGTCATGTGACCATGAGTTCACGGATTCAAGCTGTGGAAACAGCCCCTAGTAGAAATGTAAGGTGGGGCTGCATACAATAGACCCTTGTGGGCCCTTCCCCGAACCCCGCGCCTCCATGAGAGATACCAATCAACTACCAACAATGGTGATCCTATTATCCTATTCTTGTAGTGGTGGTGGTGGGGTGGGGGGGATACATTTATATACGCAAACGATGAATAAATAAATACGTGATATCGATAGCATGTTGAATCTTTAAATGACACGGTTCACTCAATTCAACGTGATACTAAGTGTAACAAAGTCTTGAGTCAGGCCTAATTCTTTAATAATCACTTCAGTTCTTTCGTATTTCTGACGTCGACTCATCTTGCTTGAAAAGTCTTAAGAATGTAGCAAAAACGAAGATTTCGTCTAACGTCCATTGTGGAAAAAACACATCATCTTGTGTCACGAAAACCACCTAGTTCAACTTTGCTCAATTTGGTATGGAAGTTGATACAAAATCATGTTACAGTACATTGAAAGAAAGAGAGATTCAGCAGTAAAAACATTAGCAGGAATGGTGCAAAATATTGACTACTAATTGAACAACAACTTTTAACAAAGGGCGGCCCGGTGCACTAAAGCTACCGCTATGCACGGTGTCCGGGGAAGGGCCCCACCACAAGGGTGTATCGTACGCAGCCTTACCTTGCATTTCTGCCAGAGGCTGTTTCCAAGACTTGAACCCGTGACCTCCTGGTCACATGGCAGCAACTTTACCAGTTGAACAACAACTTTTAACATTTTACACAAAGTATGTTGATCTTTAATAGCACAACATTTGTGGTATATCAAGAACTTGGCTCAAAGACATTATCTATACGAAACTAGGCATAATTATACGCAACATATCTAACAGAAATGCTAACCTACTCACTAAGTTTATCGTCTCAAATACGAGACTAATCATCTTTTCTATGCTGAGAATATAAGAAGATTCACACCAACAACAACAACTAAACGATGATACGTCTAGGAAGCAACACCAACGGCTAAACGACCCACTCTTGTACTATGGGCGTTGCATGGTTTCCTGTTCTTCGTGCAAGAACCTTTGTTTTGTCTTCAGCTTTAAAGTACTTGTTCCTCCTGATAGAATCTGATGTTCTTGGTCTTGGAGAATTCGCGACCTGCCTTTTCTCTTGCTCTCTCTTTGGAGCTACTGTTCTATTTGATTGGGTTTGTTTGGACGTTTTTCTTGTTGCAGCTGAAGGCACGCTGCTGTCTGATAACTCTGCTGAAGGATGAATAGTTACTTCTGAAACCTGTAGTGAATCGGCCACATTTAGACGTTCATTAGTGGAACATCTGTTATAAACTTCTGCCCTTAAACAACGAACGGTGTTCTCAGTTGCACTAGTAGCTCTAGCCCCTGCTGCAGTCGAAGGCCTGCTTTGTGATTTAGTTTTACTTGCTAGCTCCTGAAAAAGTAATCAAAAGAGAAAGTTATATTACTAGGTCGTCGGAGTGAGAGGGAAAAATAATCACTTCAGAGGAGGATAAGGATGAAGACTGAGAGAGTACTAAATCTCAAAGCAAGTTTTATTGGTTTTAATTTTTTGAAAGGTAAAATTCGCTTGTCCAAGAGAGGGGATTTGAGTCTAGAATTTTTTGCCCTCAGAACATCTAGAATTTCTCTCTTTCAGTCCATCCTCCATCTGCCTCTGACTGCAGCTCTTGCTCCTGCCTCCTCCCAGCTCTGTCCATCCTTGTTTTTTTCTAAACGGCGGCCAGGTTCACGACAAAAGGCAGGCATGGGAGTTGCTTTGAAATTGAGATTTCTCCGTAGATCTTTGATCTCTGCTTCTTTCTTTTCCTACACATAGCACAAAGTAAACCAAACAAACAGTCAGTATTTCTAGTTGCTGATAAAGTAATTGTCATCTAACTCTTGCCGATGACATGTTACACTCCCTCGGTTTCTATTTGTTTGTCTTAATTTCCTTGTTAGTTCGTTTCAAAAGGATTGCCTCTTTCCTTTTTTGGCAACTCTGTAATTCCATGACTTTTAAAGAGCTAACATTTAACAATTAGCAGCCTATGATTCTCCGTATTAAATTGGACCTGTTTCCGTTAGTCACAAGAATCAGACCCCGGGTTTATTACCTGTTTTCTAGCTTGGAGCTGACGTGTTTCTTCCTCTTTGGCATGCATTTTCTCCTCTAGCTTCATAAAGAACTAAAAACAATATCAAAGACTTCTTTTAGGTTTTATACGACGTTTGAACTTTATCGAGTAGACACAAGAAATTGGTCCTTGCCTTTTTCCTTTTCCTGGCCCGCTCTTCTGTTTTGAAGCGGAAACTAGATCCATTCTGTTTCACGACTGGTTGACATGAATTTACACTCTCCTTATCCCTGTACAACAATAATATGTCTAAGATATACGTTTATGAACATAATATGGAGTTAAAGCTCAAAATTTCTCCACGATATATACCTGTTTACACTTTGATATAATCTGTGTCTAACTTTCTCTGTACAGGAAGCACGAGAAGCGACAACCTTTCTTGCTATTGGCTGTTCTTCAGTGCTACATCATTCAATAATAAACGACGTTGAGAAAAATAGGATGAATCAGTGCTACCTAGGGGTGTCTAACGGGCCGGGCCGGGCCAACCCGGATCCGGCCCTCCCATTTTACCCGGGTTTCGGGCCGGGTTTGGCGTTAACCGGGCCGGGCCGAACAGTAAAAAAATTAAAACCCACCCGGACCCGGCCCACTAAACCTAATCCGGTCAAACCCACCAAGACCCGGTCAAACCCGGTTAAAAATCGGTCAAACCCGTTTAAAAAATAAATAAATAATCCAATATACACTATATACACTCCAATATACAATATATATTTTTAAAAAAATATATAAAGTATAAACAATTACACATATATACGTACCATTCAATATATAATTATATATGACTATACGTACTACTTTAAATAAAACATTTGCTATAATAGTATAATATATATATATATACACTACAATATATATATATACTAATTTATAAAACATTTACACATGTATACATTAAATATATACTACTTTAGAAGATATATACACATATATATGCACCATTCAATATATATGTACTACTTTAAATAAAATATATACTACAATATAGTGATATACATATATATATATACAATAATATGTATATATATATAGTTACATACTAATTTATAAAACATATACACTTGTATACTTTAAAGATATACGTCTATAGAAGATATATACACATATATACGCACCATTCAATATATATGTACTACTTTAAAAAAAGTATATACTACAATATATATACTAATTTATAAAACATAAAGTAATGTATACGTTAAATATACAAGTCTATAGAAGATCTATTCACATATATACACTCTATTCTATGTATATGTAATACTTTAAATGAGATATATGCAATATATATACATTACAATCTATATTTGTATAGTTATATACTAATTTATAAAATATATACACATGTATACGTTAAATATACACGTCTATAGAAGATCCATTCACATATATACACTCTATTCTATGTATATGTAATACTTTAAATGAAATATACTATAATGTATATACATTACAATATATATTTGTATAGTTATATACTAATTTATAAAACATATACACATGTATACATTAAATATACACTTCTATAGAAGATATATACACGTGTATACGCACCATTAAATGTATATATACTACTACTTATAAAATATACTACATTAAATATACATTACAATATGTATAGATATACTTATATACTAATTTATAAAACATATACACATGTATACGTTAAATATACACTTCTATAGAAGATATATGCACAAATATTCAAAATTTATTCAAAAAAAAAATAAAAAACAACGACTAAGGACTGAATGAATTTGGGGAATTTTATTGATTGCAAAATGATCCAAAATTTATAATTTACATGAATGAAAAATCTATAAATTATGCATCATTTTTTCCAACTCATTCATGTTAATATTAATGGGAACTTGCATAGGATAATCAAAGTCAACGGGGGCAAAACCATGCATTGGACTTGATTCTGCTGAGTTCTCCCATGAAGTCATAATTTCTTCTAGTTTCAGCTCGTCGCTCGGCTCCGGTTCCATTCCTTGGTTTCTTCTTTCCGCTCTAATCCAATCTCTGAGGCAAACTAGAACATTCATTGCATTGCTTCCCAATGAGTGTCGGTTGTCTCCAAGCTGCTGTCGTCCCTGACTGAAGGCGCTCTCTGATGCAACGGTTGACATTGGAACATTCAAGATATCTCTAGCTAATCTTGAAAGCACAGGAATTGTGATTCATTATTCCTCCACCAATCCAGCGTGTTGATCCGTCGTCTGCGATCCTCTGGTGCCGTTCGAAGATAATATTTCAGCTCTTCCCGATAAGTTGATGTGTAAGTTCTCTCATCAACACTGTTCCAACAATTTAAATCATAAAACGAATCAGAAAAAACACTATGTGCCGGCCTTTTAGAAGATGATGGCTCCTCGGGAGGATGAGGAGCGACAGTTGGAGTGATATTTGTAGGTACGGCTGAATCAAATAAATCAGCATAGTGATTATATAATTTTTCTATATAATCTTTTGCATCAGCTGTAGCCGTCCACAAATCAGGCTGTACTTGTTCAGAATCATGGTTAGTATTTATTTCTAAGTTAGTATAAATAAGAGTACTAAAGTGACACATATTATTATATTTCATGCACGGATTTAGCATAGCACCAACCAAGTAAATAGGGGGAATCGGGAAAAAATATTTTTTAAATTTTGTAAACATGGCGCCAACAGCTTCTTTATAACCTTCTTTATTTTTATATTGTTGGAGCAAACCAGAAATATCGGCTATATATGCCAAAATATTACAAACAGTAGGATAGTAAGCACCGGAAAATTCAACCGTAGCTACATAAATTTTTTCTAAAAACTTAACAAGATCATTAATTACAACCCAATCAGAATTATGTAGCATGCAATCAGCAGAATCAGCAAATGAACCGCAATGTTGGTTAAAAGCTAGTGTAATAGGAATTCTATATTTATAACAAGTTTTTAAAAATTCATACGTAGAATTCCATCTAGTATCAATTTCCTCAGGCATCAAAATCGGTGTAAGTCCATTTTCTTGACATTTAACTTTAAATTCTCTAATTCTCGATCTACGATTATTTCCTTGAATAAAACCAACGGCAAGACGAATTTTTTCAATATAAAGCTCAAAAAACTCAAGACCATCTTTTACAATTAAATTATATATATGACATGCACACTTAATATGAAAAATTTCAAGCAAGGACGGAGATAGCGTAGATTTTATTTTTGTTATAGCAGTCTTGTTGTTAGAAGCATTATCAAAAGCAATACATAAAATTTTATTTTCTATACCATAGTATCCGGCAATTTTAACAATAGAATCAGCAATAAATTGTCCAGTATGTTTACGATCTTCATCATATAAAAAAGCAAGAATACGTTTTTGCATCACGAAATTACTATCCATCCAATGACAAGTAACGGTTAAATAATCATTTTTATTTACAGCACGACCAAGATCAGAAGTTAGGGACAATCTACATAGAATATTTTTTAACAATGTTGATAAATAAAAACAATATTGTGAATGGAGTCTAAAAATATCAGACCGACAAGTAGTTCTAGGAATACCATTAAACATAGGATTATAAATTGCTTGTATATAACGAATAAAAGCATCAGAAGAAGGAAAACTAAAAGGCAAACAACCCACAGCTACCATTTTAGCTATTTCTTTCCTGTCCCTCAATTTATTATACTTTTTCGCTACTTGACCGGTTGTTGGGTCCATTCTAGTTTGCGTTGACCCACCAACATCCCCACCACCTTTTGCAATATTTAACTCTCTTTTGTGATCTTCATCTATATGTCTCATTAACGTACCCGTACCCCCTTGCTTGCCTCCACTTCTATGCTTATATATTTGTTGACAAATATTGCACTGCACCTCAATATCTGATATACGTTCAAAAAATTGCCATGCAATACTAGTTCTTTTACGAGGTTTTGGGGCACTGGGAGGACGGGAAGGGAGATTAACTGATTCAGATCTAACGTTAGCATCTCCTACTGCGGGTGTTTCAGCAATATTTTCATTATCTTCGTCTAAATTAACTGCATCTACTTCATTTTCTTCTTCTATACCATAATTTTCCTGAGCTTCTACATAATCCATATCGTGAGCACCTACACCTATTTCTTCCTCAAAAGGTGTACCAAGCGGTACCGGAGGCGAAGGCACACGGGTATATCTATTACTTGAACTACCTCTACCGCTAGTAATTCGCTTTTTACAACCACTACCGCTTTCGGGACAAAAAATTTTAACACCTTTAGCAGCGAAATTTTTTAATTTATCCATAATATAAATTAAATTAAACTAAAAATATTCAAAATACACAAATATAATAAAATTAAATATTAAATAATTAATACAATAAATAAAAATTAAACGTAAGAGATGGAACGACAATACCAAATTTTGGAAGTATCCGAAGATTGCGACTTTAGAAACTTCCGCTCGTACTTTGTAAACGAAAATTAAAAAATTAAAGTGAACACTTTAAGAAATTAAATATATTGAATATTAGAGAATTGAGAATTGAGAATTGAGAGAGAATGAGATTTGAGAGAGTGAAAAATTGTGTGAAAAATGATTTGAAGTTGTAGGGTATTTATAGATTTTTTTTGGGGATTAAAAAATATTTTTTAAAGTTTTTTTTTTTTTAATTAAATGGGCCCAAACTAGCCGTTTGGACCCAAAAACGGCTATATAGCCGTTCGTTGGCCCAAAATCCAATTTTTTTATTTTTTTTTATATTCCGGGCCGGGCCGGTTAACTGGCGGGCCTGGACCGGGTTTGGTCCGGGCCGGGTTAACCGGGCCCATTTTAACAAAAAAACCGGCCCGAGACCCGGAACCCTTAAGCTCTAGGGCTTACCGGGCCGGGTTACATAATAGGGCCGGATCGGGCCGGGTCGGGCCGGCCCGTTTGACACCCTTAGTGCTACCAAAATATCCCACATTTTCAACATGGTAAAGCAACATACCTTTTATGTTGATTAAGTACATTAGCTTTTGAACCCGATGAAAC
The DNA here is from genome assembly GCA_030864215.1 of Capsicum pubescens. NCBI lineage: Eukaryota > Viridiplantae > Streptophyta > Magnoliopsida > Solanales > Solanaceae > Capsicum > Capsicum pubescens. Next base: position 417,954,934 of record CM061548.1, read on the forward strand.
CTGTATAAAGCAAGTTATCTATTACCGTAAAATTAGATGATCAATTTAAGAATAACTGAAGAACAATCTAACTAAAAAAAAAGTTAAGTAATAGTTCAACGGCATTGAAGATTCTCTTATTCAAATTTCAGCTTTGAAAGGATGTTAGGAAGTTGAAGTTTAATGAGAATAAAAGTTCCCAACCATGCCATTCCAGATAACCAAATTAACTTTGAACAAACCTGTTACCGGTGTACACCTTATCACCTAGACCAACAAGATTGAAACAACATAGGGCCCTAAGGAAGTATGTTGCATAACACGCATACCTAATGTCAATGAAATGAGCCCTAAAGGACGTCATAATAGGAGGACCACGGTACAAGATGATCTATTTTGCCCTTTAGTGTCAATGTTTCCTTCGATCAAGGATAGCAAGATAGAACTCCACTATTCTCCCTTTTTTATTGGTTTTAATTTTTTGAAAGGTAAAATCGCTAGTCCAACAAAGGGGATTTGAGTCATAAAATGACAGGAGAGTGCTTGCTTCTACCATAAACCAGTAAAACAGCTTGTAAAAAAAATTACAAACAAGCTTTACTTTCATGTGAGAACAGTAGGCTAAGTGCACGGATTTGATGTTACCTAGTTTCAACATAGGAAAACAGAAAATAACTGAAGAAATAGGAAGACACTTGTGAAAGGTGAGATTTGGCGATCTGAATGCTCATTATTTGAGACCTGTTATAATACCTTGGTTTTTTCTGAGCAGTGGTCAGGTTCACGGTAGAAGGCAGGCATGGGAGTTGCTTTGAAATTGAGATTTCTCCATAACTGTTTGATCTCTGCTTCTTTCTTTTCCTGCACATAGCACAACGTAAATCAAACGAACAGTCAGCATTTCTTTTCCTGCACATAGCACAAAGTAAATCAAACGAACAACCAGCATGAAGTAAATCAAACAAACAGTCAGTCAGTATTTCTAGCATCTAATAAAATAATTGTCATCTAACTCTTGCCAATGATATTTTACACACCCTCGATTTCAATTTGTTTGTCATACTTTCCTTGTTAGTCCGTTTCAAAAAGATTGCATCTTCCCTTTACTCTTTAATTCCAAATTTCCACATGACACAATTAAGACCACACGATATATCACATGACTTTAAAGAGCTAACACTCAACAATTAACAACCTATGCTTCTCCATATTAATTTGGACCTGTTTTCGTTAGTCACAACAATCAGACCTCGGGTTTATTACCTGGGTTCTTACTTGGAGCTGACGTGTTTCTTCCTCTTTGGCATGCACTTTCTCCTCAATCTTCATAAAGAACTGAAATCAATATCAAAAACTTCCTTTAGGTTTTATACGACGTTTTATAAGACACAAGAAATTGGTCCTTGCCTCTTTCCTTTTCCTGGCCCGCTCTTCTGTTTTGAAATAGAAACTAGATCCATTCTGTTTCACGCCTGGTTGACATGAATTTGCACTCTCCTTATCCCTGTACAACAATAATATGTCTAAGATATATGTTTATGAACACAATATGGAGCTAAAGCTCAAAATTTCTCCACGATATATACCTGTTTACACTTTGATATAATCTATGGCTAACTTTCTCTGTACAGGAAGCACGAGAAGCGACAACCTTTCTTGCTATTGGCTGTTCTTCAGTGCTACATCATTCAATAATAAATGAGGTTGAGAAAAATAGGATGAATCAGTGCTACCAAAATATCCCACATTTTCAACATGGTAAAGCAGCATACCTTTTATGTTGATTAAGTACATTAGCTTTTGAACCTGAAGAAACCTGTATAAAGCAAGTTATCTGTTACCGTAAAATTCGATGATCAATTTAAGAATAGCTGAAGAACAATCTAACTAAAAAGAAAGTGAAGTAATAGTTCAACAGAATTGAAATAGCAAGTTTACTCATCTGCATTGAAATTTGAAGATAACACTAAGCCTAAACCTGATACAAACCTCTGGATCATTAAAAGCTGAATTTCCAGCACTGAGATTAAATTTTGCTTCAGCTTCCAGACGTTCAGGAACACTCTGAAGAACATCGGAGCTATTGGTATCTTGTTCATTCTGGGGTCCAGAATGGCAACTTATACAATCTTCTCCGCCACATTCTGTGACTTCAATGTCTCCGTTGCTTGATCCTTCTCCCCCACATTCTGTGACTTCGATGTCTCCGTTGTTTGATCCATCAAAACTCTCCTCAAAGCGTGCAGAATCACCAACCTCATTCACTCGCTCAGAATCTCCACCATAGCCTGTATTCTCGGCTTGATACTTTCCATTCTTCGATAAATGGGTTGAGCTATCATAATTTTCATCAAAGCGTGCAGAATGACCAACTTCATTAACATGCTCAAAGCGCCCCGCATAACCTTCATTTTCACTAGCCTGATACTTTCCATTCTCCAGTAAAGTGGCTGCTCTGTAATGATTTTCAACAAAGCATGCAGAATGGCCAATCTCATTAACATGCTCAAAGTCCCCCTCATAATCCGTATTCTCAGATCCATCATTACTAGCTTGAGAATCAGCCCCATCCTGACAGTCGGATGAACTCTGGCTTAGAAGTGCCCTTCTTCTAAAAAGCTCCTCAAAATATGCCCTTTTCTCGGTTACAGAACCTGGCTTGATGCATTTCTCAACCTCTTTAAGATACCTGTTGTGTGTGAAAGAAGACCTCATCTCCCAAGATAAAGCTTCATTCTCAAATCTACCGAATGAGATAGATCCAGATTGTCACGAATCTGCCTGTCAATTTTGGTAAGTAAATAAAGACCAGGTAGAAAGTAAAAGAGGCACATAGATTTAGTTCTCATGGAAAATCTTCATTTCCCCCTAATGGTCTAATTAGTAATGTCTCAAGTAGTGTATCCTAACATGCTTAAACAAACAATCTTATGAGATAACGGAAATCTCAAAATCTTTTCCACTAAAAGTTCAGCGTAACAAAGCCTCAATCAATGAGCAAGTATGTTTCCTAGAAAGTACCCAAGGCAGGATTTGAAGTAACACGCGAAGAAGTTGAAAGGGGTTCAACATCCCAATTAACTAAAGCATAAGAACAACAAATTTTTCAAATAAATCCAGCAGCAACATATAAGAGAACAATACAATTGAGAACAAAAAAATTAACCATAAAAATGCATTTAAAAATGACAGTAACAAAGAGTAAGATCCAATAGAAGCTTTACCTGAAAACTAAGCCTAAATAGTTCTTCAATACCACCTGCCATTTCAAAACTGATCCTTCTTTAAAGCACCTTCCTGCATTTCCCAAAAACAAAATCTTACAACTCTGGCAAAAACAAAACAACAAAAAACCAAACACCCCATCACTTAAAAATACAATCTTTTCACTAAACATCATCAAAATGGACCAAAATGAAATCCTGCAGATACCAAAATCTTTAAAATCTGGAAAAAAAAATGCACCACAAAAAAAAAATCAAAAAAGAAAAATCAAACACCCCATCACTTGAGAATAGTCTTTTCACTATTCCATACATAAACATCATTAAAATGGATCAAAGAAATAGAATTATACAGAGAGAAAAGAGCAAGAAAATCTCAAAATTCTGAAAAATGCATCACAAAACAAAAAATCAAGACCCTATCACTTAAATATTGAATCTTTTCAGTATTCCATACATAAATATAATCAAAATGAACTAGAAATGAAATTTTACAGATAACAAAATCCCAAAATTCTGAAATATGCATCACAAAATAATTAACACCCCATCACTTAAAAATTGAATCTTTTCACTATTTCATACATAAACATCATCAAAATGGACCAAAAATGAAATTTAACAGATAAAAAAGGACAAGAAAATTACAGTTTTTAAAGGAAGAAATTGATAGAATCTTGAAAAGGGGTTGTAAAAGAAGCAAAATTGAGACAAGAAAACTTGTTTAGAGTAGAGAAGATTCACTACTGTGCTTAGAAGAAGGAAGTTATTTTCAGTGACTAGGACAATGGAGGAAAACGCATGCTGAAATTATTTTTTTCTAAATTAAGGATTTTCTTATATTCAATCTTTTATTGTTTTACTAAAATAGTTCAAATTTAATTGTTTTGAGGGATGACAACTTTTTGTCTCTAAATCTTTTTTAATACATAAGAAATGCTAAAGGCATACAATAATCTCCTTTCTTTTTATAATCCAAACTTACCATTTACAAATTATTTCATTTGAATTAATAAGATCATAGTAGCTTGCACAAAATCAATTAATTAATTATATGTATTTTTATATAAAAAAATGATGTACGACATAATTGTAATAAAATTACACAATCAACTAATTAATTTCAATTAATTAGAATCAATTTTATGATCATAATATATAGACCCAAGTTCCTTAAATTTAATGTTGTAAATTTTAAAATATATTTATGGCTAAAGTAGTAGTCAGTGTTCGTTGTTTTTTTACCAATATATGTATATCAATTACGAAACTTTGCATATATTTTTTATTAAAATAATTGTCAATATTAACCGATTTCTATCTCAATTTGATCTAATTAATTTTATAACAATAAAATTATTATTAATATTATATATTTATTTACCATAAATCTATCCTAATTTTGTAGCTTGATTATATTTAATTAATCTACAATTACATAAAGGACTCAAATATGGAAACAATTGATATTAATTACTTTTATAATTTCAAAAATTTAAGCCCATGAATTTCACATATTCTTATAGTTTGGTTATATCAAATTTATATTAATTACCTCTATAATTTTGGGAAGAATTTTAAAAAGGTAACGATTATTTCTTTTCCTAATTACTGGTTTATTTCTCAAAAATTTCTTATCAATTTACAATTTGATTATTTAATTATCTTTACAATTTACTAAAAACTCAAATAAGGTGACAATTATTTCTTTTCTTAATTACGGATTTTATTATATTCAATCTTTCATTGTTTCACTAAAATAGTTCAAATTTAATTGTTTTGAGGGATGACATTTTTTTGTCTATAAATCTTTTTTAATACATAAGAAATGCAAAAGTCACACAATAATCACCTTTATTTTTATAATCCAAACTTATCATTTAAAAATCATTTCATTTGAATTAGTAAAATCATAGTAGATTGCATAAAATCAATCAATTAATTATATGTATTTTTATTAAATAAATGATGTACGAAATTGTTGTAATAAAACTATACAATCAACTAATTAATTTCAATTAATTAGAATCAATTTTATGATCATAATATATAGACTCAAGTTCCTTAAATTTAATGTTGTATGTAAATTTTAAAATATATTTATAGCTAAAGTAGTAGTCAACGTTCGTTGTTTTTTACCAATATATGCATATCAATTACGAATCTTTCCATATATTTTTTTTATTAAAGTAATTGTCAATATAACTAATTTCTAGATCAATTTAATCTAATTAATTTGATAGCAATAAAATTATTATTAATATTATATATTTATTTACCATAAATCTGTCCTAATTTTATAGTTTGATTATATTTAATTAATCTACAATTGTATAAAGGGCTCAAATACGAAAATAATTGATATTAATTACCTTTATAATTTCGGAAATTCAATCCCATGAATTTCTCATGTTTTTATAGATTGATTACATTAAATTGATATCAATTACCTTTTTAATTTTGGAAAGAATTTTAAAAAGGTAACAATTATTTATTTTCCTAATTACTAATTTATTTTTCAAATATTTCTTATAAATTTATAATTTAATTATAGTCAATTGATTATTATTATCTTTATAATTTGCTAAAAACTCAAATAAGGTAACAATTATTTTTTTCCTAATTACAGATTTTCTTATATTCATTCATTTATTTGTTTACAAAAATAGGTCAAACTTAATTATTTTGAGGGATGACACCTTTTTTTAATATTTTTTATTCAGAATGATTACAATATTTTCTATATAAATTGATCAGTTACTATTTATTAATTGGTTATTCTCTTAAATAATTTTTTCTTGTAATATTTCTTTTAGTCAATTGTAATGAAATCATTCATATTTATTTTCTTATAATACTATTATTAAAAACATATGAAATGTAATTTATTAAATATGCACTACAAGAAAATGGCGAAATTGTGACGGAGATTTTAGTCACAAATCTGTCACAAATCACTGTTTGTGACGGAAAACTGTGCGTCTCAGAACCTTTGTTCATAAAATCATTGTGACGAATTTAATTTCCATCACAAAATTATTGTGACGGAACTGAGACAGATCGGCTGTCACAAAATAATTTCCGTAACAAATTTTCAAACCTAGTCACCACAATTGTGACAATATATTTCGTTACAAATAATTTGTGACAGACTAATTTAGTCACAATTTACGATAGATTGTAACAGATTAAATCTGTCACAAATTTTATTTGAATTTTTAATTTTAATAAATTATAATTAGGAAATACTATGTTCTCTCTCACACACACTATATATATATATATATATATATATATATATATATAAAACATAATACAAAATTTATAATAAAAAACGTATGAAGTTATTAAAACGTGCAAAATCACAACTTCAACAAGCAAAGGTCTACCAATGTTTAAAATTTAAAGCATATAACTATCCAAAAAAGTGTGACAATGTTTCGACACTTCAACTAACTAAAATCTCAAAATATTAAACACTTGAGCATTAGATGAGTCCCTATTTGGGAGAGTAGGATTACTAAATGAGCGAGAAGATAATGCCATGTCGCTCATCATGTGAGACCATTGCTCCTCCGTAGATTTGAATCGATCATCACTTTGTTGCCTCAAACGGAAAACCTCTTGCTCTACTCGTTGTTGCACCTCCGTAGATTTTGATGCGCTCTTCGGCAACATGATCGGACACTATAGGCAAATTGCATGTCATATATTTATACAAGGTTGAAGCTTCAGATCCCAATCCATACACACGTTTTTTTGCTCCACCCACAATATCAAAGTACTTGCGATTTATATCAAGTAGCTATGACAACGTTCATTTTATCCTAAAAAATACAAATAATCAGCCAACAAAAACAGTATGAAACAAAAAAAATGCTAAAACTATTTATTAATAAGCAGAAGGTAGATGCTACAGGTATTATTGAATGATGTTAAAGTATAAGAGAAGGAATTGTAAGAGCTACTAGTAGTACTGCTAAAGTTTCTGTTTTTAGTTAAGTATTGAGAAGGGCCAGGTTGATAAATTCATGATTTCTACACTTTAAACCATATTCAAAGTATTTTTCAACCTTCTGCCAGTTGACAGACTGATATGCTGAAATAAAATGGGGATAAATTTTTACTCCGATGTTGGATTTGGACGAAATCAATTGCGTTGGAAAGAATACTCAAAGACCTTTCATTTGATATATAGAAGGCCACCCAGTTCTTTATATAACAGAATTTATGGTCGACGAAAGTTGACCCAAGTTGAAGTGTCCACTAAAACTTAATCGATGAAATTATTTTCAACTCGTCTTAGAGTTAGGGGATTCTTGTGACCTCAATTCATATTCAAAGGTTTTCCCACACTATAGAAGTGATCACCACACATACATTAACAAGGAATAATTTAGTTCGGGTCTATACGCATAGGAACGATGGTCTAAATTCTAGCCCGAAAGTACTGGATGTTACAACGTACTTAGAGTGGGGAATTTGGTGATGTACTACAACAATGTTGAAGTATGGGGAATTTGGTTACAACATCTGACTTGATATATATTGCGTACGTTTCACTTGTCATATCAGACGGGTTGGGAGCATGTTTCAATTTTCTAAGATCCGATGAAAGACGGAAAGGAACACAATGGGATAAGTAGAAAGTTTTCCTACAATGAAGAAAGTGTGTTGGACATTAAGTATCTTTCACAAGAGTGATGTAGTTGTCATGAAATGGATTACACATAAAGTATAAGAACAGTTTATGCTAACAACTTGAAAACAAGATGGACGAGCTACTAATGTTTTACTACAATTGCATATAACATTACACATTCTGCAGGAATACACACATTCCTTGTGATTCAGAATGATAAGATACACAAGAAATTTATATTTAAGTGATAAAGAATGGACACACCAGGAAAGAAGAGCCTTTGTCGCTAACAAAAATAAGATTGTGTAGGAAGCTGGGTTAATGAAATAAGGGGTCCAGGAATTATTCATTTCAAATAACTTCAAATTAGTCCATTAAAACAAACCTAAAGAGCAATGCAAAAGATATTTTTGATCTTTCTGCTTAACTAAAAACACCTAAAAGACATACACAGGATCATAAGTCGCACAATTCAACGCTTGAAGAACACCAATCAAACTTAGCCTAGATCTATGCTAAACAAGGCAAGCATGGATGGCCTGGATGAACAACAAATTTACCAATTAAAATTTTCATTAGTCAAAGCTAAACAAGGCAAGCATGGATGGCCTGGATGATCCACTCTTGTACTATGGCTCAAGTCCACACTTCTAACATCCTTTCTCATTGCATTGTTTCCTGTTCTTCGCGCAACAACCTTTGTTTTGTATTCAGCTTTAAAGTCCTTGTTCCTCTTGATACAATCTGATGTTCTTGGTCTTGGAGAATTTGCGACCAGCCTTTTCTCTTGCGCTCTCTTTGGAGCTACTGTTCGATTTGATTGGGTTTGCTTGGATGTTTTGCTTGTTGGAGCTGAAGACGGCACGCTGCTGAAGTATGAACGGTTGCTTCTGAAACCTGTGGTGAATCGGCCACATTTAGACGTTCATTAGTGGAACATCTGTTATAAACTTCTGCCCTTGAACAACGAACAGTGTTCTCTGTTGCACTAGTAGCTCTAGCCCCTGCAGTCGAAGGCCTGCTTTGTGATTTACTGGATTTAGTTTTACTTGCTAACTCCTGAAAAAGTAATCAAAGAGCAAGTTATATTACTAGGTCGTCGGAGCAAGAGGGAAAAATAATCACTTCAGAGGAGGATAAGGATGAAGACTAAGAGAGTCTTTAAGTAAATGGCCCGACAGATAATTAGTAACACGTTTTTTTTTGTTTTTTTCCTGTTGCAGTAGGATCACAAGATTTATGTAATTGGATAGCTAAAGATGGAAGATTATTCTGCTTCAAAATAAATATTTCCTGGCACAAATGCCTCAGTTTATGGGAATCAAAAGCTGAAGATCACCGGAAAATTGAAGCATTTCTGAATAACCATGGGTCATATGCTCCAAAGAGATACAACTATTCAGAGGTCAAAAAGATCACCAGTCGCTTCAAAAACAAACTAGGTCAAGGAGGATATGGTAATGTGTACAAAGGAAGTCTCTGTAATGGAAGTCATGTAGCTGTGAAGGTCCTGAATGGACTAAAAGGAAATGGAGAAGATTTCATTAACGAGGTGGCAAGTATTAGCAAGACCTCACATGTTAACATCGTGAGCCTTGTGGGATTTTGTTTCGAGGGATGCAAAAGAGCTCTCACATATGAATTCATGCCGAATGGATCACTTGAAAAGTTTATCTATGAAGAAAGATCCGAAAATGTTTGCCAATTGGGTTGGCCAATATTGTACAAAATTGGACTAGGCATTGCTCGAGGATTGGAGTACTTGCATCGTGGTTGTACCACTCGGATTTTGCATTTTGATATAAAACCTCACAATATCCTGCTTGATGAAGATTTTTGTCCTAAGATCTCCGACTTTGGTCTTGCCAAACTGTGCGTGAAAAAGGAGAGCATTGTGTCAATGTTAGGTGCATGAGGAACCATCGGTTATATAGCTCCAGAAATTGTTTGCAGAAATTTGGGAGGTGTCTCTCACAAGTCTGACGTCTATAGCTACGGAATGATGGTCCTAGAGATGGTTGGAGGAAGAAAAAATGTTGACGCTGGAGCTGATCGCACGAGTGAGATCTACTTTCCACATTGGCTCTATCGACGAATTGAACAAGATGAAGATGGTTCACAATAATGAACGAAGAGGAGAAGGAATAAGCAAAAAAGATGGTGATGGTGAGTTCATGCTGCATACAAACTGATCCGTCAAATCGACCATCTATGACTAAGGTTGTGGAGATGTTAGAAGGAAACCTAGACTCCATGCAAATTCCTCCCAAGCCTTACCTATATTCGTCTTCAAGAACCGAGGTAGATTCATCAGCAGTGGAACTGGACTAGTCTTATTTTGTTATGAACTTTCAGCAAAAGCTGGTATTGTTGCCTCTATTTTCTTTGACTGCTTAGTTTGTTACTTGCTCTGTACCATTTTATAAGACACACTTTCCGTTTTAATCTGTTTTGTGTTGTATCCAAATGAAGTTAAAATAATCAACTAATTCCTTCATCCCTATTAGTTGTGTCTCTTTATACTTTGTTCGTTGAGTCTGATTTGATAATTATATCATTTTTTTAAAGAAAATAATTGCACTTTAAAAGATGACAATGACTCAAGAAAGAGAAAAATGTAGCTGTCCTTTTTGGGCTAAAGAAAAATGAAGTCACCCCAGTCAACTATGGCTGATATCAAGTTACTCCCAATTTGTTTGATTCTTTGCATTTTTTAGAGTTAATCTTGACTAAAGGGCAGCCCGGTGCACTAAAGCTACCGCTATGCGCGTATCATACGCAATCTTACCTTGCATTTCTGTCAGAGGCTGTTTCCAAGGTTTGAACCCGTGACCTCCTGGTCACATGGCAGCAACTTTACCAGTTACTCCAAAGCTGTCTAAATATATGATAAGTTGTGTGTGTGTGACAAGTTGTAAATGTGTCATATCAAACAGGCGAAAGACTTCCAGGAAATGTTTTTCTATTTACAATGCCTGAGATGTCTTCAGATTACTATAGTCATTGTGGACTATGCCATAACTAAATGGATTTAAGACTTCAACTACATATGATAGTGACCGAGAAGAGAAAGAAACACACATTTTAAATCGAAGAAGAAAGAAGAGAAAATCATGTATAACTGCCAACAACTGCATAATTGACGAGTAAATGCAGAAGGCTTTGGATGGATCTAATATTTAACGCGGAGACCTTTCCAATCCCCATTTAATTGAATTAGAAGGGATGAAGTTTGAAATTCTTGAGAAATATGATGTTTTTATGAGACTTAAAGTCCCTATTCTTGGAGACCTTTTGAAGAACAACAGTTGCCAGACTTTTGATAAAGATATCACTCTCCCTTTGATAAAGGGTATAGAACTGACAGACACCCTTCTCACTTTGTACAAATGCAACAGTAGCGACAAGACACTTGAAGAAGTTTTCGATTCCGAAAATTTTTCAAAGCTATGTCTGTGGAAGTATCATATTATACTATAACATCTCAAGCGATGTTTATGTAGTAGTTGATCGTCCTAGTAGCTGTTCAATTATGCAATTGCCCGTGCCACAGAATTCAGTAGCAAAATCAAATAATAGTGGCTTATTTCATCAGTTAAGTGATACATTTACGCTATCATGGACTGTGTCCGAAGAGTGTTATTATCGAGGAGGCATGTGTCAAATAATAGTTTTGCCCGACCTTCTTGAGTTTTGAATTAAATCACAACATATATTTTATCTGAATAAGAATCTTTTCAAAGTATTTATTTGGGTAAACTTATATATATTATCGTATTCAATTATACGAAAATATGTAATTTTGTTACTTAAATATCCATTTTACGGAGTATTGAATTTTTTATCAAGGATTATTTTGAAAATAAATTCAAATGGTTGAAAAATCTTGATTTAAATATAATTTATTCTTAAAATTAATTTATTTGGAAAATATGTGTTCGATTTTATCAAATCAAGAAGCTGTGAGGTATTAATTTGTATCGAGTTTCGATTTAATTTGGTCAATCTATTAAATTGACTATAATTGAAATAAAATTGGCTTCAATTGCAATGCAATTGGCCAATTGACTTCAATTTGGTTAAAATTTAAATGGATTTGACTAATTCTTAACTTGATTGGGATTATCAACCCCAATTTCAGTTTATTCTTATTTTTAAAGCCCAAGCCCAATTTCCTTTTGACTTTGCCAAATTAGCCCCAAATTTCCAGCAGCCCAACGCCCCTAGGCCCACACCAACAAACATACCCGGCCCAAACCTTCTCCTCTTCTTCACTCAATTAACAACAGCTTCACCATCGACTATTCTCAACCCAGCAACTCCTCTCAACCCTTTAACCGGACACCAGCCAAAATCCAACCAAAATTGAATCCAACACTAAGCAGCCATCAACGGCGACACGGGTTTCAACCCGATCCAATCCCGAATCGTCCCCGTTTGAGTCAACCCGACCCTAACCCGATGAGGTTTTCTCTCAACGTCTGTGCGTGCCCAGCACGAGACAAGAACATCGAATGTTCTAGAGGGTGCTACGTGTTAGCTTCCAATTCGCTCCTCAATTGCTAACCGTTCAAAATTCGAATCTCTCACCAACTTGGTACGATTTTAGTACAAATTACAGCTCAACCTTATCCCATCCTTGGAATTCAAATTCCTCCCTTTTTCAAATCCCCAAACGGCCCCTAATTCGTCTTCTATATAAGGACCCATTGGGTCACTGTTCTAGGGGGGTTGCTCGGCTCGAGGGTTCTTTCTAGGGTTGGATTTTTGAGGTTCAGAAAATTGGTTTTTCCGGCTCTTGGGGTTCAGAAATCAGAGGTTGGGGTATTAGGGTTGAGAACTTAGAGTTTCTTCTGGGAGCTACTGTTTTGGGGATTTTCCTTGGGGGGTCTGTCTTAAAGGGGGTTCGAAATTGGGGGTGTAGAAAGCTGTGGGTTAAACATTTTTGAGAAAAAGAAGAAGAAAGTTTTTCTTTGGAGGTCTAGGAGGGGAAAATACCCTTTGGAAAAAGCAAACAGTCTTGTTTCATAGTAAAAATCTTTTCTTTCGAGAAGTTCGTCGACCAGGTAGGGTTTCCGAGTTGACGAAGACGTGTGGTTGTGATTCCGAACGAAGCTCGAGTCCTGTTTTGCTGCCCCGAGAGAGGTAAATTTCTCGATGCTTTATTTATTTTCTCCTCATTTTGCCTCGTTTCCATTTTTGAAGTAGTAGTAATTTTAAATTTTTATGCTCACTGGGAATGGCTGTTGAAGCCTTGGAAGGCTGTAGGTTTTTCTTGATATTGTTGAACCAAATTCATGATAGAATCCGTGCTCTATTGATGGTTTCATTATTTTGGTTTATATGGCCTGAGTTCTCTGTCTCGTATTGTTGATGTTGGATAACTATGTATCTATTTTGATAGAAATCGACATATGCTAGAATTAATTCATTTGTTTGCTCGGGTCATTGTTACAGCTCTTGTTTAGATTACCCTGATTTTGGTCTATTAAATTGGAATAGAATGATTTCGCATGGATTTGTTAGTTTACTGGTTCAGGCTTCTTAAGGATTGCATCGTCGTGACCGTTATTCTTCTAAGCATTCTTGCCTTAATTCATCTTCTGGTTTACTGTTTTGGTTCAGGGCATCCCGTTTTCCTTATCTCCACTTCTAACTACTTAATCCATTGACTATTTGTTTCAGGCGTTAGTCCACTCAATCTAGTTAACTGTGTGATTGGTGGGTTATAATAGTTTCTCGTAGAATCCTGCCGATTCTAGATTAAATAGCAAGTTGTCTCCCTTGTTACATTGACTGTGGATTCAATGAGAATGAGAGTAGGAAGAGTTGAGCTCTAGCGAAAACCTTGAGTATCCTAACTCGGTTTCCCTAGGTTGCTCCTCATTCCAAGCTCGAATTTCCTTTGCTAAAATTGAATAAATCTTTGCTTGTTGTCGGCCTGTTCATGTATCACTCTCGCTTAATCATAGTTGATTGTTTAAAAAAAAAAAAACTGGAATGCTATTTTCTTCCTGTTTGCTACTTTTGATGTACAGTAATCTCATTTTGATTTTAAAGTTTGCTTAAATGGACTACTGGGCCAAATTATGTCTTCGTCGTGGCTAATTTTGATTAGCATAATTAAATGTACTGTAATTGTCTCATGAGAACGGATTAAAATTTTTATTGGATTAGGCTTACTTTCCTTTCTTGCCTTCCTTGATTCGCATATGAGAAAATTGTGGCACCTCGTCACACGCTTGAATCATCCGAAATTCAATTTCCCTTTTGATGACAGAGCGTAATCTTGCATATGCCGTATATCTTTTAAAAGGTTTGTATGTTGTTTAAAGCTCATTTGTTTGTTAACACAGTTGAAAAAAATTACGATTTAGGCTTTAATTATTTGAAGTTTCGGTTATCGTTTTCCTCGGCTGGAGTGATTAAGTCTGTAACTCTTGTATGTTTGGAATTCTGAAACCTGAACGTTGCTTGTGCGATCCATGGTTTATGTAGTATGAAATCAACTTGTTGGCTTTATAATTCTTTCTCCCCTTGAGTATTAATCACTAATGAATTAATTAAATTAATATTTTTATATCCTTTTAGTCTTGTAAGGAACCAGGATTCGAACTTCGTTTGAGAAAACAGTCATTGTTATTTCTTTCCTAGCATGTTTTATCGTATTTCTCTTGACTGATTTACATCCTTATGATTGTCTTATGAAATCTTTTCTTTGTGACATATGCTTGATTGATAAATCTCATGGTATTAAAGTGATAAATTGTTTTGTCTTATTTGCTAAGGATTATAAGAACCCCTTTTTGAGCTTTATTCCATCCTGCAGTGGGAACTTCCTTAATCTATTATGAACGTCTTCTTCAAACTTTATAGAACTTTAACATTTCGTCTGCAATTTGGTTATCATCGATCACAAGATTTATTCTTTATATTTTTAATCCTACAATGATAGAAAAAAGAACTAGCTAGATGCACTAAGCTTCCACTTTGCACGGGGTCTGGGGAAGGGCCGTCACATTAGTTTGTTCAAATGCAGCAGTAGCTAGAACACACTGGAAGAATTTTTCTCTCTACTAAATTTTCACAACTTCAGTGGTTGCTAAGGTTTCATACATAAAATAACTTTGTTTTCTGCACTTTATAGTGAAGGTTAAGGTAATTACGACGAACTATATATTTTATGCATAAGAATAACCTCCGTATCTAAGTTATGTTGCGATGACGGAGTAATTTGAGAGGTCTAGGAAAATGAACCAGGAGGCATCAGTGAAATAAAAGTCCTGATTCCTTGACCTGTGATTCATTTACTTATTCGCGTAGCAGATTAGAAGTGTTCAATTCTGTAACTTACAAGCGTTAGCATTGCAGGAAAACAAACTAGGTCAAGGAGGATATGGTAATGTGTACAAAGGAAGTCTCTATAATGGAAGTCATGTAGCTGTGAAGGTCCTGAATGAACTAAAAGGAAATGGTGAAGAATTCATTAACGAGGTGGCAAGTATTAGCAGGACATCGCATGTTAACATCGTGAGCCTTGTGGGATTTTGTTTTGAGGTACGCAAAAGAGCTCTCGTATATGAATTCATGCCGAATGGATCACTTGAAAAGTTTATCTACGAAGAAAGATCCGAAAATGTTCGCCAATTGGGTTGGCCAATATTGTACAAAATTGCACTAGGCATAGCTCGAGGATTGGACTACTTGCATCGTGGTTGTACCACTCGGATATTGCATTTTGATATAAAACCTCACAATATCCTGCTTGATGAAGATTTTTGTCCGAAGATCTCCGACTTTGGTCTTGCCAAACTTTGCGTGAAAAAGGAGAGCATTGTGTCAATGTTAGGTGCACGAGGAACCATCGGTTATATAGCTCCAGAAATTGTTTGCAGAAATTTGGGAGGTGTCTCTCACAAGTCTGACGTCTATAGCTACGGAATGATGGTCCTGGAGATGGTTGGAGGAAGAAAAAATGTTGATGTGGGAGCTGATCGCACGAGTGAGATCTACTTTCCACATTGGCTCTATCGACGAATTGAACAAGATGAAGAGCTTCAACTAATTGGGATAATGAACGAAGAGGAGAAGGAATATGCAAAAAAGATGGTGAGTTTATGCCGCATACAAACTGATCCCTTAAATCGACCATCCATGACTAAGGTTGTGGAGATGTTAGAAGGAAACCTAGACTCCATGCAAATTCCTCCCAAGCCTTATCTATATTCGTCTTCAAGAACCGAGGTAGATTCATCGGCAGTGGACTTTATTTGTTGTTCTGTCAGTTGTTATTTTGTTGTGAACTTTCAGCAAAAGCTGGTATTGTTGCCTCTATCTTCGTCGACTACTGAATTTATTACTCGCTCTGTACCATTTTATAAGACACACTTTCCGTTTTAATCTGTTTCGTATTGTATCAAGTACTCCCATCATCCCTATTAGTTCTGTCTCTATGTATGCTTAGTTTTTTGAGTCTGATTTGCTAATTGTTGAGGCGAATTGCGGGCTAAAGAAAAATGAAGTGTTACGACCCGATTTTCTCAAGTCATGATGGCATCTACATTAATCCACCAGTAGGCAAGCCACGCCAGCCATAGCCCGGAATGATAGGTAACGGGCTAACAGGCGGAGACCAAAAAAAATCACGTATAATGATAGCAACAACAATAATAAGTGATAACTAAGAAAGGAGCATATATAATATATCAAAATGAGAGAAGGAAAAAGGACCAAATATACAAATGAATTCCTCCCAAGAGGACTTAGAGGACTAAGCCACTACTAAAAGGTACCCAGAGGACTAGACAAAAATCTAAAATATGCACAACATACACAAGCAGTCTTGAGTGCAAAAGACTAACTAGAGTAGATAGAAGAGGATCAGCCTCGAAAGACAGTAAGCTCACCTTGCTTCGAACCAGTACTAAAAGGTAGGAATCACGTCAACGTCGACTACTAGTACTCGGATCTGCATTAGGAAAAAGATGCAGAAGTGTAGTGTGAGTACCAAAGCAACGGGTACTCAGTAGGCATCATCACCCGACTGAGCTCAATACAGAAAATGTATAACTACAATGCGAGGGCGTAATCTGAGCCATCAGTAAATAGGGATGGAAAGGTAAACAACTACCAAGCTACGCAAACGCTGTAAAGGAATAAACGTAAGCGATACAGAAAAATAAATAATGCAGTAATAACAGACAAATCAAACATAACCTAACTGGGCCCACATAAGCCCGCTAGGCATACTGAAGAAGACAATTAACCCAACCGTACCCCCATAAGCCGGTGGGACACACTAACAGTAATGAAAATAAACGTAAATAATCTATAACTGCGCTGATCACAATAAATTATGATAGTCATCTAGATGTGCACCGGACTTGAATCGGTACCAATGGGTAGTAACGAGAGGCCAGACACCGGACTCGAACCGGTAGTAATGAAAAATAACAAGAGGACACGTGCCGGATTCGAACCGGACATAGTGGGTATTAACGATAGGCCATATATATAATGTATACCAAAACTCATAATCAGATGTCGGACTCGAACCGAAACTCAAAGGAACCACAATCATAATGATGTCAGACTCGAACCAGAACTCAAAGGAACCACAACCATAATCAGATGCCGGACTCGAACCGGAATGCAAAGTAACCATGCCCAAATATAATACTAAAATCCATACTATACCATAACAATGTCAACATGGTACCAAATTCACAATTAATGACAAAAAATAAAGTATATACTGAACCTGAACAGAAGCTAAAATACGTCTAAATAACCATTCGCATATCTTAATTAAAAAGGGATAAATTCAAGATTTTGTAATTTAATTTTACATCCTAAAATAATATACGCTATATCATAGTGAAAAGATAAAATACCAAAATTTATTAGAACGGGGTCCTAATCCGGATAAATAAGGCATGTTATATATATATATATAAAATGGTACGCAATTACCAAGTACTTATCTAGAACTAGCACAATAATTTACAATTTCAGTAAATAAGCTCAATCTAAAAGTAGATAAACCTAACCTACCTGAACGGCAAAGCTAAAATATCTTTTCGCTATATGTTCACGTACAAGAGTAGTAGCACTTTATTGCCTTTTTGCTAAAAAGAATTTTTATTGAATGATACTACTGCCAAGCATGATTGCCAATATGTATATATAGAAAGATGAGGATTTGTCCAAAAGTCCAAGATAAGGACAAACCATTTTTTTTTCTTGCGGCATTGGCCACAAGTAGTAATTTTCTACATGGCATATATATTTGAGTTTCTATAAATT
This sequence comes from Capsicum pubescens, assembly GCA_030864215.1. Classification (NCBI taxonomy): domain Eukaryota; kingdom Viridiplantae; phylum Streptophyta; class Magnoliopsida; order Solanales; family Solanaceae; genus Capsicum; species Capsicum pubescens. Next base: position 417,973,084 of record CM061548.1, read on the forward strand.
TGTGGTAAATAATTATAATATTTTTAATCTATCATAATTAATAGAAAATTATTTCTAACAAAATCTTTATTATATAATAATAATATTTTAATATTTCTAAATTTTACTATCTCCGTTTAAAATATTAATAAATCATAGAAGTGTGATATAAATATACCATCACTTAAATTTTTTTACCTATATTAAAAATATTCTAGAATGGTGCTAAAAGGAAAATACAGAAAAATGACTGTAAGAGTCATTACATGAAGTCATCCCAGTCAGTCAACTACGGCTGCCCTTTTGCTGCAAGACTTCCAAGTCTTCCACTAACAAGAATGTTCTCTGAAAGTTCCCTCACAGCACACAATTTACTCGCAACATCACTTTCATTTTGAGCTTGTTTTTTTTTCTTCTTCAAATGTTCTGTTCATACTTCATCCACAAGAGCATACCCTTGTAATTCCACGAAGTGGGGTTTGAGGAAGGTAGAGCATACGCAGTCCATACCACTACCTCGGAAGAAGTAGAGAGGTTGTTTTCGATAGACCCCCGGCTCAGAACAAACAACGTGATGGAATAACAAAACCAAAAGAGAATAGCAGAACAAAGACACCCACAGAGTAGTACTATAAACTATCTACATCAACAAGACACCACGAACAAGAAACTCCAAGACACCTGCAAAGTACTACGACTACTGGCCAGGCCACAAACAAAGCGTCCCTTCATCCACATGTTGGAAAATCCAGTTACATATTTTCTTTTTTCTGCTATTGATGTTTCTTTGTACAAAAGAGTTCATCATGGACTTAGTTTCTTGTTTTTTTGCCTTCATTTTCTTTCATTTGTTGTGCTTTGATTCAGCACATGGACAGACCACATACCACTCAGGCTGCACCGAGAAATTCGACTGTGGAAGGTTAGGAAGTTTCAGTTTTCCTTTCTATAAATCTAGTGAACCTGATTGTGGATTGTGGAAGGTGGATTGTGATAATCATTTAATTGAATTAGAAGGGATGAAGTTTGAAATTCTTGGGAGAGATGGTGCTTTTATGAGACTTAAAGTCCCTATTCTTGGAGAACTTTTGAAGAACAACAGTTGCCAGACTTTCGATAAAGATATCACTCTCCCTTTTACTCCTTCAATCAGTTATACAATTGACAACCATCTCACTTTGTTCAAATGCAACAGTAGCAACAAGACACTTGGAGAAGTTTTCGATTCCAAAATTTATCAAAGCTATGTCTGTGAAAGTATCATATTATACTATAACACCTCAATCGGTAGCTATCCAGCATTTGATCTTTCTAGTAGCTGTTCAGTTATTCAATTGCCCGTGCCACAGAGCTCAGTAGCAAAATCAAATAATAGTGGCATATTTCATCAGTTAAGTGATAGATTTACGCTATCATGGACTGTGTCCGAACAGTGTTATGCGTGTTATTATCGAGGAGGCATGTGTCAAACAAATAATGCTACTAAGGAGTTTTATTGTCGCAATACCAAAAATGGTAAAGAACTTTTTTCGATGTTCATATTAAAGATTTTGGTTCTTTTATTTTCTTGGTTCAACTTACATTTTCTTTGATTACCGTAGTTGCAGGTCATCGTAGAAATATGAAAGTGATTGTTGCAGGTATCCATCTTTAACATTTCGTCTGCAATTTGGTTATCATCGATCACAAGATTTATTCTTTATATTTTTATTTCTACAATGATGCACTAAGCTTCCACTTTGCTCGGGGTCTGGGGAAGGGCCGTCACATTAGTTTGTTCAAATGCAGCAGTAGCTAGAACACACTGGAAGAATTTTTCTCTCTACTAAATTTTCACAGCTTCAGTGGTTGCTAAGGTTTCATACATAAAATAACTTTGTTTTCTGCACTTTATAGTGAAGGTTAAGGTAATTACGACGAACTATATATTTTTTGCATAAGAATAACCTCCGTATCTAAGTTATGTTGTGATGACGGAGTAATTTGAGAGGTCTAGGAAAATGAACCAGGAGGCAACAGTGACGTAAAAGTCCTGATTCCTTAACCTGTGATTCATTTACTTATTCGCGTAGCAGATTAGAAGTGTTCAATTCTGAAACTAACAAGCGTTAGCATTGCAGGGAAATCGAAAAAACTTCTTCAGACAACCTGGTTCGTCATAGCTACAGACAACTGCATCTTCTTTCTTCTTCTTTGAAATATGTGAACTGCCCTGAAAGTTTTTAAGATGCTTTTTTCCTTGTTTCTATTCTAGATTTTTCTTTTGCAAATCCTGTACTAGTTGCATTGTCCCATAAACACTCTTTCCGGTGCATGACTTAACTTGTGTTTCCGCAGTTGCAAGTTCCATTTTCACTTGTGCTGGGATCTTGATTTGGCTTTTCTTCTTCAAAATAAAGATTTCCTGGCACAAATGCCTCAGTTTTTGGGAATCAAAAGCTGAAGATCACCGGAAAATTGAAGCATTTCTGAGTAACCATGGGTCATATGCTCCAAAGAGATACAACTATTCAGAGGTCAAAAAGATCACCAGTCGTTTCAAAAACAAACTAGGTCAAGGAGGATTTGGTATTGTATACCGAGGAAGTTTGGCTAACGGGAGTCATGTAGCTGTGAAGGTCCTGAATGGACTAAAAGGAAATGGTGAAGAATTCATTAACGAGGTGGCAAGTATTAGCAGGACATCGCATGTTAACATCGTGAGCCTTGTGGGATTTTGTTTCGAGGGACGCAAAAGAGCTCTCGTATATGAATTCATGCCGAATGGATCACTTGAAAAGTTTATCTACGAAGAAAGATCCGAAAATGTTCGCCAATTGGGTTGGCCAATATTGTACAAAATTGCACTAGGCATAGCTCGAGGATTGGAGTACTTGCATCGTGGTTGTACCACTCGGATATTGCATTTTGATATAAAACCTCACAATATCCTGCTTGATGAAGATTTTTGTCCGAAGATCTCCGACTTTGGTCTTGCCAAACTTTGCGTGAAAAAGGAGAGCATTGTGTCAATGTTAGGTGCACGAGGAACCATCGGTTATATAGCTCCAGAAATTGTTTGCAGAAATTTGGGAGGTGTCTCTCACAAGTCTGACGTCTATAGCTACGGAATGATGGTCCTGGAGATGGTTGGAGGAAGAAAAAACGTTGATGTGGGAGCTGATCACACGAGTGAGATCTACTTTCCACATTGGCTCTATCGACGAATTGAACAAGATGAAGAGCTTCAACTAATTGGGATAATGAACGAAGAGGAGAAGGAATATGCAAAAAAGATGGTGATGGTGAGTTTATGCTGCATACAAACTGATCCCTCAAATCGACCATCGATGACTAAGGTTGTGGAGATGTTAGAAGGAAACCTAGACTCCATGCAAATTCCTCCCAAGCCTTACCTATATTCGTCTTCAAGAACCGAGGTAGATTCATCAGCAGTGGAACTGGACTAGTCTTATTTTGTTATGAACTTTCAGCAAAAGCTGGTATTGTTGCCTCTATTTTCGTCAACTACTGAATTTTATCACTCGCTCTAGATCATTTTATAAGACACACTTTCCGTTTTAATCTGTTTTGTATTGTATCCAGATGAAGTTAAAATAATCAAGTAATTGCCTCATCCCTATTAGTTCTGTCTCTTTATACTTAGTTCGTTGAGTCTGATTTGATAATTGTCTCATTTGTTTTAAGAAAAGAATTGCACTTTAAAAGATGACAATGACTCAAGAAAGAGCAAAATGTAGCTTCCCTTTTGGGGCTAAAGAAAAATGAAGTCATCCCAGTCAGTCAACTATGGTTGATAACAAAGTCGAATTATTGCCGCAAGACTTCCAAGTCTTCCACTAACTGTTCTCTGAAAGTTCCCTCACAACACATAATATGTGTTTCCGATTGTTGGACTGGTTGGAGAATAGACTGGTGGTTTTCTTATATGGACTTAGGCAATCCTCTTCTCGTGAACTAGCTTTTGGGGAGTTGGGCGCGGGCGAAATATTATTACATGAACCAGGTCCATCCTTGTTTGGGCTCCCGGTCCACACTACAATTGGCCTGGGCGTGCGGGGTGGGGGTGGGGTAGGGGGTGGGTTAGAGTTCACATTTGATGGGGAATGGACATGGTTTGCTTATATGGACTTGAGATTGTTTCTTATCATTAGGAGAATTATATATGGCTATCACATCATTTGTAATCTTCGTTTTGTCGCTTCATCTGATCTTACTTCAGGCCAAGGGCAGAAATGATTATATTTGTCCGGTGTCCTTTTCATGTTGAAATCTTACTGACCTGAGCTTTCCATTCTCTCTTTCCACACAACCTAACTGCGGAATAATACCCATCTCTCGTTGTGATGCTAAACAATATTCAAGATTCCAATTGCTTCCCGGAGGAGATTGGTAGTATGCTACAGCAAAGCCGAATAATTCTACAATTTGGCTCCGCGATCCAAAGCTTCATGCCATGTTGAGGCAACACAATTGCCAAGATTTTAACAGAAGTTTCTCCTTTCAAGACTCTCCTTCTATTTCTTTCACTACGCCTACACTTCACGGCTTCCCCAAATGTAACAGCACCAGTCATAATGCCTCAAACATTACCGAGAAGAAGATCGATCATTTTGCTGGTTATAGAATGTACAATGGTTGTAAAGGCTTTAGCATATACTACAAGCTTTCTGGATATGTTGATGAAGACATTCGAGCTGGCAATCTTCCTTCCAACTGTTCACTTATCAGATTGCCGATTGACTCGGCATCATATGTCATTATATTTTTCCTCGATCTTTTAGATGCAAAAGCGACTAAAAGCAAATTTGGACTGATGCTGGGAACCAGTAAGTATCCATAAACTGCATGGTTCTTTCCTATTTCAGAATTTCCATGCATATCATCTAAATTTTCTTCTTCATCGTTGTAAAATCTCAAAACAAGTACTACATAATGACAAGGATGATAGGAGAGACGAGTACCTTATATTTAAGGATGATATTGAAGGCGGCAGTATATACTTTGGTGTACCAGATTGCGTAGACAGACTTTGTAAATGGTTTTCGCTTATATTCTCTGACGGGGAATAACTTCATTTTCTTTCCACAGGTGCAAGTTTGTCTACGGTTGGACTGCTGGTTTTACTCTTCTGCTTCAGAGAAAAGATTTTGTGGTACAAATACATCAGGTTTTGGGAATCTAATACTGAAGATCACCAAAATATCGAAACATTTTTAAAGAACTATGGTTCATGTGCTCCAAAGAGATACAACTATTCAGAAGTCAAAAGAATCACAAATGGCTTTAAAGATAAACTAGGTCAGGGAGGATACGGTTCTGTATACAAAGGATGTCTGCATAATGGAAGTAATGTTGCTGTGAAGGTTCTGAAGAAACTAAAAGGCGGTGGTGAAGAATTCATCAACGAGGTGGCAAGTATTAGCAAGACCTCACATGTTAACATCGTGAGCCTTGTGGGATTTTGTTTTGAGGGATGCAAAAGGGCTCTCGTATATGAATTCATGCCGAATAGATCACTTGAAAAGTTTATCTATGAGGAAAGACCTGACACAGTTCGACAATTGGGTTGGCCAACATTATACAAAATTGCACTAGGCATAGCTCGAGGTTTGGAGTACTTGCATCGTGGTTGTACCACTCAGATTTTGCATTTGACATAAAGCCTCACAATATCCTGCTTGATGAAGATTTTTGTCCTAAGATCTCCGACTTTGGTCTTGCCAAACTGTGCGTGAAAAAGGAGAGCATTGTGTCAATGTTAGGTGCATGAGGAACCATCGGTTATATCGCTCCAGAAATTGTTTGCAGAAACTTGGGAGGTGTGTCTCACAAATCTGATGTCTATAGCTACGGAATGATGGTCCTAGAGATGGTCGGAGGAAGAAAAAATGTTGATGTGGGAGTTGATCGTACAAGTGAAAACTACTTTCCACATTGGCTCTATCGACGAATTGAACTAGATGAAGAGCTTCAACTAATCGGGATAATGAATGAAGAGGAGAAACAATGTGCTAGAAAGATGGTGATGGTGAGCTTGTGGTGCATACGAACCGATCCCTCAAGTAGACCATCGATAAGCAAGGTTGTGGAAATGTTGGAAGGGAATATAGACTCTTTGCAAATTCCTCCCAGGCCTTACCTATATTCTCCCTCAACGACAGAGCTAGATTCATCGGTAATAGAACTGACCTAGTCTTCGTTGTTATTCTTGTAGTGGGGGGCGTGGGGGGGGGGGGGGTACATTTATATACTCGAACGATGAATAAATAAATATGTGATATCGATAGCATGTTGAATCTTTAAATGACACGGTTCACTCAATTTAACGTGATACTAAGTGTAACAAAGTCTTGAGTCAGGCCTAATTCTTTAATAATCACTTCAGTTCTTTCGTATTTCTGACGTCGACTCATCTTGTTTGAAAAGTCTTAAGAATGTAGCAAAAACGAAGATTTCGTCTACACTCCATTGTGGAAAAGGCACATCATCTTGTGTCACGAAAACCACCTAGTACAACTTTGCTCAATTCGGCATGGAAGTTGATACAAAATCATGTTACAGTACATTGAAAGAAAGAGAGATTCAGCAGTAAAAACATTAGCAGGAATGGTGCAAAATATTGACTACTAATTGAACAACAACTTTTAACAAAGGGCAGCCCGGTGCACTAAAGCTACCGCTATGTGCGGTGACCGGGGAAGGGCCCCACCACAAGGTTGTATCGTACGCAGCCTTACCTTGCATTTCTGCCAGAGGCTGTTTCCAAGACTTGAACCCGTGACCTCCTGGTCACATGGCAGCAACTTTACCAGTTGAACAACAATTTTTAATATTTTACACAAAGTATGTTGATCTTTAATAGCACAGCATTTGTGGTATATCAAGAACTTGGCTCAAAGACATTATCTATACGAAACTAGGCATAATTATACGCAGCATATCTAACAGAAATGCTAACCTACTCACTAAGTTTATCGTCTCAAATACGAGACCAATCATCTTTGCTATGCTGAGAATATAAGAAGATTCACACCAACAGCAACAACTAAACGATGATACGTCTAGGAAGCAACACCAACGGCTAAACGACCCACTCTTGTACTATGGCTCAAGTCCACACTTCTAACATCCTTTCTCGTTGCATGGTTTCCTGTTCTTCGTGCAAGAACCTTTGTTTTGTCTTCAGCTTTAAAGTCCTTGTTCCTCCTGATAGAATCTGATGCTCTTGGTTTTGGAGAATTCGCGACCTGCCTTTTCTCTTGCTCTCTCTTTGGAGCTACTGTTCTATTTGATTGGGTTTGTTTGGATGTTTTGCTTGTTGCAGCTGAAGGCACGCTGCTGTCTGATAACTCTACTGAAGGATGAATAGTTACTTCTAAAACCTGTGGTGAATCGGCCACATTTAGGCGTTCATTAGTGGAACATCTGTTATAAACTTCTGCCCTTAATCAACAAACAGTGTTCTCAGTTGCACTAGTAGCTCTAGCCCCTGCTGCAGTCGAAGGCTTGCCTTGTGATTTAGTTTTACTTGCTAGCTCCTGAAAAAGTAATCAAAAGAGCAAGTTATATTACTAGGTCGTCGGAGTGAGAGGGAAAAATAATCACTTCAGAGGATGATAAGGATGAAGACTGAGAGAGTACTAAATTTCAAAGCAAGTTTTATTGGTTTTAATTTTTTGAAAGGTAAAATTCGCTTGTCCAAGAAAGGGGATTTGAGTCATAAAATGACAGGAGAGTGATTGCTTCTACCATAAACCAGTAAAAACAGCTTGTAAACAAATCTACAAACAAGCTTTACTTTTCATGTGAGAACAGTAGGCTAAGTGCACGGAGGATTTGATGTTACCTAGTTTCAACACAGAAAATAACAGTTTTTGCCCTCAGAACATCTAGAATTTCTCTCTTTCAGTCCATCCTCCATCTGCCTCTGACTGCAGCTCTTGCTCCTGCCTCCTCCCAGCCCTGTCCATCCTTGTTTTTTTCTGAGCGGCGGCTAGGTTCACGGTAAAAGGCAGGCATGGGAGTTGCTTTGAAATTGAGATTTCTCCGTAGCTGTTTGATCTCTGCTTCTTTCTTTTCCTACACATAGCACAAAGTAAGCTAAACAAACAGTCAGTATTTCTAGCTGCTGATAAAGTAATTGCCATCTAACTCTTGCCGATGACATGTTACACTCCCTCGGTTTCTATTTGTGTGTCTTAATTTCCTTGTTAGTTCGTTTCAAAAGGATTGCCTATTTCCTTTTTTGGCAACTCTGTAATTCCATGACTTTTAAAGAGCTAACATTTAACAATTAGCAGCCTATGATTCTCCGTATTAAATTGGACCTGTTTCCGTTAGTCACAAGAATCAGACCCCGGGTTTATTACCTGTTTTCTCGCTTGGAGCTGACGTGTTTCTTCCTCTTTGGCATGCACTTTCTCCTCTAGCTTCATAAAGAACTGAAATCAATATCAAAGACTTCTTTTAGGTTTTATACGACGTTTGAACTTTATCGAGTAGACACAAGAAATTGGTCCTTGCCTCTTTCCTTTTCCTGGCCCGCTCTTCTGTTTTGAAGCGGAAACTAGATCCATTCTGTTTCATGACTGGTTGACATGAATTTACACTCTCCTTATCCCTATACAACAATAATATGTTTAAGATATATGTTTATGTACACAATATGGAGTTAAAGCTCAAAATTTCTCCACGATATATACCTGTTTACACTTTGATATAATCTGTGGCTAACTTTCTCTGTATAGGAAGGACGAGAAAAGTATTGAGAAGGGCCAGGTTGATAAATTCATGATTTCTACACTTTAAACCATATTCAAAGTATTTTTCAACCAGCCCATGTAGTTTAGGAAAACCCCACGTACCTTCGATTTTGTAGTTAGAAAAATGGAATCTGAATCTTAATCAATTTCTTGGAATTCTTGGACTTAGAGGCTTGAATTCTTGATCTTTGATGAAGACCCTAATTTGATCTTGTTCTTGAGAGTGGAGAGGGTTTGGTATGTCGAAAACTAATATAACATGTATTATACTGCTTAGGGTAGATTTATATTCATGACGGGTAGGTTCTAGGGTGAGGAAAAGACCAAAATAACCCTAAAGAAACAAAAAAAATTACAGAAATTTCTGCCAGTTGACAGACTGATATGCTGAAATAAAATGGGCATAACTTTTTACTCCGATGTTGGATTTGGACGAAATCAATTGCGTTGGAAAGAAGACTCAAATACCTTTCATTTGATATATAGAAGGCCACCCAGTTATTTATAAAAGAAGTTATGGTCGACGAAAGTTGACCCAAGTTGAAGTGTCCACTAAAACTTAATCGATGAAATTATTTTCAACTCGTCTTAGAGTTAGGGGATTCTTGTGACCTCAATTCATATTCAAAGGTTTTCCCACACTATAGGAGTGATCACCACACATACATTAACAAGGAATAATTTAGTTCGGGTCTATACGCATAGGAACGATGGCTCTATCGACGAATTGAACAAGATGAAGAGCTTCAACTAATTGGGATTATGAACGAAGAGGAGAAGGAATATGCAAAAAAGATGGTGATGGTGAGTTTATGCTGCATACAAACTGATCCCTCAAATCGACCATCGATGACTAAGGTTGTGGAGATGTTAGAAGGAAACCTAGACTCCATGCAAATTCCTCCCAAGCCTTACCTATATTCGTCTTCAAGAACCGAGGTAGATTCATCAGCAGTGGAACTGGCCTAGTCTTATTTTGTTATGAACTTTCAGCAAAAGCTGATATTGTTGCCCCTATTTTCGTCGACTACTGAATTTATCACTCGCTCTGTATCATTCTATAAGACACACTTTCCGTTTTAATACATGTTATATTAGCCTCTTTCCTTTTTTGGCAACTCTGTAATTCCATGACTTTTAAAGAGCTAACATTTAACAATTAGCAGCCTATGATTCTCCGTATTAAATTGGACCTGTTTCCGTTAGTCACAAGAATCAGACCCCGGGTTTATTACCTGTTTTCTTGCTTGGAGCTGACGTGTTTCTTCCTCTTTGGCATGCACTTTCTCCTCTAGTACGATGTTTGAACTTTATCGAGCAGACACAAGAAATTGGTCCTTGCCTCTTTCCTTTTCTTGGCCCGCTCTTCTGTTTTGAAACGGAAACTAGATCCATTCTGTTTCACGCCTGGTTGACATGAATTTACACTCTCCTTATCCCTGTACAACAATAATATGTCTAAGATATACGTTTATGAACACAATATGGAGTTAAAGCTCAAAATTTCTCCACGATATATACCTGTTTACACTTTGATATAATCTATGGCTAACTTTCTCTGTACAGGAAGCACGAGAAGCGACAACCTTTCTTGCTATTGGTTGTTCTTCAGTGCTACATCATTCAATAATAAACGAGGTTGAGAAAAATAGGATGAATCAGTGCTACCAAAATATCCCACATTTTCAACATGGTAAAGCAGCATACCTTTTATGTTGATTAAGTACATTAGCTTTTGAACCCGAAGAAACCTGTATAAAGCAAGTTATCTGTTACCGTAAAATTCGATGATCAATTTAAGAATAACTGAAGAACAATCTAACTAAAAAGAAAGTTAAGTAATAGTTCAACAGAATTGAAATAGCAAGTTTACTCATCTGCATTGAAATTTGAAGATAACACTAAGCTTAAACCTGATACAAACCTCTGGATCATTAAAAGCTGAATTTCTAGCACTGAGATTAAATTTTGCTTCAGCTTCCTGACGTTTAGGAACACTCTGAAGAACATCGGAACTATTGGTATCTTGTTCAGTCTGGGTCCAGAATGGCAACTTATACTATCTTCTCCGTCACATTCTGTGACTTCAATGTCTCCGTTGCTTGATCCTTCTCCCCCACATTCTGTGACTTCGATGTCTCCGTTGTTTGATCCATCAAAACTCTCCTCAAAGCGTGCAGAATCACCAACCTCATTCACTCGCTCAGAATCTCCACCATAGCCTGTATTCTCGGCTTGATACTTTACATTCTTCGATAAATGGGTTGAGCTATCATAATTTTCATCAAAGCATGCAGAATGGCCAACTTCATTAACATGCTCAAAGCGCCCCGCATAACCTTCATTTTCACTAGCCTGATACTTTCCATTCTCCAGTAAAGTGGCTGCTCTGTCATGATTTTCAACAAAGCATGCAGAATGGCCAATCTCATTAACATGCTCAAAGTCCCCCTCATAATCTGTATTCTCAGATCCATCATTACTAGCTTGAGAATCAGCCCCATCCTGACAGTCGGATGAACTCTGGCTTAGAAGTGCCCTTCTTCTAAAAAGCTCCTCAAAATATGCCTTTTTCTCAATTACAGAACCTAGCTTGATGCATTTCTCAACCTCTTCAAGATACCTGTTGCGTGTGAAAGAAGACCTCATCTCCCAAAATAAAGCTTCATTCTAAAATGTACCGAATGAGATAGATCCAGATTGCCACGAATCTGCCTGTCAATTTTGGTAAATAAATAAAGATCAGGTAGAAAGTAAAAGAGCCACATAGATTTAGTTCTCATGGAAAATCTTCATTTCCTCCTAATGGTCTAATTAGTAATGTCTCAAGTAGTGTATCCTAACATGCTTAAACAGACAATCTTATGAGATAACGGAACTCTCAAAATCTTTTCCACTAAAAGTTCAGCGTAACAAAGCCTCAATCAATGAGCAAGTATGTTTCCTAGAAAGTACCCAAGGCAGGATTTGAAGTGACACACGAAGAAGTTGAAAGGGGTTCAACATCCCAATTAACTAAAGCATAAGAACAACAAATTTTTCTAATAAATCCAGCAGCAGCATATAAGAGAATAATACAATTGAGAACAAAAAAATTAACCATAGAAATGCATTTGAAAATGACAGTAACAAAGAGTAAGATCCAATAGAAGTTTTACCTGAAAACTAAGCCTAAATGGTTCTTCAATACCACCTGTCATTTCAAAACTGATCCTTCTTTAAAGCACCTTCCTGCATTTCCCAAAAACAAAATCTTACTACTCTGGCAAAAACAAAACAACAAAAAACCAAACACCCCATCACTTAAAAATACAATCTTTTCACTAAACATCGTCAAAATTGATCAAAATGAAATCCTGCAGATACCAAAATCTTAAAAATCTGGAGAAAAAAAAATGCACCACAAAAAAAAATCAAACACCCCATCACTTGAGAATAGTCTTTTCACTATTCCATACATAAACATCATTAAAATTGATCAAAGAAATGGAATTATACAGAGAGAAAAGAGCAAGAAAATCTCAAAATTCTGAAAAATGCATCACAAAACAAAAAATCAAGACCCCATCACTTAAATATTGAATCTTTTTAGTATTCCATACATAAACATAATCAAAATGAACTAGAAATGAAATTTTACAGATAACAAAATTCTCAAATATGCATCACAAAATAATTAACACCCTATCACTTAAAAATTGAATTTTTTCACTATTTCATACATAAACATCATCAAAATGGACCAAAAATTACTAATTTTAATACATTATTTATACAATTACCTAGTCTACAAGGATTTGACGAATGCTGGAGCACCCAAAAATTAGCATTAGGTCCGTCACTGAGTATCGCGGCCCATATTTCAAGTTAAGATAGAAGATTTAAATGAAAAAGATTTATAATATGATTGAAGTAATAAGAAGAAATTAAGAGGATTCAATATCTTTTATCGAAGTATAAGACTTAGTGACAAGGACAATGGAGGAAAACGAATGCTGAAAGGAGTTATTTTTTTCTAAATTATGGATTTTCCTATATTCAATCTTTTATTGTTTTCCTAAAATAGTTCAAATTTAATTGTTTTGAGGGATGACATTTTTTTGTCTATAAATCTTTTTTAATACATAAGAAATGCTAAAGTCATACAATAATCAACTTTATTTTTATAATCCAAACTTATCATTTAAAAATCATTTCATTTGAATTAATAAAATCATAGTAGATTGCACAAAATCAATCAATTAATTACTTGTATTTTTATTAAATAAACGATGTACGAAATTGTTGTAATAAAACTATACAATCAACTAATTAATTTCAATTAATTAGAATCAATTTTATGATCATAATATATAGACTCAAGTTCCTTAAATTTAATGTTGTATGTAAATTTTAAAATATATTTATACCTAAAGTAGTAGTCAACGTTCGTTGTTTTTTTACCAATATATGCATATCAATTACGAATCTTTCCATATATTTTTTTATTAAAGTAATTGTCAATATTAACTAATTTCTAGTTCAATGTAATCTAATTAATTTGATAGCAATAAAATTATTATTAATATTATATATTTATTTACCATAAATCTGTCCTAATTTTATAGCTTGATTATATTTAATTAATCTACAATTGTATAAAGGGCTCAAATACAAAAATAATTGATATTAATTACCTTTATAATTTCGGAAATTCAATCCCATGAATTTCTCATGTTTTTATAGATTGATTACATTAAATTGATATCAATTACCTTTTTAATTTTGGAAAGAATTTTTAAAAGGTAACAATTATTTATTTTCCTAATTACTAATTTATTTTTCAAATATTTCTTATAAATTTATAATTTAATTATAGTCAATTGATTATTATTATCTTTATAATTTGCTAAAAACTCAAATAAGGTAACAATTATTTTTCTCCTAATTACGGATTTTCTTATATTCATTCATTTATTTGTTTACAAAAATAGGTCAAACTTAATTATTTTGTGGGATGACACCTTTTTTTAATATTTTTTATTCAGAATGATTACAATATTTTCTATATAAATTGATCAGTTACTATTTATTAATTGGTTATTCTCTTAAATAATTTTTTCTTGTAATATTTCTTTTAGTCAATTGTAATGAAATCATTCATAGTTATTTTCTTATAATACTATTATTAAAAACATATGAAATGTAATTTATTAAATATGAAATATGAAATAATATTAAATGACACTTGTTTTAATTTTAGGCTAGACTATCCTCCTTTATTATATAGATAGATAATTTCAACAAAATTAATTAGAGTACGTCCTTATTTAAATATTTTGTTACATGATGTTGTCTAAATTGCGTGATGAATTTGTTGACTATAATGATTTTTATAGTTCACGAAATAATAATTTCTCATAATATTTTCAATTCGCCGTCGTCTAACGTCTACAAAATTATAGTTCACTATATAATAGTTTCTCATAATATTTTCAATTTGCTATATCGTCGAACGTCTACAAAATTATAGTTCACGGTCTAATAGTTTCTCATAATATTTTCAATTTGTCGTCGTCTAACGTCTAAAAAATTATAGTTCCCTATATAATAATTTCTCATAATATTTTCAATTTGCCGTCATCTAACGTCTATAAAATTATAGTTCACGATCTAATAATTTCTCATAATATTTTCAATTTGCCGTCGTCGAACGTCTACAAAATTATAGTTCACGATATAATAATTTCTCATAATATTTTCAATTTATTATCGTCTAACGTATACAAAATTATAATTCACTATATAATAATTTCTCATAATATTTTCCATTTACCGTCGTCTAACGTCTACAAAATTATAGTTCTCATAATATTTTCAATTTGCTCAAAAGAAATTTTGCAAACCGTAGTCTAAAAAGTCCAATGAGGGTCATTCACTAAATTCAAATATTTCAAAAGCATATACAAACGAACAAAACCTTTTAAAACAGATAATTCATTTGTTCTCCTCTTCTTCTTCTTCTTCTTTGTGATCTCTCTAAACTCATAATAATAACATCCCAAAACTCACATTTCATTTTTCATTAACACAATGTCAATATCAACAATTGATCATAACTCAAGATTCAAAAAAACAAAAAACAATGGCTCAAATGAAGCTAAAATGAAGAAGAAATTTATGTTTGTAAGCTTTGGAGGGCTAGGATGTAAGGGAAAGTTTAGTTCTCCGTTGGCGTCGTCGACGCCGGAAGTTATTAGATCAGCAGCAGCATGGGAGAGTAGTAGTAGGCAAATGAGGAAGAATACAAAGAGAATGATATCAACATTGTCAAGAAGTAGTACTAGGAATTCAAGTACTAATGTTGTTTGTTGTGCTCCTCCTGGTATTGGTTCTGCATTTGATGTTTCTCCTAGGACAAGAACAAGATCAAATAATAGAGGGGTGAAGGTAAATTAAATGATCCTTTATTATGGATTTAGCTGGTTTATAATATTACTCTGTGGATGTTTTGTTTTCTTTATTATCTCGCGGTGTGATATCCCTTGTTGTTTGCTTTTATGTTTTCTGTTTGCTATATTTGTTATCTGTCCTGAGCCGGGGCTCTATTAGAAACAGCCTCTTTGCTTCATCTGAGAGGTAGTGGCAATGAAAATTTATGTGTTATAGTAGGTTACTTACTAGAAGGGGAGCCTTGGAGTAACTGGTAAAGTTGTTGTCTGTGTGATCAGGCGGGTTCAAGCCTTGGAAACAGCCTCTAGCAGAGATGCAAAGTAAAGCTGTATACAATACACTCTTGTGGTGGATTCTTTCCCCGGACCTGCGCGTAGCAGCACCGGATTGTCCATTTAGTAGGTTTCTTAATACTGTGTCACGAGTTCAAGCCTTGGAAACAGCCTCTGGCAGAAATGCAAGGTAAGGCTGCGTACAATACACTCTTGTGGCGGAGTCCTTCCTCGGACCTGCGCGTAGCAGCGGGAGCTTTAGTGCACCGGATTGCCCATTTAGTAGGTTTCTTAATACTGTGTAAGTCTGGAGAAGTGTCCTCAGAGGCAGGCTGGGCTCAAGTTAGAGAGCCTTGTTGTGCCGGGACTCTGTTGCACCACGAGGTGTTGTTTACGAGTTTGGTTGTTTGGGAATGCAGCCTAAATCGGGGGGTGAATTCCATCCAAGGGTAAAAATGGGAGAGAGACCGATAGAGGGAGAAATTCAACTTGTTTAATAGAGTTATTCGTAGTTACCTTTTAAAGAACCTGACCGTGTAGATATATATTGTTTGCATCGTCAGTACATAGAACTTACACTCGTTTATTTCAAGACATGAGGATGTCTCTCCCCGATACTCAGGATTTGAACTTTATGAGTACGAGTTCAAAAGTTTATCACATTCCATTTGATATGTTGGAAAATCAACTATATGTGCTTGTTTATGAATTTTGTATAACACATATAGAGGGTCTGAGTCAAAGCTACTAGTTTGGTTGAACCCATGACCGATACACTAAACTACGTCATACTTATCAGATCCTTCAAAAATACACTACTTTTGGAGAATCTCGTGATACTTTTGAAGACTCCGAGCAACATAGCTTCCCATTTTCTTTCCAGTAAGACCATGTTGTGTTCTTGTCTGTCTACTTTTGTACCACAAACTTACTAAAATTGTGTATGTTTTGAATCACTTCATTCACTAGCACTCTCGTATCGCGAGGAGAACTGTGAATGGTGAAGAGACATCGAGGTTTCATGCATCAAACACAAGACGTCAATGTCCTCGCGCTCATCATTGTCCTCCTGTAAGTAAAAAAAGTTAACCGCACCCAGTGTTTACACCAAACCTGTCCTTACTTTCGTTCGCATATTGCAGATTATGATCCTCAGACAGAACTTGCAATTTGCTAGAGACTTAGAAGGGGATGATGATCAATATGGATCATGGAGACTAGATGTAGATGATATGTCATACGAGGTTCGTCTTTTAACTGATAGTGTAAAAAATCTTTACGCTGACGATATACACAAGTTAATTTATCTTTATAATGTGTGTTGTTATATGCAAGAACTGAACTGATTTGGTTGTTTTTTTGCAGCAATTGGTTGAACTAAGTGATAGGACTGGGTATGTGGGAACAGGTTTAGCAGAAGAGAAGATAGTTCAATGTATAAGAAAGTTTAAGCTCTCAACAACTGATTCCTATTCAATGCTCATATCTACTGATAAAACTTGGAGATGTACCATATGCCAAGTGAGTTCACTATTCCAAATTTTCTCTATTTTTCGCGGAACGATAAGAGTTGTCAGGAGGTAACAGGTTCGAGCTATAGAAACAACCTCCTTGCGTAACTGTATTGTAAGGTTGTGTACAATAATATACCCAATGTGGTCCGGCCCTTTCTTGGATTCGTGCATAGCGGAGGAAGCGTTGTGGATCGGTTGCCTTCTTTTAGTTTTTTATGCAATGGTAAGAGTCGTCGTAGTGTGATCATAAGGTCACGGGTTCAAGACGTCGAAACAACCTCTTGCAGAAATACAAAGTAAGGCTGTGTATAGTTGACCCAATGTGGTCCGGCCTTCTCCCATCCTGCACATAGCAGGAACTTAGTGCACCAGACTTTGCTTTTTTTATATACTACACTGGGAGGTCATGGGTTCAAGGTGGAAATAGTTTCTTAAAGAAATGCAAGGTAAGGTTGCATGCAATTGAGCTAACGTGGTTTGACATGTCCTAGATCCACATTTAGCAAGGCCTTAGTGCACCGGGCTACCTTTTTATTTTTTATTTTTCACGCGATGATAAGAGTTGTCGTTGTATGACCATGAGATTACGAGTTCAAGCCGTGGATATAGCTTCTTGTAGAAATGTTGAGTACAATAGATCTGCATACAACAGGAGCTTAGTGCATCGAGCTGCCTTTTTTCTTGAAAAAGTGTAGCACACAATACTACTAATATTAACATTCTCTCTTACATTTAATATCACATTTTGCAGGAAGGATACAAAGTTGATGATGAAATTGGGAAACTAGAATGTGGACATTACCATCATATTGAATGCATAAAGAAATGGCTTATGCAGAAGAATGCATGTCCTATTTGCAAAATTGCAGCAATCCATGAAATTGACTAAGAGGCATATAATAAATAACCCTTCTGGTCCGACCCTTCTCCAGACCTGGCACATAGCGGGAGCTTAGTGCACCGTGCTGGCCTTTTTTTTTTTTTTTTTCTATTGATTTGTTTGGAGTGAGATTGAGGAGAGTCCAACTGCACAGTGAAAGGCGAAAGTCAAGTTTACGTGCAACCAAATGTAACGTGTCAAAGGTCACTGAGTTGTCATTTAAAAAATTGTATTTGATAAGTTTGTTATACTAATTCCGCTTATTTGAGACCATCCATTTTCAAGATCATTGAGTGTAATTTCCCGAAAGAAGTAGGGGTGTGCCACTTCTTTAAATTGTAACTATTTTTCGAGCGGTGGTTATATTCTAAATAGCAATCTTTAAAAAGTGGTTATATATGAAAATCATTCCATCAAAAGCCAATGGTCCATAAAGATTTTGGGCCTACATACACCTCTCAAAATTGGGCCTATTGGGCTTTGAAATAAGGTTAGTAAGCTCTACCGATTTGCATATGTGTTAGTGGGAGGCAGTAAGTGACAGACATGTAACTGTTGTTATCAGGGTACCAAATCTGTATGTTTCAATACAAACTTCAACACTAAGTTCAAGAATATCTTTCAAAAACTACAATTACGTTCAACACCTTCAAACACAAGTTCAAATGAACTATAAAATGAAGTGTTTATCAACTTTTCAGAAATAAAGATGAAGCAGAAAGATTAAAATCAAGTCCATCGATATATATATATATGTATGTATGTATTGAATTAACATGAAAATGTTGAAATGTTAAAGGTACAATTGATGTTGACTCAACATATGTATCTTCTTTCAAGAAAAGGGAAGTTGTATACCTAAACCAAGAGGTGCTTCTTGTGTTTTATATATACAAACAACTCTATGGACTGAAACCGATATGCGTTGTGGTGGAATGATTTGAACTCGTTTATCCTCCTATAGAAATGGGCTTTGAATGCGTGAATTCGAATTTAATAGGCTTTAATGCCAACATCGCATGAAAAATAAAACAAAAAGAAACTCTATAGTCAAAGACTCTAAGTGATTGTTGGGATTCATTTATCTTTAATCAAAGATTTCGGGTTTGAGTCCTTGAAAATGAAAAAAATGTAGCAGACAACATCGCCGCCTTTAGAAATGAGCCTCACAACGGAGGAACTCAAATTCAGTCGGCCTCAAGTGTGAGCATCAGACACCGGATGGAAAGCCAAAAATTAAGAAACTCTTCTATCAGTCGATGCCTACATGGGTTATGATTGGATGGTTGTGAACTCTCCACCCTTAACTAGAGATCCTGACTTCAATCTGATATTAAAAATATATTTATTAAAAGTGTCACTCCCAAAAATCGAACCTTAATTAATATAAATACCGAACACCAAAATGGGGAAATCAAACAAAAAGAGAAACTCTATGGGCTGATTGAGTCAGAGTTACCATATGATGATTTGCAGTGGCAACAATTGGAGAACATTTAATACATACATGACTAGTTCAATTTTAACATAAAATATAGTTTTCTCCAAAAGAGGAATAACCAAATATAAGAATAGTATAGTCGGTGGCGGACTCAGAATTTAGGGGTCGCAGGTGTTTGGAAGGTTCGAATACACATATTGACGTCGAAAACTTTAAAATTTCGCCTGAACTAAAACACTCATCTATCTTCTTGATTTACCGGATGTTTTTCTAAGTCTTATACTAATTTTAATACATTATTTATATAATTACCTAGTCTACACGGATTTAACGAATGCTGGAGCACCCAAAAATTAGCATTAGGTCCGTCACTGAGTATCGCGGCTCATATTTCAAGTCAAGATAGAAGATTTAAATGAAAAAGATTTATAATATGATTGAATTACTAAACGAAGAAATTAAGAGGATTTAATATCGTTCATTAGTTCATAGAGTAGTTATATTGAGATTATAATGTTGGGAGATTGTTTATGGGGTGACATATAATCAATGGATTGTTTTAGAGGTGATTAATGATAGAAAATTTTTCATAAATTTACTTAATATATATAAATTATAAATTAAAAATATAGTAACTTTTAGAAGGTAGAATTCAGAAGTATAAACTTGAATTTTTAGCTAAAATAAAATAGAAAAAAAATACATAAATATCTTATATTTTTCTCTAAATAATTTAATCTCTACGTTATTAATACTCGTATTCTTATTTTACAATATATTTTACATAAAATAATAATACATAAATTCTTGAATAATTTAATACCTCCAACGTCCAATCATTGCATTAGTGATGAATCAATTACTATTTTCCAATACAACCAATTAAATACTATATTCACTTAGAATAAATTTTATATTGAGAAGTAAAATAAGAGAAAAGAATTCCAAATTGGCCACAAAACTTTAATATTTAATATGAATATGAAAGAATAAAAAAATAACAATAACCAAAGATTTGGCCATTTGTCCTGTTAGGCCATTCATATATATCTATAATTAGTTCGATTAATTTAAATTCATATTAAATAAATTTATTAAAAAATATTTTTTTTATTTAGATTTTTTATTTATTGACTTAAACACAAATAAAAAAAATATTTTCTATCGAGATTTTCATTCTCTGATTTAAATACAATATTTCTAATTAAAGATCGATGTATTTTTTAAAAAATAAATATTTAAAATAATTCTTTACGTTATCCTGAGATGTGAGAGAGGGCCGATTTGACTCGAATATTATTTTGGGCAAAATTCAGAAATAGCATACGTATCCCCTTAATTATGAGTTTCATAGTAACAGTTTCATAACTACATAATATAGCAAGTTGTATTTTGTATTTTTGCAAACTGTTGTTACAAAAATATAAATACATATGATTTTTACTGCCTGTATGATCGATATGTATTTTATATTTTTGTAAACTATTGCTACAAAAATATAAATACATACAAATACATATGCTATAAAATGTAATTTAATAAAAACATTATTATTTTTTATAATTTAATACTTAAGTATGTTACTTTATATATTTTTTCCTATTATTTTTAGTTCTCACTTTGCAGCATATTTTGAACATTGAACTGTTCTTTTGGACCCTACTTAACCTCTCTCACTATCTAAGATCATTTTCACTTTTTTAAAAAAAATAAAAAATAAAAATAAACGAATTCAAAATTTGAAGTTATTAGTATGAATAATTCATATACCAGTTATTTTTTTTTTTAGATTAAGGGTTATAATATGCACATGAATAGTTAAGTAATGAAATGATTTGCAGATAGTGATTGAGTCAGAATTTACGAAGAAGTGAAAGGAAATTTAACGATTACTATATAAATCTAAAAAGTAAATTTATTATTATATATATAATATAGTTTCTTTTATGAACTCCTTACTTTCACTTGACTTAGATCCTCTTTATTATTTTTCTCTTATTTCTCATTTGGTATTTAATATTCATATTATTACGACTCTAATTAATCTGAATTTGTAATAGGTAAGATTCATTAAAGGAAAAAAATCGCTTCTTAATAGAATCTTTTTTATATTTAGGATTCTAATGTAAGAGACATAATTAGTTAAATTTTTTATAAAAATAAAAAATTTGTATAAATATAATAAGTTTGACACTTATATTTATGCTATTTTTTTCATATAGATGTGCAATAAATTTTTACTATTCTAGTTATTATAGTACTAGTACACAAAGAAGCACCATAAATGAAGATTCTCCCAAGAAGTCAAAATTGTTATAATTGCAGTATCAAAATGAGACATAAGCATGTGCTGGCTATGACATGGCAAAGACTCAGCAACTAAACTACTTTCCATAAAACTTCTACTTAAAAATAAAATTAAAATTAAAAAAATTGACAGCTTTTGAAACAACATTGGGAAAGACATTCAAATCTTTGCATAAATTGATTGGTACTAATCAGACAATTTTGTCATAAAACCTCGTACCATGTTAAGTACAATATAGTCCTAATTAACTATGTAATGAAGATTAAAGAAACATTAATAGGGTTAGTAGAATCCAGCATCACATGAAAATTAGTGAACAAATGTTGTTTATGCTTCATTTGGAGCAGGTTGTTTTGGTCACATTGTTCTTGGTAACCGTGGTGTTTGAGTCAGCTTGCATGCATCTCGACTAATTTCATGGAATACATGTCAGCTTCCGTCAACAATAGCTATCAGGCAACTTTGTCCACCATTTGACTAGGTATTGAGCGATCGAGTGCTCCATTACATGTGCTTTTGAGAGATAGCAAGTATCCTACGAGGTTAGTCAAGGTACATGCAAACTGACCGTGACACCACGGTTATTAGAAAATAAAAAATAAACAATGGCCCATGTAGTGATGATTCCTTAGTCATAATTTTCCCTATTTTCACATCTCAATCCCAAATAAACAAGGCAAGAACATGTGGTTAAACAGAAATTTATGATGCTAATTTGGTTCTTACTGCCAAAAAATTCAAATAAGTTGTATAGAATATTTATAAAACCAATTGCTAGAAAACCCAGAGGACTTTAATAGCCCCAGGTTTCATATTCCAACTTTGAGAAAACAATAGACTGGAAATGATGCTGCAAGAATCACAAATCTCGAGAATCGAGATAATACAGTCAGACTTCTCTATAACAACATTTCACTGTAACGGCCAAGTTCTTGTAACAGAATTTTACATTATATGTTCCCAATATGAAGGGGAGCCTTGGAGTAACCGGTAAAGTTGCTGCCATGTGACCAGGAGGACACGGGTTCAAGCCTTGGAAACAGCCTCTGGCAGAAATGCAACGTAAGGCTGCGTACAATACACCCTTGTGGTAGGGCACTTCCCCAAACACCGCGCATAGCGGTAGCTTTAGTGCACCGGGCTGCCCTTTTATGTTCTCAATATGAGAACATTTTGCTATAGTAGCTAAATAATATCAGGACGAACAATGTTCTTATAGAGAAGTTTGACAGTATATTGTAATACGAGTTATGGCATCTTCCATGAACAAAGAAACAACAAGCGGAGGCTTGCAGTCTACAACAACAACATACCCAGTGTAATCCGGTTTACGGAGGGTTAGAGCGTATGCAGACCTTACCCCTACCTACCTTGGGAGGTAGAGAGGTTGTTCTCGATAGACCCTCGGCTCAAGGAAAATCATATCAAAGTAGATCGACATGATGAATCATTCAAAAAAAGGAACAATAACTACACCAAAATAGTGTGATAATCAACGTAAGAGAGACAATAGATAGTAACTGAAACCGAAGGGCAAAAAGCTACAGGAGAAATACTACGACTACTATATGTGCGGATAAGCGAGACAATCCTTCAAATCACTACCTTATATTTGCTCCGAAAACCATACATAGAACTAAGGATGTACCATATCAGTTTGAAATTTTACAGTAAACCTTGCACCATTGTGCTTTCATGGGTAATAACAGCATTACTTACAGAAGTAAAGGAAAGAAAGACCCCGACTTTCTTATTATACCTATAACTTGTACATTCGACAAACCAATCACACTAAGAAATCAAACATTTTAACGGAAAAATCAAGACAAACACGAATCAACATTTCAAAATTGCTTCTTTACGATCAACTCACAGTTTCACGCCTGCGAAGTTCTAATTTGCTGCATCGAATTTTCCATGGGGTGCTGAGAGGAAGTTTCGGTGAAGCTAACTGCAGGGGCGGATGTCATGGTTTGATATTGCGCTGCCATTTGAGGAGCAAGAGGCTGACTGTAGTACACCTTAGCATGTGTTGGATCAGCAAAATCGTAAGCGTAATTGGCAGGAGTGGCTGAAGTAGGAGGAATTGACTGAGAAGGATGATGAATCTGAGGAATCTGAGAGTAGTTCACGTATTGTGGCTGATGTTGGCCCGGATTGATCTGGACCAATTGCGGAGCCACTGCAGCAGAACTAGATGTCGGAGGATTTCTAGCTGGATTATAAGCTGCTGCATGATTGACCATAGTAGGAGGTGTTTGGGGACGAGTAGGAGGGGCTGTTTGGGCAGACTCGGAATAATTTGTTTGTTGCAATGGCGAACTGTAAGCTTGGGGAGGTCTAGCAGGAATAAAGTAAACGGGATATTGGTGCTCAAGATTCGGGTGTTGCATATGAGTTTGGTGATGTGAAGGGTACATAGGGTAGTAGGACGTCATCGGCACAGGCCCCGATGGTGTATGTTGTATATACTGCCCAGCATGAACATATTGTTGGGGTTGGAGCATTTGCGGGTGCTGATCCTATATTACTGGCAACACATATCCACCACCACCATCCTGAACTTGTTGTTTCACCTGAACCCTTCCGATCGAATCACTCATATTTAGATCAACTGAATTACCCGAAATCCTGCCGCTCCCCGACTGGAAATGGACCCCTAGTTCTTGATAAAACTAATGTCTTTGCCTACCACTACCCTCACTGCACCAAATTGAATCAAGATCTTAAACAGTCCAAAGCAATCCCAAAAAAGAAGTAACAGAAGTACAAGAAACAACAAATAATTAAAAAAACATCATCACATAGTAACAGAACTAAAGCTACCGCTATGCGCGGTGTCCGAGGAAGTGCCCCACCACAAGGGTGTATCGTACGCAGCCTTACCTTGCATTTCTGCCAGAGGCTGTTTCCAAGACTTGAACCCGTGACCTCCTGGTCACATGGCAGCAACTTTACCAGTTGAACAACAACTTTTAACATTTTACACAAAGTATGTTGATCTTTAATAGCACAACATTTGTGGTATATCAAGAACTTGGCTTAAAGACATTATCTATATGAAACTAGGCATAATTATACACAGCATATCTAACAGAAATGCTAACCTACTCACTAAGTTTATCGTCTCAAATACGAGACCAATCATCTTTGCTATGCTGAGAATATAAGAAGATTCACACCAACAACAACAACTAAACGATGATACGTCTAGGAAGCAACACAAACGGATAAACGACCCACTCTTGTACTATGGCTCAAGTCCACACTTCTAACATCCTTTCTCGTGGCATGGTTTCCTGTTCTTCGTGCAAGAACCTTTGTTTTGTCTTCAGCTTTAAAGTACTTGTTCCTCCTGATAGAATCTGATGTTTTTGGTCTTGGATAATTCGCGACCTGCCTTTTCTCTTGCTCTCTCTTTGGAGCTACTGTTCTATTTGATTGGGTTTGTTTGGACGTTTTGCTTGTTGCAGCTGAAGGCACGCTGCTGTCTGATAACTCAGCTGAAGGATGAATAGTTACTTCTGAAACCTTTGGTGAATCGGCCACATTTAGACGTTCATTAGTGGAACATCTTTTATAAACTTCTGCCCTTAAACAACGAACAGTGTTCTCAGTTGCACTAGTAGCTCTAGCCCCTGCTGCAGTCGAAGGCCTGCTTTGTGATTTAGTTTTACTTGTACAACAATAATATGTCTAAGATATATGTTTATGAACATAATATGGAGTTAAAGCTCAAAATTTCTCCACGATATATACCTGTTTACACTTTGATATAATCTGTGTCTAACTTTCTCTGTACAGGAAGCACGAGAAGAGACAACCTTTCTTGCTATTGGTTGTTCTTCAGTGCTACATCATTCAATAATAAACGAGGTTGAGAAAAATAGGATGAATCAGTGCTACCAAAATATCCCACATTTTCAACATGGTAAAGCAACATACCTTTTATGTTGATTAAGTACATTAGCTTTTGAACCCGATGAAACCTGTATAAAGCAAGTTATCTATTACCGTAAAATTCGATGATCAATTTAAGAATAACTGAAGAACAATCTAACTAAAAAAAAAGTTAAGTAATAGTTCAACGGCATTGAAGATTCTCTTATTCAAATTTCAGCTTTGAAAGGATGTTAGGAAGTTGAAGTTTAATGAGAATCAAAGTTCCCAACCATGCCATTCCAGATAACCAAATTAACTTTGAACAAACCTGTTACCGGTGTACACCTTATCACCTAGACCAACAAGATTGAAACAACATAGGGCCCTAAGGAAGTATGTTGCATAACACGCATACCTAATGTCAATGAAATGAGCCCTAAAGGACGTCATAATAGGAGGACCACGGTACAAGATGATCTATTTTTCCCTTTAGTGTCAATGTTTCCTTCGATCAAGGATAGCAAGATAGAACTCCACTATTCTCCCTTTTTTATTGGTTTTAATTTTTTGAAAGGTAAAATCGCTAGTCCAACAAAGGGGATTTGAGTCATAAAATGACAGGAGAGTGCTTGCTTCTACCATAAACCAGTAAAACAGCTTGTAAAAAAAATTACAAACAAGATTTACTTTCATGTGAGAACAGTAGGCTAAGTGCACGGATTTGATGTTACCTAGTTTCAACATAGGAAAATAGAAAATAACTGAAGAAATAGGAAGACACTTGTGAAAGGTGAGATTTGGCGATCTGAATGCTCATTATTTGAGACCTGTTATAATACCTTGGTTTTTTCTGAGCAGTGGTCAGGTTCACGGTAGAAGGCAGGCATGGGAGTTGCTTTGAAATTGAGATTTCTCCATAACTGTTTGATCTCTGCTTCTTTCTTTTCCTGCACATAGCACAACGTAAATCAAACGAACAGTCAGCATTTCTTTTCCTGCACATAGCACAAAGTAAATCAAACGAACAACCAGCATGAAGTAAATCAAACAAACAGTCAGTCAGTATTTCTAGCATCTAATTAAATAATTGTCATCTAACTCTTTCCAATGATATTTTACACACCCTCGATTTCAATTTGTTTGTCATACTTTCCTTGTTAGTCCGTTTCAAAAAGATTGCATCTTCCCTTTACTCTTTAATTCCAAATTTCCACATGACACAATTAAGACCACACGATATATCACATGACTTTAAAGAGCTAACACTCAACAATTAACAGCCTATGATTCTCCATATTAATTTGGACCTGTTTTCGTTAGTCACAGCAATCAGACCTCGGGTTTATTACCTGGGTTCTTACTTGGAGCTGACGTGTTTCTTCCTCTTTGGCATGCACTTTCTCCTCAATCTTCATAAAGAACTGAAATCAATATCAAAAACTTCCTTTAGGTTTTATACGACGTTTTATAAGACACAAGAAATTGATCCTTGCCTCTTTCCTTTTCCTGTCCCGCTCTTCTGTTTTGAAATAGAAACTAGATCCATTCTGTTTCACGCCTGGTTGACATGAATTAACACTCTCCTTATCCCTGTACAACAATAATATGTCTAAGATATATGTTTATGAACACAATATGGAGCTAAAGCTCAAAATTTCTCCACGATATATACCTGTTTACACTTTGATATAATCTATGGCTAACTTTCTCTGTACAGGAAGCACGAGAAGCGACAACCTTTCTTGCTATTGGCTGTTCTTCAGTGCTACATCATTCAATAATAAACGAGGTTGAGAAAAATAGGATGAATCAGTGCTACCAAAATATCCCACATTTTCAACATGGTAAAGCAGCATACCTTTTATGTTGATTAAGTACATTAGCTTTTGAACCTGAAGAAACCTGTATAAAGCAAGTTATCTGTTACCGTAAAATTCAATGATCAATTTAAGAATAGCTGAAGAACAATCTAACTAAAAAGAAAGTGAAGTAATAGTTCAACAGAATTGAAATAGCAAGTTTACTCATCTGCATTGAAATTTGAAGATAACACTAAGCCTAAACCTGATACAAACCTCTGGATCATTAAAAGCTGAATTTCCAGCACTGAGATTAAATTTTGCTTCAGCTTCCAGACGTTCAGGAACACTCTGAAGAACATCGGAGCTATTGGTATCTTGTTCATTCTGGGGTCCAGAATGACAACTTATACAATCTTATCCGCCACATTCTGTGACTTCAATGTCTCCGTTGCTTGATCCTTCTCCCCCATATTCTGTGACTTCGATGTCTCCGTTGTTTGATCCATCAAAACTCTCCTCAAAGCGTGCAGAATCACCAACCTCATTCACTCGCTCAGAATCTCCACCATAGCCTGTATTCTCGGCTTGATACTTTCCATTCTTCGATAAATGGGTTGAGCTATCATAATTTTCATCAAAGCGTGCAGAATGACCAACTTCATTAACATGCTCAAAGCGCCCCGCATAACCTTCATTTTCACTAGCCTGATACTTTCCATTCTCCAGTAAAGTGGCTGCTCTGTCATGATTTTCAACAAAGCATGCAGAATGGCCAATCTCATTAACATGCTCAAAGTCCCCCTCATAATCCGTATTCTCAGATCCATCATTACTAGCTTGAGAATCAGCCCCATCCTGACAGTCGGATGAACTCTGGCTTAGAAGTGCCCTTCTTCTAAAAAGCTCCTCAAAATATGCCCTTTTCTCGGTTACAGAACCTGGCTTGATGCATTTCTCAACCTCTTTAAGATACCTGTTGTGTGTGAAAGAAGACCTCCTCTCCCAAGATAAAGCTTCATTCTCAAATCTACCGAATGAGATAGATCCAGATTGCCACGAATCTGCCTGTCAATTTTGGTAAGTAAATAAAGACCAGGTAGAAAGTAAAAGAGGCACATAGATTTAGTTCTCATGGAAAATCTTCATTTCTCCCTAATGGTCTAATTAGTAATGTCTCAAGTAGTGTATCCTAACATGCTTAAACAAACAATCTTATGAGATAACGGAAATCTCAAAATCTTTTCCACTAAAAGTTCAGCGTAACAAAGCCTCAATCAATGAGCAAGTATGTTTCCTAGAAAGTACCCAAGGCAGGATTTGAAGTAACACACGAAGAAGTTGAAAGGGGTTCAACATCCCAATTAACTAAAGCATAAGAACAACAAATTTTTCAAATAAATCCAGCAGCAACATATAAGAGAACAATACAATTGAGAACAAAAAAATTAACCATAGAAATGCATTTAAAAATGACAGTAACAAAGAGTAAGATCCAATAGAAGCTTTACCTGAAAACTAAGCCTAAATAGTTCTTCAATACCACCTGCCATTTCAAAACTGATCCTTCTTTAAAGCACCTTCCTGCATTTCCCAAAAACAAAATCTTACAACTCTGGCAAAAACAAAACAACAAAAAACCAAACACCCCATCACTTAAAAATACAATCTTTTCACTAAACATCATCAAAATGGACCAAAATGAAATCCTGCAGATACCAAAATCTTTAAAATCTGGAAAAAAAAATGCACCACAAAAAAAAATTAAAAAAGAAAAATCAAACACCCCATCACTTGAGAATAGTCTTTTCACTATTCCATACATAAACATCATTAAAATGGATCAAAGAAATAGAATTATACAGAGAGAAAAGAGCAAGAAAATCTCAAAATTCTGAAAAATGCATCACAAAACAAAAAATCAAGACCCTATCACTTAAATATTGAATCTTTTCAGTATTCCATACATAAATATAATCAAAATGAACTAGAAATGAAATTTTACAGATAACAAAATTCTGAAATATGCATCACAAAATAATTAACACCCCATCACTTAAAAATTGAATCTTTTCACTATTTCATACATAAACATCATCAAAATGGACCAAAAATGAAATTTAACAGATAAAAAAGGACAAGAAAATTACAGTTTTTAAAGGAAGAAATTGATAGAATCTTGAAAAGGGGTTGTAAAAGAAGCAAAATTGAGACAAGAAAACTTGTTTAGAGTAGAGAAGATTCACTACTGTGCTTAGAAGAAGGAAGTTATTTTCAGTGACTAGGACAATGGAGGAAAACGCATGCTGAAATTATTTTTTTCTAAATTAAGGATTTTCTTATATTCAATCTTTTATTGTTTTACTAAAATAGTTCAAATTTAATTGTTTTGAGGGATGACAACTTTTTGTCTCTAAATCTTTTTTAATACATAAGAAATGCTAAAGGCATACAATAATCTCCTTTCTTTCTATAATCCAAACTTACCATTTATAAATTATTTCATTTGAATTAATAAGATCATAGTAGCTTGCACAAAATCAATTAATTAATTATATGTATTTTTATATAAAAAATGATGTACGTCATAATTGTAATAAAATTACACAATCAACTAATTAATTTCAATTAATTAGAATCAATTTTATGATCATAATATATAGACTCAAGTTCCTTAAATTTAATGTTGTAAATTTTAAAATATATTTATGGCTAAAGTAGTAGTCAGTGTTCGTTGTTTTTTTACCAATATATGTATATCAATTACGAAACTTTGCATATATTTTTTATTAAAATAATTGTCAATATTAACTGATTTCTATCTCAATTTGATCTAATTAATTTTATAACAATAAAATTATTATTAATATTATATATTTATTTACCATAAATCTATCCTAATTTTGTAGCTTGATTATATTTAATTAATCTACAATTACATAAAGGACTCAAATATGGAAACAATTGATATTAATTACTTTTATAATTTCAAAAATTTAAGCCCATGAATTTCACATATTCTTATAGTTTGGTTATATCAAATTTATATTAATTACCTCTATAATTTTGGGAAGAATTTTAAAAAAGTAACGATTATTTCTTTTCCTAATTACTGGTTTATTTCTCAAAAATTTCTTATCAATTTACAATTTGATTATTTAATTATCTTTACAATTTACTAAAAACTCAAATAAGGTGACAATTATTTCTTTTCTTAATTACGGATTTTATTATATTCAATCTTTCATTGTTTCACTAAAATAGTTCAAATTTAATTGTTTTGAGGAATGACATTTTTTTGTCTATAAATCTTTTTTAATACATAAGAAATGCAAAAGTCACACAATAATCACCTTTATTTTTATAATCCAAACTTATCATTTAAAAATCATTTCATTTGAATTAGTAAAATCATAGTAGATTGCATAAAATCAATCAATTAATTATATGTATTTTTATTAAATAAATGATGTACGAAATTGTTGTAATAAAACTATACAATCAACTAATTAATTTCAATTAATTAGAATCAATTTTATGATCATAATATATAGACTCAAGTTCCTTAAATTTAATGTTGTATGTAAATTTTAAAATATATTTATAGCTAAAGTAGTAGTCAACGTTCGTTGTTTTTTACCAATATATGCATATCAATTACGAATCTTTCCATATATTTTTTTTATTAAAGTAATTGTCAATATAACTAATTTCTAGTTCAATTTAATCTAATTAATTTGATAGCAATAAAATTATTATTAATATTATATATCTATTTACCATAAATCTGTCCTAATTTTATAGTTTGATTATATTTAATTAATCTACAATTGTATAAAGGGCTCAAATACGAAAATAATTGATATTAATTACCTTTATAATTTCGGAAATTCAATCCCATGAATTTCTCATGTTTTTATAGATTGATTACATTAAATTGATATCAATTACCTTTTTAATTTCGGAAAGAATTTTAAAAAGGTAACAATTATTTATTTTCCTAATTACTAATTTATTTTTCAAATATTTCTTATAAATTTATAATTTAATTATAGTCAATTGATTATTATTATCTTTATAATTTGCTAAAAACTCAAATAAGGTAACAATTATTTTTTTCCTAATTACAGATTTTCTTATATTCATTCATTTATTTGTTTACAAAAATAGGTCAAACTTAATTATTTTGAGGGATGACACCTTTTTTTAATATTTTTTATTCAGAATGATTACAATATTTTCTATATAAATTGATCAGTTACTATTTATTAATTGGTTATTCTCTTAAATAATTTTTTCTTGTAATATTTCTTTTAGTCAATTGTAATGAAATCATTCATATTTATTTTCTTATAATACTATTATTAAAAACATATGAAATGTAATTTATTAAATATGCACTACAAGAAAATGGCGAAATTGTGACGGAGATTTTAGTCACAAATCTGTCACAAATCACTGTTTGTGACGGAAAACTGTGCGTCTCAGAACCTTTGTTCATAAAATCATTGTGACGAATTTAATTTCCATCACAAAATTATTGTGACGGAACTGAGACAGATCGTCTGTCACAAAATAATTTCCGTAACAAATTTTCAAACCTAGTCACCACAATTGTGACAATATATTTCGTTACAAATAATTTGTGACAGACTAATTTAGTCACAATTTATGATAGATTGTAACAGATTAAATCTGTCACAAATTTTATTTGAATTTTTAATTTTAATAAATTATAATTAGGAAATACTATGTTCTCTCTCTCACACTATATATATATATATATATATATAAAACATAATACAAAATTTATAATAAAAAACGTATGAAGTTATTAAAACGTGCAAAATCACAACTTCAACAAGCAAAGGTCTACCAATGTTTAAAATTTAAAGCATATAACTATCCAAAAAAGTGTGACAATGTTTCGACACTTCAACTAACTAAAATCTCAAAATATTAAACACTTGAGCATTAGATGAGTCTCTATTTGTGAGAGTAGGATTACTAAATGAGCGAGAAGATAATGCCATGTCGCTCATCATGTGAGACCATTGCTCCTCCGTAGATTTGAATCGATCATCACTTTGTTGCCTCAAACGGAAAACCTCTTGCTCTACTCGTTGTTGCACCTCCGTAGATTTTGATGCGCTCTTCGGCAACATGATCGGACACTATAGGCAAATTGCATGTCATATCTTTATACAAGGTTGAAGCTTCAGATCCCAATCCATACACACGTTTTTTTGCTCCACCCACAATATCAAAGTACTTGCGATTTATATCAAGTAGCTATGACAACGTTCATTTTATCCTAAAAAATACAAATAATCAGCCAACAAAAACAGTATGAAACAAAAAAAATGCTAAAACTATTTATTAATATGCAGAAGGTAGATGCTACAGGTATTATTGAATGATGTTAAAGTATAAGAGAAGGAATTGTAAGAGCTACTAGTAGTACTGCTAAAGTTTCTGTTTTTAGTTAAGTATTGAGAAGGGCCAGGTTGATAAATTCATGATTTCTACACTTTAAACCATATTCAAAGTATTTTTCAACCTTCTGCCAGTTGACAGACTGATATGCTGAAATAAAATGGGGATAAATTTTTACTCCGATGTTGGATTTGGACGAAATCAATTGCGTTGGAAAGAATACTCAAAGACCTTTCATTTGATATATAGAAGGCCACCCAGTTCTTTATATAACAGAATTTATGGTCGACGAAAGTTGACCCAAGTTGAAGTGTCCACTAAAACTTAATCGATGAAATTATTTTCAACTCGTCTTAGAGTTAGGGGATTCTTGTGACCTCAATTCATATTCAAAGGTTTTCCCACACTATAGAAGTGATCACCACACATACATTAACAAGGAATAATTTAGTTCGGGTCTATACGCATAGGAACGATGGTCTAAATTCTAGCCCGAAAGTACTGGATGTTACAACGTACTTAGAGTGGGGAATTTGGTGATGTACTACAACAATGTTGAAGTATGGGGAATTTGGTTACAACATCTGACTTGATATATATTGCGTACGTTTCACTTGTCATATCAGACGGGTTGGGAGCATGTTTCAATTTTCTAAGATCCGATGAAAGACGGAAAGGAACACAATGGGATAAGTAGAAAGTTTTCCTACAATGAAGAAAGTGTGTTGGACATTAAGTATCTTTCACAAGAGTGATGTAGTTGTCATGAAATGGATTACACATAAAGTATAAGAACAGTTTATGCTAACAACTTGAAAACAAGATGGACGAGCTACTAATGTTTTACTACAATTGCATATAACATTACACATTCTGCAGGAATACACACATTCCTTGTGATTCAGAATGATAAGATACACAAGAAATTTATATTTAAGTGATAAAGAATGGACACACCAGGAAAGAAGAGCCTTTGTCGCTAACAAAAATAAGATTGTGTAGGAAGCTGGGTTAATGAAATAAGGGGTCCAGGAATTATTCATTTCAAATAACTTCAAATTAGTCCATTAAAACAAACCTAAAGAGCAATGCAAAAGATATTTTTGATCTTTCTGCTTAACTAAAAACACCTAAAAGACATACACAGGATCATAAGTCGCACAATTCAACGCTTGAAGAACACCAATCAAACTTAGCCTAGATCTATGCTAAACAAGGCAAGCATGGATGGCCTGGATGAACAACAAATTTACCAATTAAAATTTTCATTAGTCAAAGCTAAACAAGGCAAGCATGGATGGCCTGGATGATCCACTCTTGTACTATGGCTCAAGTCCACACTTCTAACATCCTTTCTCATTGCATTGTTTCCTGTTCTTCGCGCAACAACCTTTGTTTTGTATTCAGCTTTAAAGTCCTTGTTCCTCTTGATACAATCTGATGTTCTTGGTCTTGGAGAATTTGCGACCAGACTTTTCTCTTGCGCTCTCTTTGGAGCTACTGTTCGATTTGATTGGGTTTGCTTGGATGTTTTGCTTGTTGGAGCTGAAGACGGCACGCTGCTGAAGTATGAACGGTTGCTTCTGAAACCTGTGGTGAATCGGCCACATTTAGACGTTCATTAGTGGAACATCTGTTATAAACTTCTGCCCTTGAACAACGAACAGTGTTCTCTGTTGCACTAGTAGCTCTAGCCCTGCAGTCGAAGGCCTGCTTTGTGATTTACTGGATTTAGTTTTACTTGCTAACTCCTGAAAAAGTAATCAAAGAGCAAGTTATATTACTAGGTCGTCGGAGCAAGAGGGAAAAATAATCACTTCAGAGGAGGATAAGGATGAAGACTAAGAGAGTCTTTAAGTAAATGGCCCGACAGATAATTAGTAACACGTTGTTTTTTTTTTTTTTTTTCCTGTTGCAGTAGGATCACAAGATTTATGTAATTGGATAGCTAAAGATGGAAGATTATTCTGCTTCAAAATAAATATTTCCTGGCACAAATGCCTCAGTTTATGGGAATCAAAAGCTGAAGATCACCGGAAAATTGAAGCATTTCTGAATAACCATGGGTCATATGCTCCAAAGAGATACAACTATTCAGAGGTCAAAAAGATCACCAGTCGCTTCAAAAACAAACTAGGTCAAGGAGGATATGGTAATGTGTACAAAGGAAGTCTCTGTAATGGAAGTCATGTAGCTGTGAAGGTCCTGAATGGACTAAAAGGAAATGGTGAAGAATTCATTAACGAGGTGGCAAGTATTAGCAGGACATCGCATGTTAACATCGTGAGCCTTGTGGGATTTTGTTTTGAGGTACGCAAAAGAGCTCTCGTATATGAATTCATGCCGAATGGATCACTTGAAAAGTTTATCTACGAAGAAAGATCCGAAAATGTTCGCCAATTGGGTTGGCCAATATTGTACAAAATTGCACTAGGCATAGCTCGAGGATTGGAGTACTTGCATCGTGGTTGTACCACTCGGATATTGCATTTTGATATAAAACCTCACAATATCCTGCTTGATGAAGATTTTTGTCCGAAGATCTCCGACTTTGGTCTTGCCAAACTTTGCGTGAAAAAGGAGAGCATTGTGTCAATGTTAGGTGCACGAGGAACCATCGGTTATATAGCTCCAGAAATTGTTTGCAGAAATTTGGGAGGTGTCTCTCACAAGTCTGACGTCTATAGCTACGGAATGATGGTCCTGGAGATGGTTGGAGGAAGAAAAAATGTTGATGTGGGAGCTGATCGCACGAGTGAGATCTACTTTCCACATTGGCTCTATCGACGAATTGAACAAGATGAAGAGCTTCAACTAATTGGGATAATGAATGAAGAGGAGAAGGAATATGCAAAAAAGATGGTGATGGTGAGTTTGTGCTGCATACAAACCGATCCCTTAAATCGACCATCCATGACTAAGGTTGTGGAGATGTTAGAAGGAAACCTAGACTCCATGCAAATTCCTCCCAAGCCTTACCTATATTCGTCTTCAAGAACCGAGGTAGATTCATCAGCAGTGGAACTGGACTAGTCTTATTTTTTTATGAACTTTCAGCAAAAGCTGGTATTGTTGCCTCTATTTTCTTTGACTGCTTAGTTTGTTACTTGCTCTGTACCATTTTATAAGACACTTTCCGTTTTAATCTGTTTTGTGTTGTATCCAAATGAAGTTAAAATAATCAACTAATTCCTTCATCCCTATTAGTTGTGTCTCTTTATACTTTGTTCGTTGAGTCTGATTTGATAATTATATCATTTTTTTTAAGAAAATAATTGCACTTTAAAAGATGACAATGACTCAAGAAAGAGAAAAATGTAGCTGTCCTTTTTGGGCTAAAGAAAAATGAAGTCACCCCAGTCAACTATGGCTGATATCAAGTTACTCCCAATTTGTTTGATTCTTTGCATTTTTTAGAGTTAATCTTGACTAAAGGGCAGCCCGGTGCACTAAAGCTACCGCTATGCGCGTATCATACGCAATCTTACCTTGCATTTTTGTCAGAGGCTGTTTCCAAGGTTTGAACCCGTGACCTCCTGGTCACATGGCAGCAACTTTACCAGTTACTCCAAAGCTGTCTAAATATATGATAAGTTGTGTGTGTGTGACAAGTTGTAAATGTGTCATATCAAACAGACGAAAGACTTCCAGGAAATGTTTTTCTATTTACAATGCCTGAGATGTCTTCAGATTACTATAGTCATTGTGGAATATGCCATAACTAAATGGATTTAAGACTTCAACTACATATGATAGTGACCGAGAAGAGAAAGAAACACACATTTTAAATCGAAGAAGAAAGAAGAGAAAATCATGTATAACTGCCAACAACTGCATAATTGACGAGTAAATGCAGAAGGCTTTGGATGGATCTAATATTTAACGCGGAGACCTTTCCAATCCCCATTTAATTGAATTAGAAGGGATGAAGTTTGAAATTCTTGAGAAATATGATGTTTTTATGAGACTTAAAGTCCCTATTCTTGGAGACCTTTTGAAGAACAACAGTTGCCAGACTTTTGATAAAGATATCACTCTCCCTTTGATAAAGGGTATAGAACTGACAGACACCCTTCTCACTTTGTACAAATGCAACAGTAGCGACAAGACACTTGAAGAAGTTTTCGATTCCGAAAATTTTTCAAAGCTATGTCTGTGGAAGTATCATATTATACTATAACATCTCAAGCGATGTTTATGTAGTAGTTGATCGTCCTAGTAGCTGTTCAATTATGCAATTGCCCGTGCCACAGAATTCAGTAGCAAAATCAAATAATAGTGGCTTATTTCATCAGTTAAGTGATACATTTACGCTATCATGGACTGTGTCCGAAGAGTGTTATTATCGAGGAGGCATGTGTCAAATAATAGTTTTGCCCGACCTTCTTGAGTTTTGAATTAAATCACAACATATATTTTATCTGAATAAGAATCTTTTCAAAGTATTTATTTGGGTAAACTTATATATATTATCGTATTCAATTATACGAAAATATGTAATTTTGTTACTTAAATATCCATTTTACGGAGTATTGAATTTTTTATCAAGGATTATTTTGAAAATAAATTCAAATGGTTGAAAAATCTTGATTTAAATATAATTTATTCTTAAAATTAATTTATTTGGAAAATATGTGTTCGATTTTATCAAATCAAGAAGCTGTGAGGTATTAATTTGTATCGAGTTTCGATTTAATTTGGTCAATCTATTAAATTGACTATAATTGAAATAAAATTGGCTTCAATTGCAATGCAATTGGCCAATTGACTTCAATTTGGTTAAAATTTAAATGGATTTGACTAATTCTTAACTTGATTGGGATTATCAACCCCAATTTCAGTTTATTCTTATTTTTAAAGCCCAAGCCCAATTTCCTTTTGACTTTGCCAAATTAGCCCCAAATTTCCAGCAGCCCAACGCCCCTAGGCCCACACCAACAAACATACCCGGCCCAAACCTTCTCCTCTTCTTCACTCAATTAACAACAGCTTCACCATCGACTATTCTCAACCCAGCAACTCCTCTCAACCCTTTAACCGGACACCAGCCAAAATCCAACCAAAATTGAATCCAACACTAAGCAGCCATCAACGGCGACACGGGTTTCAACCCGATCCAATCCCGAATCGTCCCCGTTTGAGTCAACCCGACCCTAACCCGATGAGGTTTTCTCTCAACGTCTGTGCGTGCCCAGCACGAGACAAGAACATCGAATGTTCTAGAGGGTGCTACGTGTTAGCTTCCAATTCGCTCCTCAATTGCTAACCGTTCAAAATTCGAATCTCTCACCAACTTGGTACGATTTTAGTACAAATTACAGCTCAACCTTATCCCATCCTTGGAATTCAAATTCCTCCCCTTTTCAAATCCCCAAACGGCCCCTAATTCGTCTTCTATATAAGGACCCATTGGGTCACTGTTCTAGGGGGGTTGCTCGGCTCGAGGGTTCTTTCTAGGGTTGGATTTTTGAGGTTCAGAAAATTGGTTTTTCCGGCTCTTGGGGTTCAGAAATCAGAGGTTGGGGTATTAGGGTTGAGAACTTAGAGTTTCTTCTGGGAGCTACTGTTTTGGGGATTTTCCTTGGGGGGTCTGTCTTAAAGGGGGTTCGAAATTGGGGGTGTAGAAAGCTGTGGGTTAAACATTTTTGAGAAAAAGAAGAAGAAAGTTTTTCTTTGGAGGTCTAGGAGGGGAAAATACCCTTTGGAAAAAGCAAACAGTCTTGTTTCATAGTAAAAATCTTTTCTTTCGAGAAGTTCGTCGACCAGGTAGGGTTTCCGAGTTGACGAAGACGTGTGGTTGTGATTCCGAACGAAGCTCGAGTCCTGTTTTGCTGCCCCGAGAGAGGTAAATTTCTCGATGCTTTATTTATTTTCTCCTCATTTTGCCTCGTTTCCATTTTTGAAGTAGTAGTAATTTTAAATTTTTATGCTCACTGGGAATGGCTGTTGAAGCCTTGGAAGGCTGTAGGTTTTTCTTGATATTGTTGAACCAAATTCATGATAGAATCCGTGCTCTATTGATGGTTTCATTATTTTGGTTTATATGGCCTGAGTTCTCTGTCTCGTATTGTTGATGTTGGATAACTATGTATCTATTTTGATAGAAATCGACATATGCTAGAATTAATTCATTTGTTTGCTCGGGTCATTGTTACAGCTCTTGTTTAGATTACCCTGATTTTGGTCTATTAAATTGGAATAGAATGATTTCGCATGGATTTGTTAGTTTACTGGTTCAGGCTTCTTAAGGATTGCATCGTCGTGACCGTTATTCTTCTAAGCATTCTTGCCTTAATTCATCTTCTGGTTTACTGTTTTGGTTCAGGGCATCCCGTTTTCCTTATCTCCACTTCTAACTACTTAATCCATTGACTATTTGTTTCAGGCGTTAGTCCACTCAATCTAGTTAACTGTGTGATTGGTGGGTTATAATAGTTTCTCGTAGAATCCTGCCGATTCTAGATTAAATAGCAAGTTGTCTCCCTTGTTACATTGACTGTGGATTCAATGAGAATGAGAGTAGGAAGAGTTGAGCTCTAGCGAAAACCTTGAGTATCCTAACTCGGTTTCCCTAGGTTGCTCCTCATTCCAAGCTCGAATTTCCTTTGCTAAAATTGAATAAATCTTTGCTTGTTGTCGGCCTGTTCATGTATCACTCTCGCTTAATCATAGTTGATTGTTTAAAAAAAAAAAAACTGGAATGCTATTTTCTTCCTGTTTGCTACTTTTGATGTACAGTAATCTCATTTTGATTTTAAAGTTTGCTTAAATGGACTACTGGGCCAAATTATGTCTTCGTCGTGGCTAATTTTGATTAGCATAATTAAATGTACTGTAATTGTCTCATGAGAACGGATTAAAATTTTTATTGGATTAGGCTTACTTTCCTTTCTTGCCTTCCTTGATTCGCATATGAGAAAATTGCGGCACCTCGTCACACGCTTGAATCATCCGAAATTCAATTTCCCTTTTGATGACAGAGCGTAATCTTGCATATGCCGTATATCTTTTAAAAGGTTTGTATGTTGTTTAAAGCTCATTTGTTTGTTAACACAGTTGAAAAAAATTACGATTTAGGCTTTAATTATTTGAAGTTTCGGTTATCGTTTTCCTCGGCTGGAGTGATTAAGTCTGTAACTCTTGTATGTTTGGAATTCTGAAACCTGAACGTTGCTTGTGCGATCCATGGTTTATGTAGTATGAAATCAACTTGTTGGCTTTATAATTCTTTCTCCCCTTGAGTATTAATCACTAATGAATTAATTAAATTAATATTTTTATATCCTTTTAGTCTTGTAAGGAACCAGGATTCGAACTTCGTTTGAGAAAACAGTCATTGTTATTTCTTTCCTAGCATGTTTTATCGTATTTCTCTTGACTGATTTACATCCTTATGATTGTCTTATGAAATCTTTTCTTTGTGACATATGCTTGATTGATAAATCTCATGGTATTAAAGTGATAAATTGTTTTGTCTTATTTGCTAAGGATTATAAGAACCCCTTTTTGAGCTTTATTCCATCCTGCAGTGGGAACTTCCTTAATCTATTATGAACGTCTTCTTCAAACTTTATAGAACTTTAACATTTCGTCTGCAATTTGGTTATCATCGATCACAAGATTTATTCTTTATATTTTTAATCCTACAATGATAGAAAAAAGAACTAGCTAGATGCACTAAGCTTCCACTTTGCACGGGGTCTGGGGAAGGGCCGTCACATTAGTTTGTTCAAATGCAGCAGTAGCTAGAACACACTGGAAGAATTTTTCTCTCTACTAAATTTTCACAACTTCAGTGGTTGCTAAGGTTTCATACATAAAATAACTTTGTTTTCTGCACTTTATAGTGAAGGTTAAGGTAATTACGACGAACTATATATTTTATGCATAAGAATAACCTCCGTATCTAAGTTATGTTGCGATGACGGAGTAATTTGAGAGGTCTAGGAAAATGAACCAGGAGGCATCAGTGAAGTAAAAGTCCTGATTCCTTGACCTGTGATTCATTTACTTATTCGCGTAGCAGATTAGAAGTGTTCAATTCTGTAACTTACAAGCGTTAGCATTGCAGGAAAACAAACTAGGTCAAGGAGGATATGGTAATGTGTACAAAGGAAGTCTCTATAATGGAAGTCATGTAGCTGTGAAGGTCCTGAATGAACTAAAAGGAAATGGTGAAGAATTCATTAACGAGGTGGCAAGTATTAGCAGGACATCGCAT
This sequence comes from Capsicum pubescens, assembly GCA_030864215.1. NCBI lineage: Eukaryota > Viridiplantae > Streptophyta > Magnoliopsida > Solanales > Solanaceae > Capsicum > Capsicum pubescens. Next base: position 418,014,013 of record CM061548.1, read on the forward strand.
GTTAACATCGTGAGCCTTGTGGGATTTTGTTTTGAGGTACGCAAAAGAGCTCTCGTATATGAATTCATGCCGAATGGATCACTTGAAAAGTTTATCTACGAAGAAAGATCCGAAAATGTTCGCCAATTGGGTTGGCCAATATTGTACAAAATTGCACTAGGCATAGCTCGAGGATTGGAGTACTTGCATCGTGGTTGTACCACTCGGATATTGCATTTTGATATAAAACCTCACAATATCCTGCTTGATGAAGATTTTTGTCCGAAGATCTCCGACTTTGGTCTTGCCAAACTTTGCGTGAAAAAGGAGAGCATTGTGTCAATGTTAGGTGCACGAGGAACCATCGGTTATATAGCTCCAGAAATTGTTTGCAGAAATTTGGGAGGTGTCTCTCACAAGTCTGACGTCTATAGCTACGGAATGATGGTCCTGGAGATGGTTGGAGGAAGAAAAAATGTTGATGTGGGAGCTGATCGCACGAGTGAGATCTACTTTCCACATTGGCTCTATCGACGAATTGAACAAGATGAAGAGCTTCAACTAATTGGGATAATGAACGAAGAGGAGAAGGAATATGCAAAAAAGATGGTGATGGTGAGTTTATGCCGCATACAAACTGATCCCTTAAATCGACCATCCATGACTAAGGTTGTGGAGATGTTAGAAGGAAACCTAGACTCCATGCAAATTCCTCCCAAGCCTTATCTATATTCGTCTTCAAGAACCGAGGTAGATTCATCGGCAGTGGACTTTATTTGTTGTTCTGTCAGTTGTTATTTTGTTGTGAACTTTCAGCAAAAGCTGGTATTGTTGCCTCTATCTTCGTCGACTACTGAATTTATTACTCGCTCTGTACCATTTTATAAGACACACTTTCCGTTTTAATCTGTTTCGTATTGTATCAAGTACTCCCATCATCCCTATTAGTTCTGTCTCTATGTATGCTTAGTTTTTTGAGTCTGATTTGCTAATTGTTGAGGCGAATTGCGGGCTAAAGAAAAATGAAGTGTTACGACCCGATTTTCTCAAGTCATGATGGCGTCTACATTAATCCACCAGTAGGCAAGCCACGCCAGCCATAGCCCGGAATGATAGGTAACGGGCTAACAGGCGGAGACCAAAAAAAATCACGTATAATGATAGCAACAACAATAATAAGTGATAACTAAGAAAGGAGCATATATAATATATCAAAATGAGAGAAGGAAAAAGGACCAAATATACAAATGAATTCCTCCCAAGAGGACTTAGAGGACTAAGCCACTACTAAAAGGTACCCAGAGGACTAGACAAAAATCTAAAATATGCACAACATACACAAGCAGTCTTGAGTGCAAAAGACTAACTAGAGTAGATAGAAGAGGATCAGCCTCGAAAGACAGTAAGCTCACCTTGCTTCGAACCAGTACTAAAAGGTAGGAATCACGTCAACGTCGACTACTAGTACTCGGATCTGCATTAGGAAAAAGATGCAGAAGTGTAGTGTGAGTACCAAAGCAACGGGTACTCAGTAGGCATCATCACCCGACTGAGCTCAATACAGAAAATGTATAACTACAATGCGAGGGCGTAATCTGAGCCATCAGTAAATAGGGATGGAAAGGTAAACAACTACCAAGCTACGCAAACGCTGTAAAGGAATAAACGTAAGCGATACAGAAAAATAAATAATGCAGTAATAACAGACAAATCAAACATAACCTAACTGGGCCCACATAAGCCCGCTAGGCATACTGAAGAAGACAATTAACCCAACCGTACCCCCATAAGCCGGTGGGACACACTAACAGTAATGAAAATAAACGTAATTAATCTATAACTGCGCTGATCACAATAAATTATGATAGTCATCTAGATGTGCACCGGACTTGAACCGGTACCAATGGGTAGTAACGAGAGGCCAGACACCGGACTCGAACCGGTAGTAATGAATAATAACAAGAGGACACGTGCCGGATTCGAACCGGACATAGTGGGTAATAACGATAGGCCATATATATAATGTATACCAGAACTCATAATCAGATGTCGGACTCGAACCGAAACTCAAAGGAACCACAATCATAATGATGTCAGACTCGAACCAGAACTCAAAGGAACCACAACCATAATCAGATGCCGGACTCGAACCGGAATGCAAAGTAACCATGCCCAAATATAATACTAAAATCCATACTATACCATAACAATGTCAACATGGTACCAAATTCACAATTAATGACAAAAAATAAAGTATATACTGAACCTGAACAGAAGCTAAAATACGTCTAAATAACCATTCGCATATCTTAATTAAAAAGGGATAAATTCAAGATTTTGTAATTTAATTTTACATCCTAAAATAATATACGCTATATCATAGTGAAAAGATAAAATACCAAAATTTATTAGAACGGGGTCCTAATCCGGATAAATAAGGCATGTTATATATATATATATAAAATGGTACGCAATTACCAAGTACTTATCTAGAACTAGCACAATAATTTACAATTTCAGTAAATAAGCTCAATCTAAAAGTAGATAAACCTAACCTACCTGAACGGCAAAGCTAAAATATCTTTTCGCTATATGTTCACGTACAAGAGTAGTAGCACTTTATTGCCTTTTTGCTAAAAAGAATTTTTATTGAATGATACTACTGCCAAGCATGATTGCCAATATGTATATATAGAAAGATGAGGATTTGTCCAAAAGTCCAAGATAAGGACAAACCATTTTTTTTTCTTGCGGCATTGGCCACAAGTAGTAATTTTCTACATGGCATATATATTTGAGTTTCTATAAATTTGTGGTAAATAATTATAATATTTTTAATCTATCATAATTAATAGAAAATTATTTCTAACAAAATCTTTATTATATAATAATAATATTTTAATATTTCTAAATTTTACTATCTCCGTTTAAAATATTAATAAATCATAGAAGTGTGATATAAATATACCATCACTTAAATTTTTTTACCTATATTAAAAATATTCTAGAATGGTGCTAAAAGGAAAATACAGAAAAATGACTGTAAGAGTCATTACATGAAGTCATCCCAGTCAGTCAACTACGGCTGCCCTTTTGCTGCAAGACTTCCAAGTCTTCCACTAACAAGAATGTTCTCTGAAAGTTCCCTCACAGCACACAATTTACTCGCAACATCACTTTCATTTTGAGCTTGTTTTTTTTTCTTCTTCAAATGTTCTGTTCATACTTCATCCACAAGAGCATACCCTTGTAATTCCACGAAGTGGGGTTTGAGGAAGGTAGAGCATACGCAGTCCATACCACTACCTCGGAAGAAGTAGAGAGGTTGTTTTCGATAGACCCCCGGCTCAGAACAAACAACGTGATGGAATAACAAAACCAAAAGAGAATAGCAGAACAAAGACACCCACAGAGTAGTACTATAAACTATCTACATCAACAAGACACCACGAACAAGAAACTCCAGGACACCTGCAAAGTACTACGACTACTGGCCAGGCCACAAACAAAGCGTCCCTTCATCCACATGTTGGAAAATCCAGTTACATATTTTCTTTTTTCTGCTATTGATGTTTCTTTGTACAAAAGAGTTCATCATGGACTTAGTTTCTTGTTTTTTTGCCTTCATTTTCTTTCATTTGTTGTGCTTTGATTCAGCACATGGACAGACCACATACCACTCAGGCTGCACCGAGAAATTCGACTGTGGAAGGTTAGGAAGTTTCAGTTTTCCTTTCTATAAATCTAGTGAACCTGATTGTGGATTGTGGAAGGTGGATTGTGATAATCATTTAATTGAATTAGAAGGGATGAAGTTTGAAATTCTTGGGAGAGATGGTGCTTTTATGAAACTTAAAGTCCCTATTCTTGGAGACCTTTTGAAGAACAACAGTTGCCAGACTTTCGATAAAGATATCACTCTCCCTTTTACTCCTTCAATCAGTTATACAATTGACAACCATCTCACTTTGTTCAAATGCAACAGTAGCAACAAGACACTTGGAGAAGTTTTCGATTCCAAAATTTATCAAAGCAATGTCTGTGAAAGTATCATATTATACTATAACACCTCAATCGGTAGCTATCCAGCATTTGATCTTTCTAGTAGCTGTTCAGTTATTCAATTGCCCGTGCCACAGAGCTCAGTAGCAAAATCAAATAATAGTGGCATATTTCATCAGTTAAGTGATAGATTTACGCTATCATGGACTGTGTCCGAACAGTGTTATGCGTGTTATTATCGAGGAGGCATGTGTCAAACAAATAATGCTACTAAGGAGTTTTATTGTCGCAATACCAAAAATGGTAAAGAACTTTTTTCGATGTTCATATTAAAGATTTTGGTTCTTTTATTTTCTTGGTTCAACTTACATTTTCTTTGATTACCGTAGTTGCAGGTCATCGTAGAAATATGAAATTGATTGTTGCAGGTATCCATCTTTAACATTTCGTCTGCAATTTGGTTATCATCGATCACAAGATTTATTCTTTATATTTTTATTTCTACAATGATGCACTAAGCTTCCACTTTGCTCGGGGTCTGGGGAAGGGCCGTCACATTAGTTTGTTCAAATGCAGCAGTAGCTAGAACACACTGGAAGAATTTTTCTCTCTACTAAATTTTCACAGCTTCAGTGGTTGCTAAGGTTTCATACATAAAATAACTTTGTTTTCTGCACTTTATAGTGAAGGTTAAGGTAATTACGACGAACTATATATTTTTTGCATAAGAATAACCTCCGTATCTAAGTTATGTTGTGATGACGGAGTAATTTGAGAGGTCTAGGAAAATGAACCAGGAGGCAACAGTGACGTAAAAGTCCTGATTCCTTAACCTGTGATTCATTTACTTATTCGCGTAGCAGATTAGAAGTGTTCAATTCTGAAACTAAGAAGCGTTAGCATTGCAGGGAAATCGAAAAAACTTCTTCAGACAACCTGGTTCGTCATAGCTACAGACAACTGCATCTTCTTTCTTCTTCTTTGAAATATGTGAACTGCCCTGAAAGTTTTTAAGATGCTTTTTTCCTTGTTTCTATTCTAGATTTTTCTTTTGCAAATCCTGTACTAGTTGCATTGTCCCATAAACACTCTTTCCGGTGCATGACTTAACTTGTGTTTCCGCAGTTGCAAGTTCCATTTTCACTTGTGCTGGGATCTTGATTTGGCTTTTCTTCTTCAAAATAAAGATTTCCTGGCACAAATGCCTCAGTTTTTGGGAATCAAAAGCTGAAGATCACCGGAAAATTGAAGCATTTCTGAGTAACCATGGGTCATATGCTCCAAAGAGATACAACTATTCAGAGGTCAAAAAGATCACCAGTCGTTTCAAAAACAAACTAGGTCAAGGAGGATTTGGTATTGTATACCGAGGAAGTTTGGCTAACGGGAGTGATGTAGCTGTGAAGGTCCTGAATGGACTAAAAGGAAATGGTGAAGAATTCATTAACGAGGTGGCAAGTATTAGCAGGACATCGCATGTTAACATCGTGAGCCTTGTGGGATTTTGTTTCGAGGGACGCAAAAGAGCTCTCGTATATGAATTCATGCCGAATGGATCACTTGAAAAGTTTATCTACGAAGAAAGATCCGAAAATGTTCGCCAATTGGGTTGGCCAATATTGTACAAAATTGCACTAGGCATAGCTCGAGGATTGGAGTACTTGCATCGTGGTTGTACCACTCGGATATTGCATTTTGATATAAAACCTCATAATATCCTGCTTGATGAAGATTTTTGTCCGAAGATCTCCGACTTTGGTCTTGCCAAACTTTGCGTGAAAAAGGAGAGCATTGTGTCAATGTTAGGTGCACGAGGAACCATCGGTTATATAGCTCCAGAAATTGTTTGCAGAAATTTGGGAGGTGTCTCTCACAAGTCTGACGTCTATAGCTACGGAATGATGGTCCTGGAGATGGTTGGAGGAAGAAAAAACGTTGATGTGGGAGCTGATCACACGAGTGAGATCTACTTTCCACATTGGCTCTATCGACGAATTGAACAAGATGAAGAGCTTCAACTAATTGGGATAATGAACGAAGAGGAGAAGGAATATGCAAAAAAGATGGTGATGGTGAGTTTATGCTGCATACAAACTGATCCCTCAAATCGACCATCGATGACTAAGGTTGTGGAGATGTTAGAAGGAAACCTAGACTCCATGCAAATTCCTCCCAAGCCTTACCTATATTCGTCTTCAAGAACCGAGGTAGATTCATCAGCAGTGGAACTGGACTAGTCTTATTTTGTTATGAACTTTCAGCAAAAGCTGGTATTGTTGCCTCTATTTTCGTCAACTACTGAATTTTATCACTCGCTCTGGATCATTTTATAAGACACACTTTCCGTTTTAATCTGTTTTGTATTGTATCCAGATGAAGTTAAAATAATCAAGTAATTGCCTCATCCCTATTAGTTCTGTCTCTTTATACTTAGTTCGTTGAGTCTGATTTGATAATTGTCTCATTTGTTTTAAGAAAAGAATTGCACTTTAAAAGATGACAATGACTCAAGAAAGAGCAAAATGTAGCTTCCCTTTTGGGGCTAAAGAAAAATGAAGTCATCCCAGTCAGTCAACTATGGTTGATAACAAAGTCGAATTATTGCCGCAAGACTTCCAAGTCTTCCACTAACTGTTCTCTGAAAGTTCCCTCACAACACATAATATGTGTTTCCGATTGTTGGACTGGTTGGAGAATAGACTGGTGGTTTTCTTATATGGACTTACGCAATCCTCTTCTCGTGAACTAGCTTTTGGGGAGTTGGGCGCGGGCGAAATATTATTACATGAACCAGGTCCATCCTTGTTTGGGCTCCCGGTCCACACTACAATTGGCCTGGGCGTGCGGGGTGGGGGTGGGGTAGAGGGTGGGTTAGAATTCACATTTGATGGGGAATGGACATGGTTTGCTTATATGGACTTGAGATTGTTTCTTATCATTAGGAGAATTATATATGGCTATCACATCATTTGTAATCTTCGTTTTGTCGCTTCATCTGATCTTACTTCAGGCAAAGGGCAGAAATGATTATATTTGTCCGGTGTCCTTTTCATGCGGAAATCTTACTGACCTGAGCTTTCCATTCTCTCTTTCCACACAACCTAACTGCGGAATAATACCCATCTCTCGTTGTGATGCTAAACCATATTCAAGATTCCAATTGCTTCCCGGAGGAGATTGGTAGTATGCTACAGCAAAGCCGAATAATTCTACAATTTGGCTCCGCGATCCAAAGCTTCATGCCATGTTGAGGCAACACAATTGCCAAGATTTTAACAGAAGTTTCTCCTTTCAAGACTCTCCTTCTATTTCTTTCACTACGCCTACACTTCACGGCTTCCCCAAATGTAACAGCACCAGTCATAATGCCTCAAACATTACCGAGAAGAAGATCGATCATTTTGCTGGTTATAGAATGTACAATGGTTGTAAAGGCTTTAGCATATACTACAAGCTTTCTGGATATGTTGATGAAGACATTCGAGCTGGCAATCTTCCTTTCAACTGTTCACTTATCAGATTGCCGATTGACTCGGCATCATATGTCATTATATTTTTCCTCGATCTTTTAGATGCAAAAGCGACTAAAAGCAAATTTGGACTGATGCTGGGAACCAGTAAGTATCCATAAACTGCATGGTTCTTTCCTATTTCAGAATTTCCATGCATATCATCTAAATTTTCTTCTTCATCGTTGTAAAATCTCAAAACAAGTACTACATAATGACAAGGATGATAGGAGAGACGAGTACCTTATATTTAAGGATGATATTGAAGGCGGCAGTATATACTTTGGTGTACCAGATTGCGTAGACAGACTTTGTAAATGGTTTTCCTTTATATTCTCTGACGGGGAATAACTTCATTTTCTTTCCACAGGTGCAAGTTTGTCTACGGTTGGACTGCTGGTTTTACTCTTCTGCTTCAGAGAAAAGATTTTGTGGTACAAATACATCAGGTTTTGGGAATCTAATACTGAAGATCACCAAAATATCGAAACATTTTTAAAGAACTATGGTTCATGTGCTCCAAAGAGATACAACTATTCAGAAGTCAAAAGAATCACAAATGGCTTTAAAGATAAACTAGGTCAGGGAGGATACGGTTCTGTATACAAAGGATGTCTGCATAATGGAAGTAATGTTGCTGTGAAGGTTCTGAAGAAACTAAAAGGCGGTGGTGAAGAATTCATCAACGAGGTGGCAAGTATTAGCAAGACCTCACATGTTAACATCGTGAGCCTTGTGGGATTTTGTTTTGAGGGATGCAAAAGGGCTCTCGTATATGAATTCATGCCGAATAGATCACTTGAAAAGTTTATCTATGAGGAAAGACCTGACACAGTTCGACAATTGGGTTGGCCAACATTATACAAAATTGCACTAGGCATAGCTCGAGGTTTGGAGTACTTGCATCGTGGTTGTACCACTCAGATTTTGCATTTGACATAAAGCCTCACAATATCCTGCTTGATGAAGATTTTTGTCCTAAGATCTCCGACTTTGGTCTTGCCAAACTGTGCGTGAAAAAGGAGAGCATTGTGTCAATGTTAGGTGCATGAGGAACCATCGGTTATATCGCTCCAGAAATTGTTTGCAGAAACTTGGGAGGTGTGTCTCACAAATCTGATGTCTATAGCTACGGAATGATGGTCCTAGAGATGGTCGGAGGAAGAAAAAATGTTGATGTGGGAGTTGATCGTACAAGTGAAAACTACTTTCCACATTGGCTCTATCGACGAATTGAACTAGATGAAGAGCTTCAACTAATCGGGATAATGAATGAAGAGGAGAAACAATGTGCTAGAAAGATGGTGATGGTGAGCTTGTGGTGCATACGAACCGATCCCTCAAGTAGACCATCGATAAGCAAGGTTGTGGAAATGTTGGAAGGGAATATAGACTCTTTGCAAATTCCTCCCAGGCCTTACCTATATTCTCCCTCAACGACAGAGCTAGATTCATCGGTAATAGAACTGACCTAGTCTTCGTTGTTATTCTTGTAGTGGGGGGGGGGGGGGGGGGGGGGTACATTTATATACTCGAACGATGAATAAATAAATATGTGATATCGATAGCATGTTGAATCTTTAAATGACACGGTTCACTCAATTTAACGTGATACTAAGTGTAACAAAGTCTAGAGTCAGGCCTAATTCTTTAATAATCACTTCAGTTCTTTCGTATTTCTGACGTCGACTCATCTTGTTTGAAAAGTCTTAAGAATGTAGCAAAAACGAAGATTTCGTCTACACTCCATTGTGGAAAAGGCACATCATCTTGTGTCACGAAAACCACCTAGTACAACTTTGCTCAATTCGGCATGGAAGTTGATACAAAATCATGTTACAGTACATTGAAAGAAAGAGAGATTCAGCAGTAAAAACATTAGCAGGAATGGTGCAAAATATTGACTACTAATTGAACAACAACTTTTAACAAAGGGCAGCCCGGTGCACTAAAGCTACCGCTATGTGCGGTGACCAGGGAAGGGCCCCACCACAAGGTTGTATCGTACGCAGCCTTACCTTGCATTTCTGCCAGAGGCTGTTTCCAAGACTTCAACCCGTGACCTCCTGGTCACATGGCAGCAACTTTACCAGTTGAACAACAATTTTTAATATTTTACACAAAGTATGTTGATCTTTAATAGCACAGCATTTGTGGTATATCAAGAACTTGGCTCAAAGACATTATCTATACGAAACTAGGCATAATTATACGCAGCATATCTAACAGAAATGCTAACCTACTCACTAAGTTTATCGTCTCAAATACGAGACCAATCATCTTTGCTATGCTGAGAATATAAGAAGATTCACACCAACAGCAACAACTAAACGATGATACGTCTAGGAAGCAACACCAACGGCTAAACGACCCACTCTTGTACTATGGCTCAAGTCCACACTTCTAACATCCTTTCTCGTTGCATGGTTTCCTGTTCTTCGTGCAAGAACCTTTGTTTTGTCTTCAGCTTTAAAGTCCTTGTTCCTCCTGATAAAATCTGATGTTCTTGGTTTTGGAGAATTCGCGACCTGCCTTTTCTCTTGCTCTCTCTTTGGAGCTACTGTTCTATTTGATTGGGTTTGTTTGGATGTTTTGCTTGTTGCAGCTGAAGGCACGCTGCTGTCTGATAACTCTGCTGAAGGATGAATACTTACTTCTAAAACCTGTGGTGAATCGGCCACATTTAGGCGTTCATTAGTGGAACATCTGTTATAAACTTCTGCCCTTAATCAACAAACAGTGTTCTCAGTTGCACTAGTAGCTCTAGCCCCTGCTGCAGTCGAAGGCTTGCCTTGTGATTTAGTTTTACTTGCTAGCTCCTGAAAAAGTAATCAAAAGAGCAAGTTATATTACTAGGTCGTCGGAGTGAGAGGGAAAAATAATCACTTCAGAGGAGGATAAGGATGAAGACTGAGAGAGTACTAAATTTCAAAGCAAGTTTTATTGGTTTTAATTTTTTGAAAGGTAAAATTCGCTTGTCCAAGAAAGGGGATTTGAGTCATAAAATGACAGGAGAGTGATTGCTCCTACCATAAACCAGTAAAAACAGCTTGTAAACAAATCTACAAACAAGCTTTACTTTTCATGTGAGAACAGTAGGCTAAGTGCACGGAGGATTTGATGTTACCTAGTTTCAACACAGAAAATAACAGTTTTTGCCCTCAGAACATCTAGAATTTCTCTCTTTCAGTCCATCCTCCATCTGCCTCTGACTGCAGCTCTTGCTCCTGCCTCCTCCCAGCCCTGTCCATCCTTGTTTTTTTCTGAGCGGCGGCTAGGTTCACGGTAAAAGGCAGGCATGGGAGTTGCTTTGAAATTGAGATTTCTCCGTAGCTGTTTGATCTCTGCTTCTTTCTTTTCCTACACATAGCACAAAGTAAGCTAAACAAACAGTCAGTATTTCTAGCTGCTGATAAAGTAATTGCCATCTAACTCTTGCCGATGACATGTTACACTCCCTCGGTTTCTATTTGTTTGTCTTAATTTCCTTGTTAGTTCGTTTCAAAAGGATTGCCTATTTCCTTTTTTGGCAACTCTGTAATTCCATGACTTTTAAAGAGCTAACATTTAACAAGTAGCAGCCTATGATTCTCCGTATTAAATTGGACCTGTTTCCGTTAGTCACAAGAATCAGACCCCGGGTTTATTACCTGTTTTCTCGCTTGGAGCTGACGTGTTTCTTCCTCTTTGGCATGCACTTTCTCCTCTAGCTTCATAAAGAACTGAAATCAATATCAAAGACTTCTTTTAGGTTTTATACGACGTTTGAACTTTATCGAGTAGACACAAGAAATTGGTCCTTGCCTCTTTCCTTTTCCTGGCCCGCTCTTCTGTTTTGAAGCGGAAACTAGATCCATTCTGTTTCATGACTGGTTGACATGAATTTACACTCTCCTTATCCCTATACAACAATAATATGTTTAAGATATACGTTTATGTACACAATATGGAGTTAAAGCTCAAAATTTCTCCACGATATATACCTGTTTACACTTTGATATAATCTGTGGCTAACTTTCTCTGTATAGGAAGGACGAGAAAAGTATTGAGAAGGGCCAGGTTGATAAATTCATGATTTCTACACTTTAAACCATATTCAAAGTATTTTTCAACCAGCCCATGTAGTTTAGGAAAACCCCACGTACCTTCGATTTTGTAGTTAGAAAAATGGAATCTGAATCTTAATCAATTTCTTGGAATTCTTGGACTTAGAGGCTTGAATTCTTGATCTTTGATGAAGACCCTAATTTGATCTTGTTCTTGAGAGTGGAGAGGGTTTGGTATGTCGAAAACTAATATAACATGTATTATACTGCTTAGGGTAGATTTATATTCATGACGGGTAGGTTCTAGGGTGAGGAAAAGACCAAAATAACCCTAAAGAAACAAAAAAAATTACAGAAATTTCTGCCAGTTGACAGACTGATATGCTGAAATAAAATGGGCATAACTTTTTACTCCGATGTTGGATTTGGACGAAATCAATTGCGTTGGAAAGAAGACTCAAATACCTTTCATTTGATATATAGAAGGCCACCCAGTTATTTATATAAAAGAAGTTATGGTCGACGAAAGTTGACCCAAGTTGAAGTGTCCACTAAAACTTAATCGATGAAATTATTTTCAACTCGTCTTAGAGTTAGGGGATTCTTGTGACCTCAATTCATATTCAAAGGTTTTCCCACACTATAGGAGTGATCACCACACATACATTAACAAGGAATAATTTAGTTCGGGTCTATACGCATAGGAACGATGGCTCTATCCACGAATTGAACAAGATGAAGAGCTTCAACTAATTGGGATTATGAACGAAGAGGAGAAGGAATATGCAAAAAAGATGGTGATGGTGAGTTTATGCTGCATACAAACTGATCCCTCAAATCGACCATCGATGACTAAGGTTGTGGAGATGTTAGAAGGAAACCTAGACTCCATGCAAATTCCTCCCAAGCCTTACCTATATTCGTCTTCAAGAACCGAGGTAGATTCATCAGCAGTGGAACTGGCCTAGTCTTATTTTGTTATGAACTTTCAGCAAAAGCTGATATTGTTGCCTCTATTTTCGTCGACTACTGAATTTATCACTCGCTCTGTATCATTCTATAAGACACACTTTCCGTTTTAATACATGTTATATTAGCCTCTTTCCTTTTTTGGCAACTCTGTAATTCCATGACTTTTAAAGAGCTAACATTTAACAATTAGCAGCCTATGATTCTCCGTATTAAATTGGACCTGTTTCCGTTAGTCACAAGAATCAGACCCCGGGTTTATTACCTGTTTTCTCGCTTGGAGCTGACGTGTTTCTTCCTCTTTGGCATGCACTTTCTCCTCTAGTACGATGTTTGAACTTTATCGAGCAGACACAAGAAATTGGTCCTTGCCTCTTTCCTTTTCTTGGCCCGCTCTTCTGTTTTGAAACGGAAACTAGATCCATTCTGTTTCACGCCTGGTTGACATGAATTTACACTCTCCTTATCCCTGTACAACAATAATATGTCTAAGATATACGTTTATGAACACAATATGGAGTTAAAGCTCAAAATTTCTCCACGATATATACCTGTTTACACTTTGATATAATCTATGGCTAACTTTCTCTGTACAGGAAGCACGAGAAGCGACAACCTTTCTTGCTATTGGTTGTTCTTCAGTGCTACATCATTCAATAATAAACGAGGTTGAGAAAAATAGGATGAATCAGTGCTACCAAAATATCCCACATTTTCAACATGGTAAAGCAGCATACCTTTTATGTTGATTAAGTACATTAGCTTTTGAACCCGAAGAAACCTGTATAAAGCAAGTTATCTGTTACCGTAAAATTCGATGATCAATTTAAGAATAACTGAAGAACAATCTAACTAAAAAGAAAGTTAAGTAATAGTTCAACAGAATTGAAATAGCAAGTTTACTCATCTGCATTGAAATTTGAAGATAACACTAAGCTTAAACCTGATACAAACCTCTGGATCATTAAAAGCTGAATTTCTAGCACTGAGATTAAATTTTGCTTCAGCTTCCTGACGTTTAGGAACACTCTGAAGAACATCGGAACTATTGGTATCTTGTTCAGTCTGGGTCCAGAATGGCAACTTATACTATCTTCTCCGTCACATTCTGTGACTTCAATGTCTCCGTTGGTTGATCCTTCTCCCCCACATTCTGTGACTTCGATGTCTCCGTTGTTTGATCCATCAAAACTCTCCTCAAAGCGTGCAGAATCACCAACCTCATTCACTCGCTCAGAATCTCCACCATAGCCTGTATTCTCGGCTTGATACTTTACATTCTTCGATAAATGGGTTGAGCTATCATAATTTTCATCAAAGCATGCAGAATGGCCAACTTCATTAACATGCTCAAAGCGCCCCGCATAACCTTCATTTTCACTAGCCTGATACTTTCCATTCTCCAGTAAAGTGGCTGCTCTGTCATGATTTTCAACAAAGCATGCAGAATGGCCAATCTCATTAACATGCTCAAAGTCCCCCTCATAATCTGTATTCTCAGATCCATCATTACTAGCTTGAGAATCAGCCCCATCCTGACAGTCGGATGAACTCTGGCTTAGAAGTGCCCTTCTTCTAAAAAGCTCCTCAAAATATGCCTTTTTCTCAATTACAGAACCTAGCTTGATGCATTTCTCAACCTCTTCAAGATACCTGTTGCGTGTGAAAGAAGACCTCATCTCCCAAAATAAAGCTTCATTCTAAAATGTACCGAATGAGATAGATCCAGATTGCCACGAATCTGCATGTCAATTTTGGTAAATAAATAAAGATCAGGTAGAAAGTAAAAGAGCCACATAGATTTAGTTCTCATGGAAAATCTTCATTTCCTCCTAATGGTCTAATTAGTAATGTCTCAAGTAGTGTATCCTAACATGCTTAAACAGACAATCTTATGAGATAACGGAACTCTCAAAATCTTTTCCACTAAAAGTTCAGCGTAACAAAGCCTCAATCAATGAGCAAGTATGTTTCCTAGAAAGTACCCAAGGCAGGAGTTGAAGTAACACACGAAGAAGTTGAAAGGGGTTCAACATCCCAATTAACTAAAGCATAAGAACAACAAATTTTTCTAATAAATCCAGCAGCAGCATATAAGAGAATAATACAATTGAGAACAAAAAAATTAACCATAGAAATGCATTTGAAAATGACAGTAACAAAGAGTAAGATCCAATAGAAGTTTTACCTGAAAACTAAGCCTAAATGGTTCTTCAATACCACCTGTCATTTCAAAACCGATCCTTCTTTAAAGCACCTTCCTGCATTTCCCAAAAACAAAATCTTACTACTCTGGCAAAAACAAAACAACAAAAAAACAAACACCCCATCACTTAAAAATACAATCTTTTCACTAAACATCGTCAAAATTGATCAAAATGAAATCCTGCAGATACCAAAATCTTAAAAATCTGGAGAGAAAAAAATGCACCACAAAAAAAAATCAAAAAAGAAAAATCAAACACCCCATCACTTGAGAATAGTCTTTTCACTATTCCATACATAAACATCATTAAAATTGATCAAAGAAATGGAATTATACAGAGAGAAAAGAGCAAGAAAATCTCAAAATTCTGAAAAATGCATCACAAAACAAAAAATCAAGACCCCATCACTTAAATATTGAATCTTTTTAGTATTCCATACATAAACATAATCAAAATGAACTAGAAATGAAATTTTACAGATAACAAAATTCTCAAATATGCATCACAAAATAATTAACACCCTGTCACTTAAAAATTGAATTTTTTCACTATTTCATACATAAACATCATCAAAATGGACCAAAAATTACTAATTTTAATACATTATTTATACAATTACCTAGTCTACAAGGATTTGACGAATGCTGGAGCACCCAAAAATTAGCATTAGGTCCGTCACTGAGTATCGCGGCCCATATTTCAAGTTAAGATAGAAGATTTAAATGAAAAAGATTTATAATATGATTGAAGTAATAAGAAGAAATTAAGAGGATTCAATATCTTTTATCGAAGTATAAGACTTAGTGACAAGGACAATGGAGGAAAACGAATGCTGAAAGGAGTTATTTTTTTCTAAATTATGGATTTTCCTATATTCAATCTTTTATTGTTTTCCTAAAATAGTTCAAATTTAATTGTTTTGAGGGATGACATTTTTTTGTCTATAAATCTTTTTTAATACATAAGAAATGCTAAAGTCATACAATAATCAACTTTATTTTTATAATCCAAACTTATCATTTAAAAATCATTTCATTTGAATTAATAAAATCATAGTAGATTGCACAAAATCAATCAATTAATTACTTGTATTTTTATTAAATAAACGATGTACGAAATTGTTGTAATAAAACTATACAATCAACTAATTAATTTCAATTAATTAGAATCAATTTTATGATCATAATATATAGACTCAAGTTCCTTAAATTTAATGTTGTATGTAAATTTTAAAATATATTTATACCTAAAGTAGTAGTCAACGTTCGTTGTTTTTTTACCAATATATGCATATCAATTACGAATCTTTCCATATATTTTTTTATTAAAGTAATTGTCAATATTAACTAATTTCTAGTTCAATTTAATCTAATTAATTTGATAGCAATAAAATTATTATTAATATTATATATTTATTTACCATAAATCTGTCCTAATTTTATAGCTTGATTATATTTAATTAATCTACAATTGTATAAAGGGCTCAAATACAAAAATAATTGATATTAATTACCTTTATAATTTCGGAAATTCAATCCCATGAATTTCTCATGTTTTTATAGATTGATTACATTAAATTGATATCAATTACCTTTTTAATTTTGGAAAGAATTTTTAAAAGGTAACAATTATTTATTTTCCTAATTACTAATTTATTTTTCAAATATTTCTTATAAATTTATAATTTAATTATAGTCAATTGATTATTATTATCTTTATAATTTGCTAAAAACTCAAATAAGGTAACAATTATTTTTCTCCTAATTACGGATTTTCTTATATTCATTCATTTATTTGTTTACAAAAATAGGTCAAACTTAATTATTTTGTGGGATGACACCTTTTTTTAATATTTTTTATTCAGAATGATTACAATATTTTCTATATAAATTGATCAGTTACTATTTATTAATTGGTTATTCTCTTAAATAATTTTTTCTTGTAATATTTCTTTTAGTCAATTGTAATGAAATCATTCATAGTTATTTTCTTATAATACTATTATTAAAAACATATGAAATGTAATTTATTAAATATGAAATATGAAATAATATTAAATAACACTTGTCTTAATTTTAGGCTAGACTATCCTCCTTTATTATATAGATAGATAATTTCAACAAAATTAATTAGAGTACGTCCTTATTTAAATATTTTGTTACATGATGTTGTCTAAATTGCGTGATGAATTTGTTGACTATAATGATTTTTATAGTTCACGAAATAATAATTTCTCATAATATTTTCAATTCGCCGTCGTCTAACGTCTACAAAATTATAGTTCACTATATAATAGTTTCTCATAATATTTTCAATTTGCTATATCGTCGAACGTCTCCAAAATTATAGTTCACGGTCTAATAGTTTCTCATAATATTTTCAATTTGTCGTCGTCTAACGTCTAAAAAATTATAGTTCCCTATATAATAATTTCTCATAATATTTTCAATTTGCTGTTGTCTAACGTATACAAAATTATAGTTCACTATATAATAATTTCTCATAATATTTTCAATTCGCCGTCGTCTAACGTCTACAAAATTATAGTTCACTGTATAATAGTTTCTCATAATATTTTCAATTTGCTATGTCGTCGAACGTCTACAAAATTATAGTTCACGGTCTAATAGTTTCTCATAATATTTTCAATTTGCCGTCGTCTAACGTCTACAAAATTATAGTTCACGATATAATAGTTACTCATACTATTTTCAATTCGCCGTCATCTAACGTCTATAAAATTATAGTTCACGATCTAATAATTTCTCATAATATTTTCAATTTGCCGTCGTCGAACGTCTACAAAATTATAGTTCACGATATAATAATTTCTCATAATATTTTCAATTTATTATCGTCTAACGTATACAAAATTATAATTCACTATATAATAATTTCTCATAATATTTTCCATTTACCGTCGTCTAACGTCTACAAAATTATAGTTCACGAAATAACAGTTTCTCATAATATTTTCAATTTGCTCAAAAGAAATTTTGCAAACCGTAGTCTAAAAAGTCCAATGAGGGTCATTCACTAAATTCAAATATTTCAAAAGCATATACAAACGAACAAAACCTTTTAAAACAAATAATTCATTTGTTCTCTTCTTCTTCTTCTTCTTCTTCTTTGTGATCTCTCTAAACTCATAATAATAACATCCCAAAACTCACATTTCATTTTTCATTAACACAATGTCAATATCAACAATTGATCATAACTCAAGATTCAAAAAAACAAAAAACAATGGATCAAATGAAGCTAAAATGAAGAAGAAATTTATGTTTGTAAGCTTTGGAGGGCTAGGATGTAAGGGAAAGTTTAGTTCTCCGTTGGCGTCGTCGACGCCGGAAGTTATTAGATCAGCAGCAGCATGGGAGAGTAGTAGTAGGCAAATGAGGAAGAATACAAAGAGAATGATATCAACATTGTCAAGAAGTAGTACTAGGAATTCAAGTACTAATGTTGTTTGTTGTGCTCCTCCTGGTATTGGTTCTGCATTTGATGTTGCTCCTAGGACAAGAACAAGATCAAATAATAGAGGGGTGAAGGTAAATTAAATGATCCTTTATTATGGATTTAGCTGGTTTATAATATTACTCTGTGGGTGTTTTGTTTTCTTTATTATCTCGCGGTGTGATATCCCTTGTTGTTTGCTTTTATGTTTTCTGTTTGTTATATTTGTTATCTGTCCTGAGCCGGGGCTCTATTAGAAACAACCTCCCTGCTTCATCTGAGAGGTAGTGGTATGGACTGTGTACACTTTACCCTCCCCAGACCCCACTTTGTGGGAATGCACTGGGTATATTGTTGTTGTTGTTGTATACTCAATGAAAATTTATGTGTTATAGTAGGTTACTTAATAGAAGGGGAGCCTTGGAGTAACTGGTAAAGTTGTTGTCTGTGTGATCAGGCGGGTTCAAGCCTTGGAAACAGCCTCTAGCAGAGATGCAAAGTAAAGCTGTATACAATACACTCTTGTGGTGGATTCCTTCCCCGGACCTGCGCGTAGCAGCACCGGATTGTCCATTTAGTAGGTTTCTTAATACTGTGTCACGAGTTCAAGCCTTGGAAACAGCCTCTGGCAGAAATGCAAGGTAAGGCTGCGTACAATACACTCTTGTGGCGGAGTCCTTCCTCGGACATGCGCGTAGCAGCGGGAGCTTTAGTGCACCGGATTGCCCATTTAGTAGGTTTCTTAATACTGTGTAAGTCTGGAGAAGTGTCCTCAGAGGCAGGCCGGGCTCAAGTTAGAGAGCCTTGTTGTGCCGGGACTCTGTTGCACCACGAGGTGTTGTTTATGAGTTTGGTTGTTTGGGAATGCAGCCTAAATCGGGGGGTGAATTCCATCCAAGGGTAAAAATGGGAGAGA
The DNA here is from genome assembly GCA_030864215.1 of Capsicum pubescens. NCBI lineage: Eukaryota > Viridiplantae > Streptophyta > Magnoliopsida > Solanales > Solanaceae > Capsicum > Capsicum pubescens. The sequence goes on from CM061548.1 coordinate 418,033,097, forward strand.
GACCGATAGAGGGAGAAATTCAACTTGTTTAATAGAGTTATTCGTAGTTACCTTTTAAAGAACCTGACCGTGTAGATATATATTGTTTGCATCGTCAGTACATAGAACTTACACTCGTTTATTTCAAGACATGAGGATGTCTCTCCCCGATACTCAGGATTTGAACTTTATGAGTACGAGTTCAAAAGTTTATCACATTCCATTTGATATGTTGGAAAATCAACTATATGTGCTTGTTTATGAATTTTGTATAACACATATAGAGGGTCTGAGTCAAAGCTACTAGTTTGGTTGAACCCATGACCGATACACTAAACTACGTCATACTTATCAGATCCTTCAAAAATACACTACTTTTGGAGAATCTCGTGATACTTTTGAAGACTCCGAGCAACATAGCTTCCCATTTTCTTTCCAGTAAGACCATGTTGTGTTCTTGTCTGTCTACTTTTGTACCACAAACTTACTAAAATTGTGTATGTTTTGAATCACTTCATTCACTAGCACTCTCGTATCGCGAGGAGAACTGTGAATGGTGAAGAGACATCGAGGTTTCATGCATCAAACACAAGACGTCAATGTCCTCGCGCTCATCATTGTCCTCCTGTAAGTAAAAAAAGTTAACCGCACCCAGTGTTTACACCAAACCTGTCCTTACTTTCGTTCGCATATTGCAGATTATGATCCTCAGACAGAACTTGCAATTTGCTAGAGACTTAGAAGGGGATGATGATCAATATGGATCATGGAGACTAGATGTAGATGATATGTCATACGAGGTTCGTCTTTTAACTGATAGTGTAAAAAATCTTTACGCTGACGATATACACAAGTTAATTTATCTTTATAATGTGTGTTGTTATATGCAAGAACTGAACTGATTTGGTTGTTTTTTTGCAGCAATTGGTTGAACTAAGTGATAGGATTGGGTATGTGGGAACAGGTTTAGCAGAAGAGAAGATAGTTCAATGTATAAGAAAGTTTAAGCTCTCAACAACTGATTCCTATTCAATGCTCATATCTACTGATAAAACTTGAAGATGTACCATATGCCAAGTGAGTTCACTATTCCAAATTTTCTCTATTTTTCGCGGAACGATAAGAGTTGTCAGGAGGTAACAGGTTCGAGCTATAGAAACAACCTCCTTGCGTAACTGTATTGTAAGGTTGTGTACAATAATATACCCAATGTGGTCCGGCCCTTTCTTGGATTCGTGCATAGCGGAGGAAGCGTTGTGGATCGGTTGCCTTCTTTTAGTTTTTTATGCAATGGTAAGAGTCGTCGTAGTGTGATCATAAGGTCATGGGTTCAAGACGTCGAAACAACCTCTTGCAGAAATACAAAGTAAGGCTGTGTATAGTTGACCCAATGTGGTCCGGCCTTCTCCCATCCTGCACATAGCAGGAACTTAGTGCACCAGACTTTGCTTTTTTTATATACTACACTGGGAGGTCATGGGTTCAAGGTGGAAATAGTTTCTTAAAGAAATGCAAGGTAAGGTTGCATGCAATTGAGCTAACGTGGTTTGACATGTCCTAGATCCACATTTAGCAAGGCCTTAGTGCACCGGGCTACCTTTTTATTTTTTATTTTTCACGCGATGATAAGAGTTGTCGTTGTATGACCATGAGATTACGAGTTCAAGCCGTGGATATAGCTTCTTGTAGAAATGTTGAGTACAATAGATCTGCATACAACAGGAGCTTAGTGCATCGAGCTGCCTTTTTTCTTGAAAAAGTGTAGCACACAATACTACTAATATTAACATTCTCTCTTACATTTAATATCACATTTTGCAGGAAGGATACAAAGTTGATGATGAAATTGGGAAACTAGAATGTGGACATTACCATCATATTGAATGCATAAAGAAATGGCTTATGCAGAAGAATGCATGTCCTATTTGCAAAATTGCAGCAATCCATGAAATTGACTAAGAGGCATATAATAAATAACCCTTCTGGTCCGACCCTTCTCCAGACCTGGCACATAGCGGGAGCTTAGTGCACCGTGCTGGCCTTTTTTTTTTTTTTTTTTTCTATTGATTTGTTTGGAGTGAGATTGAGGAGAGTCCAACTGCACAGTGAAAGGCGAAAGTCAAGTTTACGTGCAACCAAATGTAACGTGTCAAAGGTCACTGAGTTGTCATTTAAAAAATTGTATTTGATAAGTTTGTTATACTAATTCCGCTTATTTGAGACCATCCATTTTCAAGATCATTGAGTGTAATTTCCCGAAAGAAGTAGGGGTGTGCCACTTCTTTAAATTGTAACTATTTTTCGAGCGGTGGTTATATTCTAAATAGCAATCTTTAAAAAGTGGTTATATATGAAAATCATTCCATCAAAAGCCAATGGTCCATAAAGATTTTGGGCCTACATACACCTCTCAAAATTGGGCCTATTGGGCTTTGAAATAAGGTTAGTAAGCTCTACCGATTTGCATATGTGTTAGTGGGAGGCAGTAAGTGACAGACATGTAACTGTTGTTATCAGGGTACCAAATCTGTATGTTTCAATACAAACTTCAACACTAAGTTCAAGAATATCTTTCAAAAACTACAATTACGTTCAACACCTTCAAACACAAGTTCAAATGAACTATAAAATGAAGTGTTTATCAACTTTTCAGAAATAAAGATGAAGCAGAAAGATTAAAACCAAGTCCATCGATATATATATATATGTATGTATGTATTGAATTAACATGAAAATGTTGAAATGTTAAAGGTTCAATTGATGTTGACTCAACATATGTATCTTCTTTCAAGAAAAGGGAAGTTGTATACCTAAACCAAGAGGTGCTTCTTGTGTTTTATATATACAAACAACTCTATGGACTGAAACCGATATACGTTGTGGTGGAATGATTTGAACTCGTTTATCCTTAATCAGAGAAGGTTTTAGGTTTGAGTTCTCGGGGATATATACAAACAACTCTATGTAAGTGTCGCCGCCTATAGAAATGGGCTTTGAATGCGTGAATTCGAATTTAATAGGCTTTAATGCCAACATCGCATGAAAAATAAAACAAAAAGAAACTCTATAGTCAAAGACTCTAAGTGATTGTTGGGATTCATTTATCTTTAATCAAAGATTTCGGGTTTGAGTCCTTGAAAATGAAAAAAATGTAGTAGACAGCATCGCCGCCTTTAGAAATGAGCCTCACAACGGAGGAACTCAAATTCAGTCGGCCTCAAGTGTGAGCATCAGACACCGGATGGAAAGCCAAAAATTAAGAAACTCTTCTATCGGTCGATGCCTACATGGGTTATGATTGGATGGTTGTGAACTCTCCACCCTTAACTAGAGATCCTGACTTCAATCTGATATTAAAAATATATTTATTAAAAGTGTCACTCCCAAAAATCGAACCTTAATTAATATAAATACCGAACACCAAAATGGGGAAATCAAACAAAAAGAGAAACTCTATGGGCTGATTGAGTCAGAGTTACCATATGATGATTTGCAGTGGCAACAATTGGAGAACATTTAATACATACATGACTAGTTCAATTTTAACATAAAATATAGTTTTCTCCAAAAGAGGAATAACCAAATATAAGAATAGTATAGTCGGTGGTGGACTCAGAATTTAGGGGTCGCAGGTGTTTGGAAGGTTCGAATACACATATTGACGTCGAAAACTTTAAAATTTCGCCTGAACTAAAACACCCATCTATCTTCTTGATTTACCGGATGTTTTTCTAAGTCTTATACTAATTTTAATACATTATTTATATAATTACCTAGTCTACACGGATTTAACGAATGCTGAAGCACCCAAAAATTAGCATTAGGTCCGTCACTGAGTATCGCGGCTCATATTTCAAGTCAAGATAGAAGATTTAAATGAAAAAGATTTATAATATGATTGAATTACTAAACGAAGAAATTAAGAGGATTTAATATCGTTCATTAGTTCATAGAGTAGTTATATTGAGATTATAATGTTGGGAGATTGTTTATGGGGTGACATATAATCAATGGATTGTTTTAGAGGTGATTAATGATAGAAAATTTTTCATAAATTTACTTAATATATATAAATTATAAATTAAAAATATAGTAACTTTTAGAAGGTAGAATTCAGAAGTATAAACTTGAATTTTTAGATCCACTTCTGTCTAAAATAAAATAGGAAAAAAATACATAAATATCTTATATTTTTCTCTAAATAATTTAATCTCTACGTTATTAATACTCGTATTCTTATTTTACAATATATTTTACATAAAATAATAATACATAAATTCTTGAATAATTTAATACCTCCAACATCCAATCATTGCATTAGTGATGAATCAATTACTATTTTCCAATACAACCAATTAAATACTATATTCACTTAGAATAAATTTTATATTGAGAAGTAAAATAAGAGAAAAGAATTCCAAATTGGCCACAAAACTTTAATATTTAATATGAATATGAAAGAATAAAAAAATAACAATAACCAAAGATTTGGCCATTTGTCCTGTTAGGCCATTCATATATATCTATAATTAGTTTGATTAATTTAAATTCATATTAAATAAATTTATTAAAAAATATTTTTTTATTTAGATTTTTTATTTATTGACTTAAGCACAAATAAAAAAAATATTTTCTATCGAGATTTTCATTCTCTGATTTAAATACAATATTTCTAATTAAAGATCGATGTATTTTTTAAAAAATAAATATTTAAAATAATTCTTTACGTTATCTTGAGATGTGAGAGAGGACCGATTTGACTCGAATATTATTTTGGGCAAAATTCAGAAATAGCATACGTATCCCCTTAATTATGAGTTTCATAGTAACAGTTTCATAACTACATAATATAGCAAGTTGTATTTTGTATTTTTGCAAACTGTTGCTACAAAAATATAAATACATATGATTTTTACTGCCTGTATGATCGATATGTATTTTATATTTTTGTAAACTATTGCTACAAAAATATAAATACATACAAATACATATGCTATAAAATGTAATTTAATAAAAACATTATTATTTTTTATAATTTAATACTTAAGTATGTTACTTTATATATTTTTTCCTATTATTTTTAGTTCTCACTTTGCAGCATATTTTGAACATTGAACTGTTCTTTTGGACCCTACTTAACCTCTCTCACTATCTAAGATCATTTTCACCTTTTTTAAAAAATAAAAAATAAAAAATAAAAATAAACGAATTCAAAATTTGAAGTTATTAGTATGAATAATTCATATACCAGTTATTTTTTTTTTAGATTAAGGGTTATAATATGCACATGAATAGTTAAGTAATGAAATGATTTGAAGATAGTGATCGAGTCAGAATTTACGAAGAAGTGAAAGGAAATTTAACGATTATTATATAAATCTAAAAAGTAAATTTATTATTATATATATAATATTGTTTCTTTTATGAACTCCTTACTTTCACTTGACTTAGATCCTCTTTATTATTTTTCTCTCATTTCTCATTTGGTATTTAATATTCATATTATTACGACTCTAATTAATCTGAATTTGTAATAGGTAAGATTCATTAAAGGAAAAAAATCGCTTCTTAATAGAATCTTTTTTATATTTAGGATTCTAATGTAAGATTAAATCTTTGATTAAAGATTGAAAAATCATATCCATCTCACTATAATTCTTATCAAATATATATCTATGTGATATAAATAGAACAAGCAATATAAATTTCCACAGTCTAAAGATTAATTATAGAAACTTTTGACATTTTGCATAATTACTGTGAGTCCCGATTTTAGATCTGTCGAGGTACATGATTAGCTCTCGATACATTTTTTCTTTGTAAAGATACATAATTAACTCCCCAATACATTCTCTTTAATTTTGGTTCCGTCGAGATACATAACACATCTAACAAAGATATATTTTTTTCTTGTAAAGATATATAATTAGCTTTCGATATATATTTTGATTTATATCTATATTATATTAAGTAGATTGTAGATTTCGATGTATATCTATCAGATCGTGACTTCATGTATACTGTCGAGATACATAATTAGCTCTTTTATACATTCAATAAAGAGACATAATTAGTTAAATTTTTTATAAAAATAAAAAATTTGTATAAATATAATAAGTTTGACACTTATATTTATGCTATTTTTTTCATATAGATGTGCAATAAATTTTTACTATTCTAGTTATTATAGTACTAGTACACAAAGAAGCACCATAAATGAAGATTCTCCCAAGAAGTCAAAATTGTTATAATTGCAGTATCAAAATGAGACATAAGCATGTGCTGGCTATGACATGGCAAAGACTCAGCAACTAAACTACTTTCCATAAAACTTCTACTTAAAAATAAAATTAAAATTAAAAAAATTGACAGCTTTTGAAACAACATTGGGAAAGACATTCAAATCTTTGCATAAATTGATTGGTACTAATCAGACAATTTTGTCATAAAACCTCGTACCATGTTAAGTACAATATAGTCCTAATTAACTATGTAATGAAGATTAAAGAAACATTAATAGGGTTAGTAGAATCCAGCATCACATGAAAATTAGTGAACAAATGTTGTTTATGCTTCATTTGGAGCAGGTTGTTTTGGTCACATTGTTCTTGGTAACCGTGGTGTTTGAGTCAGCTTGCATGCATCTCGACTAATTTCATGGAATACATGTCAGCTTCCGTCAACAATAGCTATCAGGCAACTTTGTCCACCATTTGACTAGGTATTGAGCGATCGAGTGCTCCATTACATGTGCTTTTGAGAGATAGCAAGTATCCTACGAGGTTAGTCAAGGTACATGCAAACTGACCGTGACACCACGGTTATTAGAAAATAAAAAATAAACAATGGCCCATGTAGTGATGATTCCTTAGTCATAATTTTCCCTATTTTCACATCTCAATCCCAAATAAACAAGGCAAGAACATGTGGTTAAACAGAAATTTATGATGCTAATTTGGTTCTTACTGCCAAAAAATTCAAATAAGTTGTATAGAATATTTATAAAACCAATTGCTAGAAAACCCAGAGGACTTTAATAGCCCCAGGTTTCATATTCCAACTTTGAGAAAACAATAGACTGGAAATGATGCTGCAAGAATCACAAATCTCGAGAATCGAGATAATACAGTCAGACTTCTCTATAACAACATTTCACTGTAACGGCCAAGTTCTTGTAACAGAATTTTACATTATATGTTCCCAATATGAAGGGGAGCCTTGGAGTAACCGGTAAAGTTGCTGCCATGTGACCAGGAGGACACGGGTTCAAGCCTTGGAAACAGCCTCTGGCAGAAATGCAACGTAAGGCTGCGTACAATACACCCTTGTGGTGGGGCACTTCCCCGGACACCGCGCATAGCGGTAGCTTTAGTGCACCGGGCTGCCCTTTTATCTTCTCAATATGAGAACATTTTGCTATAGTAGCTAAATAATATCAGGACGAACAATGTTCTTATAGAGAAGTTTGACAGTATATTGTAATACGAGTTATGGCATCTTCCATGAACAAAGAAACAACAAGCGGAGGCTTGCAGTCTACAACAACAACATACCCAGTGTAATCCGGTTTACGGAGGGTTAGAGCATATGCAGACATTACCCATTACCCCTACCTACCTTGGGAGGTAGAGAGGTTGTTCTCGATAGACCCTCGGCTCAAGGAAAATCATATCAAAGTAGATCGACATGATGAATCATTCGAAAAAAGGAACAATAACTACACCAAAATAGTGTGATAATCAACGTAAGAGAGACAATAGATAGTAACTGAAACCGAAGGGCAAAAAGCTACAGGAGAAATACTACGACTACTATATGTGCGGATAAGCGAGACAATCCTTCAAATCACTACTTTATATTTGCTCCGAAAACCATACATAGAACTAAGGATGTACCATATCAGTTTGAAATTTTACAGTAAACCTTGCACCATTGTGCTTTATGGGTAATAACAGCATTACTTACAGAAGTAAAGGAAAGAAAGACCCCGACTTTCTTATTATACCTATAACTTGTACATTCGACAAACCAATCACACTAAGAAATCAAACATTTTAACGGAAAAATCAAGACAAACACGAATCAACATTTCAAAATTGTTTCTTTACGATCAACTCACAGTTTCACGCCTGCGAAGTTCTAATTTGCTGCATCGAATTTTCCATGGGGTGCTGAGAGGAAGTTTCGGTGAAGCTAACTGCAGGGGCGGATGTCATGGTTTGATATTGCGCTGCCATTTGAGGAGCAAGAGGCTGACTGTAGTACACCTTAGCATGTGTTGGATCAGCAAAATCGTAAGCGTAATTGGCAGGAGTGGCTGAAGTAGGAGGAATTGACTGAGAAGGATGATGAATCTGAGGAATCTGAGAGTAGTTCACGTATTGTGGCTGATGTTGGCCCGGATTGATCTGGACCAATTGCGGAGCCACTGCAGCAGAACTAGATGTCGGAGGATTTCTAGCTGGATTATAAGCTGCTGCATGATTGACCATAGTAGGAGGTGTTTGGGGACGAGTAGGAGGGGCTGTTTGGGCAGACTCGGAATAATTTGTTTGTTGCAATGGCGAACTGTAAGCTTGGGGAGGTCTAGCAGGAATAAAGTAAACGGGATATTGGTGCTCAAGATTCGGGTGTTGCATATGAGTTTGGTGCTGTGAAGGGTACATAGGGTAGTAGGACGTCATCGGCACAGGCCCCGATGGTGTATGTTGTATGTACTGCCCAGCATGAACGTATTGTTGGGGTTGGAGCATTTGCGGGTGCTGATCATATTGTACTGGCAACACATATCCACCACCACCATCCTGAACTTGTTGTTTCACCTGAACCCTTCCGATCGAATCACTCATATTTAGATCAACTGAATTACCCGAAATCCTGCCGCTCCCCGACTGGAAATGGACCCCTGGTTCTTGATAAAAGTAATGTCTTTGCCTACCACTACCCTCACTGCACCAAATTGAATCAAGATCTTAAACAGTCCAAAGCAATCCCAAAAAAGAAGTAACAGAAGTACAAGAAACAACAAATAATAACAAAAACATCATCACATAGTAACAGAACAAAAACAATACCACAATCGAAGCACAAGGAACAACAGATAGTAACAGATATCAAAGGAAATGAAACTAAAGCAGCAATACGACGACTACTAATATGAACTGACAGCAAGACATCACCCTGCTTCCTACTAACTTTCTACTCTAATCCGTATCCTCCATACCCTCCTATCTACTTCTGAGGTAGGGGTAAAGTCTACGTACACTCTACCTCTCCCTAGATAGTAACAGAAATCAAAGGACAAGGAACTACATGAGCAATACTAAGACTACTCATATGACCAGACAGCAAGACATCGCCCTACTTCCACTAAACTTCTACCTTAACTCGTGTCCTCCACGCCCTCCAAAGTCCTATCTACCTCTAATAGTAAGAGTAACGTTTGCGTACACTCTACTCTCCCAGACACTACACTGAGTATGTTCTTGCACAAGTAAATACACCATTTCTCAAGCAATTCATATGTTTCAACACACACATATGTACTTCCATTCTTGCAAAAAAGTATATATCTTTAGAGAATACGATACAGAAACTACAACAAAACAATACGGTAATCGATATACAACAAAAAGATCTTTTTTTAAAGAGAATTTTACCTTGAAACTGAATCAGGTGAAGCCAAATCAGATGGAATAACAGGCTTTGGCTGCAATAGCTGTGGCTGCTGCTGCTGCTGTAGCTGTTGCTGTAGTTGCTGATGTGTCTGTTGTTGTTGCTGTGTATGCTCAACTACCGACGTGCCGGAGACAACAACAGTAGCCGGTGCCGGCACAACCGGGGAAGCTTCATTCTTCTGCTTAACCCCAACATTCAATTGCGAAAATTGCTCTTCAATTCCACCACCTTTTCTACTCTCCTCCTCAACATGAACCTTTATACGCGGCAAATTCACCAACGCCGGCATAGACGAACCCGAACCAAAAGACGACGTCGTTTCAACCACCATCGGAGAATCCAGCACCTCCGGCGGCACCTCCGGCACTGACTGAACATCAGCTTTCACATCTACCTCTTTAATATCCGTATTCACAACGTCATCGTCTAATCCCAGCAGACAATTCACCGAAGAGGACTCTGAAAACACCTTGGTAGAAGGTGCAGAACCAGAATTTCCTCCTCCTATTCCGTTTAACACACTGACAAACCAATCTTCCGATTTCATCAATGAATGATTAGGATTCCAATAATCAATATTACTGTTCGGAAACAGAAACAGACGAAGCCGGGAATATTTAGAATTACTCATACTCATGCGATCGTATTCATCGATCATGTTTTCCAAGTCCTCATCTGAAGTTACAGAGATAAGTGAATCGAGGTCTTCGTTCTGAAGCTGATACTTCAGGCAAAATTCTCTGCCTCCGAGGAACGTTTTCGATAGCCGAGCTGAAAGATCAGACAACGGAATATTCCGATCAGCTACGAAAATGCGAGTGTCTCCACCGACGTAGCAGAGAGTCTTGTCGTGTGGGCGGGGGAATATGTGTCCGCCGTAGCTACACATTAACCGGAGTTTTCCGCCGGTGACGGCGGCGGTGGTGGTGGAGTGTGGCGGTGGTGGCTCGTCCCAGGTGTCGGTGTGTCGGGATGCCGGTGAGGAATCGGCGGAGTCGGGGTAATTTACGGCGGTTGACGGTGAAGCCGCCGTGATTGGGCCGCCGGAAAACGGTGGAGGGTCCATGTAGGAAAGAGACTGGAAAAAGTAAAAGAAAAATAAAAAAGATTGTTTTGCCAGTGAAGCTGTTTTTCTGCTTTATAGTTCTCACATTCACAGCTGGTTTACTAAGGGCTTGTTTGGTACATTTGGTTCGAGGAATAAGGGATAATCGATTTTGAGATTAATTTTTGAATGAATTTATTTCGTATTTGATTGGGATACAATACATAAAATAATTTATTTTGAGATTAGTTATCTCGAAATTATATATTATTTTTAATTCCATATTTGAGGGAGATAATTATACATGACATTGAGCAGTTACAACTTAGTGAGTACATAATTCTAGATAAAAAGTTGTGAAGGGCGCGGATTAAACATAGATTTAGTGGATAGGAGTGTTTCCTCATTAGTAGGAAAGAGTGTTTTATTTGTATTTTCGTTGTATTTGTGCGTATAGTCAGAGTGTTATTTGTGTCTTCTAGTTCCTTTGTTTTGGGATGTTTGTGATTTTCGAATAGATTATGTATAGTATTACTTCGTAGGTGTCTTGCTTTTTTTATTATCTATCGATGTGTTATCTCATTTTGTTATTGTTTCTATCTTTTCTATTATTGTTGTTTTTTTGAGTCGGGGACATATAAAAAACAAACAGTCTTCTTTATTTCATTTGAGGCAGTGGTATGAACTACGTACATTTTATCTTCTCACACCCCACGTTGCATGAATACATTGTGTATGTTGTTGTTGTATTTCTATCTCATATTGTAAAGTGCGATAACTAATCTCGAAATAGGTAATTTTGAGTTTTAGTTGTCATGTTTCAGTTCTAAAAGTCATTTTGACTATTCTTAAAGTTAAATTTGATTAGATTAACTTACTGATTTTTTAAAAGTAAAATTTGGATACTAAAAGATTATAGAATAAGTACTATAAGTTGTAATTTTCTCGCATCAATATAATAGAAAATATATCTTAAAAGACTGATCAAAGTTCATATTAATCAACTCTGACAAAGGAAATTATAACAAGTAAAAAAGATTACAAAAAGATTCTTACATTATTTTTAGTAGGTGTAATAAATCAACAAATTTCTTTCCAATTGAGCATGTTCCTATTGGATGCTTTTGATTCATATTTCGAAATAAAAAATAAAAAATTGTGTATTAAATACATATTACGTAAATAAATTAATCATTTAAAATATATAATTTTTTTAAATTATACGTATCAATTTTAGTTAGCGTAAAAACTCAAGATTATTCCAATCGAGATTGATCTGTATAATTAAAAGAGATAATATATTTATTGTTGTTAACTTAACTATCTAATAAACTTGAGAATACGAGCAAGAGTATTTTTAAAGCTTGAGTTTAAAGTGTCTAATATGAACATTTTTTAACTAGTAGTCGTATCTTGTATTTTCTTGGTCTTCGACTTCTGTTTATATCTAGTGTTGCGTGTTTCACCGTAGTATTATTCTGTTGTAGTATTGTTCAACCATTATTTTATTTTTTATTCTTTAATTGCATTTTTTTCTGATCAATTTTTATCCCAAGTCTAAGTCTATTGAAAACAACCCTTTCATCTCATTTTTGAAATAACAATATGATCTATATACATTCTAACATTTTCAAATTTTACTTTGTGGTAATATGCTAGGTATATTATTATTGTTATAATATGAACTTTTTCTAATATATTCAGATGCTTAATTAAAACGAAATATAATTTTATATTAAATAAAATTTATTGACAATTTTTTTTAAAAAAGGGTAATATATGCCAAGCCATTTTAGTACATATCCCTATAAATTTAGACAAAAACAAGTACCATGTAGGCATGTATTGTGTGTTTTTGTGGGCCCACCCACTCTCACATTTTTCTCATTGGCCCTACCATGTGGGGCCTACTTTCTACTTTCTAAATTAGCACAAAGACAACTTGCAACTTGCTATGTTTAGACTTGGGAATGTACCTATTAATGGGAGTATAAGTTTATGGGTATTTTTTTTTTTGTTTCTCATTCGGTGTTTGATACTCACATTAAAATTTGATTAATTTAAATTTGCATTTCGTAAGACCCCATTCGAATAAAAACGCTTCTTACCAAGGATTTTTACATACCCGAGACTCGAACCTGAAATCTCTAATTAAGGAAAGAGCAGTCTCATCAGCTACACCACGTCCTTTGGTGATAGATTTATAGAAATTAATTGTGCAAAAATTAATTTACCTTCTAAGTTGTGATAGAATACATGAGCTCTTTTATCTTTACTTAAAAGTCTCGAGTTAATTTTAAAAATAAAAGAACTTTCTAAAGAGTGTTAAAGGTTTTACAACACAAAAATCTGAATTATAATTCATTTGACCAATCTTTTAAAATCAATTTATTTTCAAAAGTAAAATTTTATTGTAAGCATTTTTGGAGAAAACATAATTGAAAAACAATAATTTATGTTTGACTAACTAATTTAAAAATCACATTTCTCAATATTAATGCAACAATTTGTGATTAATTATTCAACCTTTTGAAAAAAAAATCTTCTTATGACTATGACTTTTTAAAAACATTAAAAATCTTGAATTAAAATACTTTTTGTGTGTTTTCTAAAATATTAATGAGTCAAATTTAACACTAAAAATTACTTACTTACTTTTAGGAAAAAAACAAATTCAATGTGGATTTAGGCTCTTTCTTAAAGTTTATAAATAAAATTGGGATTATGTAACCAAAATTTTATAAATTTTATTCCATTTGGATAAGAAAAATTTGAGATTTATCTAATCACATTTTTATGTACCAAACATTTGTTCTCTCTTAGGATATCTCTTAATGATATTTAGAAGAAAAATGATAGAATAATTGTATTTTAATCTTAAACAAGTTGAAATCAGTTATATAAAATTTGATCTTAGAAGTAAATCAAGAGAAAAATATTATAAATTAAATAAAAAGTACTAACTAATTACCACTAAATTTAGAGTTTTTGTATTTTTAGCGTCTTCAAAAGTTGGTTACCTAAATATCCAAACAATTATTTGGTGAGACTTATAAATAACTTAACTTATATATGCATCAATAATATTAAAAATATTGTACATGTTAAATGTAATTTGAATGAGAATTTCTTTATTTTTTATTTTGTATAACGTTATCCATAATTTTTTTGTTGAAAAAAGATTTAGATATAACGTCGAACTATTAAAAATAAGGGAAAAGGACACAAATGGTCACTCGGCCGAAATTAATTCCGCGAAAATGGTCATGGGATTCAAATTCCATTTTCTAGCCATTTTAATTTGTTGGCTTGTTCTATACAGTTTCTATATATATTCTATACAATTTCTATACATATCTTATACATATAAATATTCTATATGAAAATTATATAGTTTCGATACACAATAATTGTACAGTATTTTTTACACGTTTTATACACCAATTATATAATTTTTATACACTTTCTATATATTTTTCTTATATATATTTCATACATATATACATTTGATAGAATTATACAATTTCTATGCATATATCTTATATAGATAATATTCTATATAACAATTAGTCCATTTTTATACAGTTATATTTAATTATTATTTTTAAACAACATAAATAAACAAGAATATTTTTCAGTTAAAAAATTTATAGCAAAAAGAAAAACTGAAATATTTTTCAAAAAGGTCTGAATGATCCAAGTTGGAAACTGTATCAGTATTGTATATGGACCGCATCATATGATATACAAATGATATCTGGACTGCATGAGCCAAAATGATCCAAATTAGAAAATGACTATAATGTGAAAATAAAATAGCCGACTAGCTATTTTTTTATAAAATATCAAACTTGAGCTATTTATTTTAAAAATGATCGTATGATGTCTTTTTTCCTAAAAATAACTCATATATTGTTTTTAATATAGAAATTTCATTTTTTATTTTAATATAGACATTTTATGTTGGAGGTTGGTATGAGGCCCATATAGATTGGACTTAAAAAGGGCATCTAATTGGACCCACTATGAATATTAACTAACATTATTTAATTTTGCTCCCAACTAACATGTTTTTGAAGTATAATATTCTTGTTGACAAACATTTTTTTTAATATAAAACGTAGAAGAAGTGTCAAATGAGCGAGTTGGATTGAATTTGAACAGATCAAAATAAGTTGACAGATGGATGGTTAGAGCCGTCAATATGGGTCAGGCCCGTTGGTCCGATCCGACCTGACCTGTAATTTGATGGAGTTGGGCTTCAGTTTTTGCAGCCCATTAAGAACAGGGCTTTTTAGCCCAGCCTGGATAAGCCCGTGGCCCGTGGAGCTTGAGCAATGTTGGTTGGGCTAGCCCGTGGGCCGTCCCGTAAGTCAAATACATACAACTATTTAGATTGCTTATTATTATTTTTATTTGGTTCGAAGGATATCAGTGGCAGAGTCAATATTTTAGGTACGAGTCTCTTAAATGTTGTTTGATATGTATGAATAATTTACTCGGTAACCTAGTAAGCAAAAACGAATTACGGTCAAACTCAAAGTCCATGATATTCGAGTTGTGGAAACAGCCACTAACGTTTCCAATAGAGTAAGATTGTCTACGATAAACTCAACGCTGATTAAACAATTTCAGTAATCAAATAGGTTCCTAAAGCTAAAAACACTTGAACATACAACAAAAGCAGCCTTAAATCAAAGACGGATTTAGGACTTTAAACTAGCGGATTCCTGGTAATATAACCTAAAAAAAGGCAGCCCGGTGCACTAAAGCTGCTACCGCTATGCGCGGTGTTCGGGGAAGGGCCCCACCACAAGGGTGTATCGTACGCAGCCTTACCTTGCATTTCTGCCAGAGGCTGTTTCCATGGCTTAAACCCGTGACCTCCTGGTCACATGGCAGCAACTTTACCAGTTACTCCAATAATGTAATAATAATAATAAAAAGATAACCCCCATCTGATGGAGTAACATAAGCAATTTAAGGGTCTCTTCTACGCCATCAGGCCAGTCTTCAGTCTGTGTATGGTTTCGATTTATAAAATTTTATTGACTTCTTCTGTTTTTTAATATATTTACGGGATCTACGATTGCGGTTGAACACTTTGAACAATGATAAACATAAGTTTACAGTGTCTTATGATGTCTCACATTCTGCCATACTCCACATCCTCAAAAGGACTAGTAGTTGTATGCTGATTGAGTTGTCCATCGGGACGTGCTACCTCTGATCCTCCGCTAGCAGGTTGAACGCGTTGTATGTTGCTACGAACCTCCTCCACTGCCCGGAAATATGCATATGGTCCCCAACCTGAGAACCGCGAAAGAAAGGAACATATCGGGTTAGTTTCAGTATTCTGTCCATTATAGCAGTAAAGTCGCGTAAAAGAGATTTTGTGCTATGCCTTCGCGTAGATGATTAGCAACAAAAAGGATCACGCTAAGATGATTGTATGTTCTTATGCGTTGAGAAAGGGCAGATGTATAGAACCTTTCAACGAGATAGTGACTCAAAGTGGAATATATTTTAAAATTTAAGAAAGATCTTATTTGTAACGAGTGGTTTTGTAGGCTGGTTAATTGGTCACATCGTATTCATGAACTGACTTAACTTGGTAACAACAACGACATATCCAGTGTAGTGTCACAAAATGAACGTACCTTCAGTATGGTACGGAGCTGGGAAGAACTGCAGGTAACAGAATGTAGCAACGAAAAGGCCTGAAATGCGAAAGACATAAGAGTTGGTATTTTATCAAATGAGACGCAATGTAGAAGTTCAAGACGAACCTATCAGTCCTCCAGTGAATACGTCTTGCCAATGATGCCAGTAGTCATCCACACGAGAGACCCCGACAAGAGATGCCATTAGGAGAGGAAGAAAAACTATGCATAGTTTTGCTACATGTCCTCGACGATCAAATGCTTTTATCTTCCCTGCTAAATACAACGATAGAAACCCGAGACCAGCAAATGATCCTGCAAAAGAAGAAGCCAAATCCTCAAGAATAACCAACTCGGACACTAAAGAAAGAAAGTTTTCGCGATAGTTCAGACCACTTGTATGCCCGCTCGGGAAACTCTTATGTCCTTCCTTAATATCACTTTCTTTACCATGGCATTTCACGTCTCCCCACTGATCGTACTCCTGTGTAAAGAGAACAACCGAAACATATCAAGAAAAGCGCTTTCACTATCAGATAAACGTACTGATACTTCTATCGAGTCAAACAGAAATGCACTGAGAAGCTAAGTTTGCCTTGTCGAGGGCGATACATACTTCTTTACCATCAGGAAAGCAACGCCAGAAAAAGTCTGGTCGTGGACGACCTACTCCATTCTTGATGGCTTCAGTGATTACAGCCGTGATCAGTATGGCGAATAAGAGGCCTGCAATTTTTGAACAAGTCGGCGCGCAATTAGTAAAGTTACTCCTCGAGCAAAAGGGAAAAACAAAGTTCACTTCTACTCGATATTCCAATCCGTACCTAGAATGCTGTGGTGCAGATCATAGACATCCCTCCTCCGAAGATAGATGAAAACGAAGATTATAACAGGCAATACAACTGCATATAGCTGTTCAGTAGAGAAATCTGTTAAAAAAAAAACACTAGAAACTCCGCGATTTGATTAGAAAAATTTGTAACTTTTTTGAAATTCGCAAGCACAGTATAATCAGCATTCCGTCCACACTATCGTAGAATACTCACAGGAACGGACCACGATGGGACTGTATTATCTTTCATGGGATATTTCAGATCAGTCATCATATCCTTTCCAACAAACCGATGAAATGGACCGATGACATCAAGAACTATGTATATAACTACAAGCAGCAGCAATATAAGCCAGTCATGCAAGTGAATTTTCGCAACTGACAAACCATGAGACTTAATAGTATGTCCACATCCGCGCTCAATCTCATTTCGATTACCCTGTATCATTTGAAACCGAAATATTAATGTGTCGTTGCAAAATCAAGTTAACGTACTAACAAGCAAAAGTAATTTGAAGGTAGCAAAACCAGAACGAATAAACATCTACAACAACAACAACAACATACATATGTAGTCCAATAAACTGGAGTCTCGGGAAGGTAGAATGTATGCAAACTTTACCCCTACCTCAGAGGTAGTGAGTTTGTTTTCGGTAGACCCTCAGCTCAAGGAAAACAGCCCCTAAGCAGTTCCGAAAAAGAAGTAGCGGAAGTACAAGAAACATCAGATAAGGATAAATACAGCAGATAGTAATGGGACCAAAAATAGAACAAAACAGTACGATAATTGAGGTGCAAGGAACAACAGAAAGTAACAGAAACTGAAGGACAAGAAACTAAAAGAGCAATACTACGACTACTAATATGAACAGATAACAAGACCCTACAAAATAAAAACAGAAATAGTAATATGAGACAAGAATAGTAAATAAAGTCGTGATAAAACATGAGACAAGATGAACTAAAAGAAATACGGCACCCACAAAGCAGTACTATATACTAACAACCCCCCCCCCCCCTACCTAGAGACTCCACCCTATGTGCAAAGTCCTATGACGACTACTAGCAAGGTTACCCCAAAGCACACCTAACTACAGGTTACGACTCACCCACTCGCACTAACCTTCTCCATACCTTCCTATCTAGGGTCATGTCCTTAGTAAGCTGTAACCGCTCCATGTCATATCTAATAACCTCTCTCCAGCACTTCTTTGGCCTACCTCTGCCTCGCATGAAACCATCCAAGGCTAATCTCTCACACCTCCAAACTGGGGCATCCGTGCCCCTCCTCATCACATGGCCAAACCATCTCAAGCAAAAGTACTTCGAAATTAGCAAAACAAGAATGCAGCACGACACAATCATCAAAAATGGGAATAGGAATACAGCAACAACAACATCTACGCATCAAAATTAAGCAAGTTGGAGTGGGCTATGAATCCTCACTGTCCATATCGCTCCATTTAAGCTCCACTTAGTCCAGTTTTACATAGAAATGGTTTATTGCAGATTGCTACCAAACAAGACACCATATGAGTAAAGATCATATTATTATTATTATTACTTCCCCTACTATCTTATTCTTCAGTTTTATTATTACATGTTGTTTCCTTTGCTTTGGCGATCGTATTATTTATTGTTTCTGTTGTTCTTTTTTTCCATTATTTTCTACTTGGCTTCTTCGCTACCGTATTTCCTTTTCTTGTTAATTTCGATATGTTCAACTTGAGCAAAAGTCTATCGGAAACAACCTCTCTACCTTCACAAGTTAGGCGTAAGGCTGTTGTTAGAGTTTGTGACCCGAATTTTGTTGATCCGGCCCTGAAAAGATCACGGTGCGACCCATGTTTGGGGTCTGTGGTGGTAGCGTAGGGATGTTTTTGTGCTTAGGATTTATTTGTACGCATGTATTATATAAGTGCGATTTAGTGGGTTGTTTTCAGAGGCGGAGCCAGGATTTCAACGAAGTCATGTATAAATCGTATATTTTTCCGTCGAAGGGGGGGTCGGCCGAACCCCCGAACAGAAGGCTGGCTCCGCCCCTGGTTGTTTTTTGACGGTTTTTAATATACGTCATTGAGACTTTCGTCTCATCTTTGTATTCCTCTCCCTTATAGTGAATTTCCTCCTCCTCTGCCTATGGTTTTTCCCGTCAAGGGTTTCCACGTAAAATCTGTGTGTTCTTCTTATTTTCTTCTTGTCTGTGTTATTGCTCTGCATATACACCACCCTCCAAGACCCCACTTGTGAGATTGCACCGCATATATACTATTATTGTTGTTGTACACCATATGAGTAAAAAGACAGTTACAAGAGAAAGAAAATAGAAACAGCAATTCATAAACCAAAGCAAAAAAGGCCAACAAACCTGAAAAACAGTCCTAATTTTGTCTTTCCAACCCATGTAAGCACTTCTGATACTTCCAACTCACTGCTGATACTCCGAAATCACGAGATGAAATCGCATGTCCAAACGCATACTAACAAGAAAACAAGTTTGAAGACCTTCTAGATATGATAATGTATCAAGACTGACTAATATAGCATCACAATAAGAACAAAATTGACTTTTCAAAAATAAATTAACAGTAAAGCATCCAATACCCCCTTTGAACCAGTAGCAGACCCGGAATTTTCACTAAGAGGGTTAAGAAATAAACATACGAACAATCGAAGGGGGTTCAACATCTACTGTATACACATAAAAAACAATTTTAATCATGTATAAATAGTATAATTTTCCGTCGAAGGAGGTTCGGATGAACCCTCGCCAAAGGATAGCTCCGCCCCTGCCTTGAACTATCACCAAATTTGGTACGACACACTCCAACTTAACAAGGGTTCTATTACCCTTGACTCAATTTTAGCGGTCTTTTTAGCTGACGTGACACCTTTTGTCAACTTTTTTAGCTGACGGAGCACCTTTAACGTGGGCTCCATTTTATGTAATAATGGTGCCGCGTCAGTACAAAAAGGTGACAAAAATTGCTACGACACACTCCAACTTCACGAGGGTTCTATTACCCCTTAACTTAATTTTATCGTATTTTTGTCAACCTTTTTAGCTGACGTGACACCTTTTGTCAACCTTTTTAGCTGACGGAGCACCTTTGACGTGGGCTCCATTTTATGCAATAAAGGTGGCACGTCAGCACAAAACAGTGACAAAAATACGCTAAAATTGAGTTCAGAGGTAATTGAACTCCCGTGGAATTGGAGTGCGTCATAGCAACTTTGAGCATAGTTTAAGATGGTACGGATGCTTATCTCATAAATTAATAGTGCTAAATCAAACATTAAGCACTCAAAGGTAACACAAAGGTAAATATAGTATCTAAGATTTGAACTTGAAACTCGAAATGAATGAATTTTGCCACTAATACAACCTCTCGTCTTGTGTTCAACGATTCAAAATTTATGTATATATAAATAAAAGAAAAATTTAAAAATTACCTTATATATATATATATATATATTGGTGCCCGATTAAATCTTGATTTGCATGTTGCATGGCTCATTTATGGGGCGAGTTCCAATAAGACACGTGATTAAGGAGTCGTTTGGTAGGAGGGATTATTTTTCTAATTCATGTATTAAAATGTGGGATAAATTAATACAATGTTTGATAGCA
Source organism: Capsicum pubescens (assembly GCA_030864215.1). NCBI lineage: Eukaryota > Viridiplantae > Streptophyta > Magnoliopsida > Solanales > Solanaceae > Capsicum > Capsicum pubescens. The sequence continues at coordinate 418,053,925 of CM061548.1, forward strand.
AATAAGAAGCAATGTATAACTAATACATGGTATTATAGGGTGTATAACTAATACACCCAATTTGGTTGGATTAGTAATCCATGGATAAATATTAATAAAGACGAAAATGCCCTTAAATTCTTTTAAATCTTTTTTACTTTATTCAATATGAGTTATTTCTTTTCAATTTTCAAGATGATAATATTCCTCTAAATAATTTTAATCATTAAAAAGACTACTCCATTAACTTAGAAAATACTTATTTGTCAAAGCCCGAAACAAATTGCATGGTTGCATATAGCTTTAATTTTGTAAATAGAATGTTTCACAAATAAAAAAAGAATTGCTTAGATTTAACACTTTACGGAACACAATTTTATGTTAACAACGATGCAATTGTCTTATTCAAAAGTTACACGTATCCCCTCCAACTTAAGAACACCACAAAATGCGAACAACAAAAAAATAAAGAAAAGATAACAAATTATTTTTTTTTACAAGTGAATGATTAAATCTTAAAATTCCAAAATAAGTTATTACTATAAGTTATATTGTTGATTTTTTTTTAAAAAAAAAGAATAATAAAGCTTTGCAAAGTAAATATATAAAGTTATTGTATGTCAAGGGTTTTTTTGTAAACAAATAATATTCTTTTTAAAATATAAAAATACATATTGTTTTCAATACATCAAACCAAACACTGCATAAAAAATATTCTTAGCATTACTAATCTCAGTATTACTAATCTCAACACTACTAATTCCGACATTATTAATACACCCTATTCAGTATTATCTTATACACTCTACCAAACGACCCCTTGGAGTGTAAAGATCTCAATCGTCCCATCACGATCCAATTCGGTATAGATCAAGATTTGATCAGAGCCGTTGATATTGTCAAACATGTTAAATTACTTGGTCAAGTGATGGCTGCTTGGATGGTTATAACTGTCAAACATGTGGGACCCACACAAGAAGAGTGATTGGTCCAGCTCATTTCCACTTTTTTTTAAAATTCTAGCTTATTTTTTTTAATGGTTCGTTTGGTCGAGAAACAAGTTATCCCGCAATTATATGAAATGAGAATTACAGTGGAATGAATAGGATTTTTCCGAAGGTAAATCTTTATTTTGAAGTTTATACACTCATAAAACGACCACAAATTAATATTATTATAATAATAATAATAAATAAATAAGTTCATAGTTGAATATTTATATGCAGTTAGTGAATTTCGTTATATTTAGGTTATTCGTAACTGACTCTCTAGATCTACATTGGATTTCGCCATCCTTAATCAGGGTATCAGGTTCGAAACTTAGAAATGAAATAACCTAGTAGGGAACATTTTCGCCTTTTAATTGACCTTACGCAATGCGAATTCAAATTAGTCGACTCAGTGAATTTCAAATGTCAAATTATTTTATAACAAGAAAAAATAAAAATAAATTAATACGGGTAACTTCCTAGAACAACAAGCAAATAGGAGTACTTTTTTTTTAAAAAAAATTATATATATATATAATGTGAAATTTACTAAGTAAACGATATGATTCATTATTTATATTCTGCATTATGCATTATATTTAACTTGTCAAATATGAAGTGGGAAAATTACAACAAGGAAGAAATATTATTTTAAAATATATGTCGTATAAAAGAATTTTAATTCAAATGGCTTAACGTTTTCAACTACGTCATGTCACAATCCATGGCGAAATCAGAAATTCAAACGAAACTACTTTTTAATGGAGATTTCTATAACAGTTGTAATATACACGTCATAATATTGAGGTATATTCTTCGATTATCAAAAGAAATAGTTTTTTTTATTACCTTATAAGCTTATATAGAACAAACATCGCACAATTATTTAATTGATCGTGTCAAATAATTTTATATTGCATATTTTTATATTTAATTAAACAGAGTAGCCAACCTGTTTTTGTTTCTCCAATTGAGTAATTTAATCCCAACATGGATTAATTTTAATTTGTTGGCATCATATTTTAAAAGCAGAATTTTAGGAAAATTATCACAAAAATTAATAATAATTAATATCCCACCAACATTGTGCCTAAATTTAGCATGTGTTATGTTCACCTACTCCAATGGCTTATAATTAGCCACCTAAACTATAATTGTTTATTTAAGAAAATAAAAAAATGAAATCATCACATAGGAGGAATTTTTTTTATAAATTTAGTGATTCATATAATTTTTTTATACACATGATTTTTTAGTAATATCACAATAATATACTTTATTGTTTTATTTATAAATAAAATAATTTTCAAAATTCAAATATTTCAAACAAAATCTTTAACCTTTTGTCAAGGTTTTCTTTTGTAGACTATTATATACAACAATAAAATATTTTCAATAACTTAAAGAGAGCTAAATAAATATCAAAACACTTATATTAAGGAAACAATTATTATACTTTAATATTAAATTCAAAGACGTGACGACCTCGAGCAATAAAACTATATAACAATTTCATAATTCTCTACCTAACTTTTTTTTTTTTTTTTTTCAAAATCAGTCAAAGAAACATAAAATGCCATAATATTTTTTGTCAACAAAAGGAATTGTTCTAGAACTAATTTTTTTTCCACTTATTTACATGATTTAGTTTAGGATTAACACATTTTTCCATTTAAAGAATTTAAGTTACATATATTAATAGTGAAAATGGTGTATTCTAGACCCATCAATTGGATCTCAATTTAAAGTTTACGAGTTTCTACATTAATTTTAATTTGATAGACAACATTATAAGATTTAAGGATATTTTTGATACATATACAAAATATGAGCAAGATTTAGTATTTTCCCCATAACAAAACATTTTGAATATGCTAAAACCCAAAAAATAATTTTATTACATTACTAGTAATATTTATCTAGTACGCCTAATGATCAATGTTGTGGGTTGAAAATTATTAGATCTTAAGTTTAAATTTCAATATCAGTAGAGACACGATGCAATTTCTTCCCTTTTATTTTAGCTTTGGTGAACACTGTTACTTGGTACCTATTCGCGGTAAAAGGCGACCAGTAGCCGTTGCTGATAGGAGATGACATGTATCACGCAAAATTTGTCGTTTGGTGAACACTGTTACTTGGTACCTATTGGCGGTAAGAGGCGTCTGGGAGTCGTTGCTGATAGGATATGACATGTATCACGCAAAATTTATCGTCTGGTGAACACTGTTACTTGGTACCTATTCGCGGTAAAAGGCGACCAGTAGCCGTTGCTGATAGGAGATGACATGTATCATGCAAAATTTGTCGTCTGGTGAACACTGCTACTTGGTACGTATTCGCGGTAAGAGGCGTCTGGGTGTCGTTGCTGATAGGAGATGACATGTATCATGCAAAATTTGTCGTTTGGTGAACACTGTTACTTGGTACCTATTCGCGGTAAAAGGCGACCAGTAGCCGTTGTCGATAGGAGATGACATGTATCACTCAAAGTTTGTCGTCTGGTGAACACTGTTACTTGGTATCTATTGGCAACCGTTGTTGATTGGAAATGACATGTCTCACGCAAAATTTGTCTTCTGGTGAACAGTACTGTTACTTGGTACCTATTGGCGGTAAGCGTTGACTGGTAGCCGTTGCTGATAGGAGATGACATGTATCATGCAAAATTTGTTGTGATGCACGCAAACTTACTTAGACATCACCGTTATAAAAAAAATTATCAAAGTAAAATTCATGGGCCAATCATGTGGAAATGGGCTGGATCAATCATTCTTCTTGTGTGGGACCCACACGTCGACAGTTATAGCCTGGAAACCAAATAACCAACCAACCAAGCCGTCATCATCTGATCATTTAATTTAACATGTTTGACAATATCAACGGCTCTGATCAAATGATTTAATCTTTTATATCGACAAGCGTCGTAAATAGATGGTTGAGATTCGTCCATCTTTAATACAAAATCTCGAGTTCGAACATTGTCACACATGTATCGAATCCTTTAAGAAAACACTTTTTTTAACAATATGCACCCATCGACATTGTTGAAAAGTTCAAGCAACATCTAGAAATGGATTTTGCAACGCGTGAACGCAAACTTAGTCAATATAATTACTAGACAAAAAAAACAACTCGGTGCACTAAAGCTATTGCTATGCTCGTTATCCGGAAAGGGCCCACCACAAGAGTATTGTACGCAAGCCAAAGGCTTTTTTCAATACTTGAACCCGTGACCTCCTGATCAGCAATAACTTTACCGGTTACTCCAACGTTCCCCTTTAAATTATTAGACACCGAGTGAAAAATTAAAAAAGAAATAAATTGAGCTTTGATCTTTGGGATCTCCTAACAATAATTTAAAATTCAATTTTCAAAAAATATTATGCACTTTCCATGTACCTCGGGCACCATCTTTCCATATAGTTGTAGAGTTGATTTTTTTATTTTTTTTTTCAAAAAGTCTTAAAAACTGTCTCATACAGATTTTTTCCATACTTAAATTTTCTTGTTTTGCTTTGTGTTCTGCCATTTGTAAAGACTTTCGAAAGTGGTAAGAATTGCGTACACTTTAATATGTTTTTTCTTTTTCATACTTACTTTTGATTTATGTACTCAAGCCGAAGGTCTATCGAAAACAACCTCTTTATGTTTACAGTCTAACCTTTCCATACCCCACTCATGGGATTTTACTGGATATGTTATTGTCGTCGTTGTTGTTGTTCTTTGCTTTGTGTTCTTATACTCTATCTTGTTATATGTTTTACTTTACTATAGTTTTTTTCCTTTTCATACTTACTTTTGATTGATGTACTCAAGCCGAAGGTTTATCGAAAGCAACCTCTTTACCTTTTAAGGTATGGGTAAGGTCTGTTTACGCTCTAACCTTCGTGGGATTTTACTGGATATGTTATTGTCGTTGTTGTTGTTTTTCTTTGCTTTGTGTTCTTTCATTGCTAAAGATTGAAGCTTTATCTTCTTGTGGGGGGGCCCAATTTGATATTACATTCTTGTATTACCCACAAAATATCTGCTAAAAAGGGTATCTTTCAATGCTTAATCTTTGATTTGACATCACTAATTTCTATTTTAAAATGTCAAATTTGTTCTTATTATTATGCTATATTAGTCAGTCTTGATATCATTTCTAGAAGGTCTTTTTTTGGTGATAAATCTTAAGTATTTCTTTTCTTAATTATGGTGAGTTTTTAGTCACTTTTCATACTTACTTTTGATTTGTTGTACTCGAGTCGAGGGTCTTTCGAAAATGGTCTCTCTGCCTTGACGAGGTAGTGGTAAGGGCTGCGTACACTCTACCCTCCTCAGACCCCACTCGTGGGATTTTACTGGATATGTTGTTACTGTTGTTCTTTGCTTTGTGTTCTTCCTATGATAAAGATTGAAGCTTTATCTTCTTGTGTGGGAACCAATTTGGAAAATTATTGTAAAGGGTACCTTTCAATGTTTAATCTTTGATTTAACATTAATAATTTCTTCTTTAAAAAGTCAATTTTGTTCTTATTATGATGCTTTTAGTGCCTCTCCACCTCCGTATCATAGGGGTAAAGTCTGCGTACACTCTACCCCAGACCCCACTCGTAGAATTTTACTAGATATGTTGTTATTGTTTTTGCTTTGTGGTCTTCCTATCATAAAGATTGAAGCTTTATCTTCTTGTGTGGGAACCAATTTGGAAAATTATTGTAAAGGGTACCTTTCAATGCTTAATCTTTGATTTAACATCACTAATTTCTTCTTTAAAATGTCAAATTTGTTCTTATTATGGTGCTTTTAGTGCCTCTCCACCTCCCTAAGGTAGGGGTAACGTCTGCGTACACACCACACTTCTCGGACCCCGCTCGTGGGGTATGTTATTGTTGTTGTTATGATGCTATTAGTCAGTCTTGATATCATATCTAGAAGGATAAATCTTGTTTTCTTTCTTAATTTTTGGTGGGGTTTGTTGTTTCTGTTTCTTTTAAAGTGTACTGTATTTTTTTCTCCTTTTTCTTGCTGAAAAATTGAATCTTTAAACAGAAACTTGTGGGTGACACATTTGAAACATTCTTTTGCTTTGATTCCAAGCTATTATCTGCTAAAAATTGTATATACTTTTCAGTGATTAATGATTTATATAACATCATTAATTTCCCTTTAATTAGTCAATATTGATCTTATGAGTTATGATGATAGTATTAGTCTGTCTTGGTAATCATTTCTAGAAGGATTATTTGCTGACAAATCTTTGTTTCCATTCTTGATTTTGGTGGGTTCTTGGAATTTAGGTCCTCAAGATTCTCTGTGAGTTTGGATTCTACTCCTTTTTGAAAAATTTTGTATTTTTTTCTTCTCCATTTTCTTCTTTCTTGCCTTTTTTGTTTTGTTTTCCATCCGGTGTCTGGTACCTGCATTGGAGCCGACTAATCCAGATTCGCGCGTAGTAGGCCCCGCTTGGGGAAAGCCTTCTAGCTAGGGCTCAAGCCGAGACCTCTGGTTGAGGAAGGAACAACCTCATCCGCTACGCAACATCCTTTGATGGCTCTTCTTTCTTGCCTTATCTTCGGCCATCGCCTAATGATTGAGACTTTAACTTGTGGGGGACTCATTTATAACTATTCTTTTGCTTCCCCACATAATATCTGCTAAAAGGGTTTACTGTTTAATTTTTGATTCAACACAATTCATTTCTTTATAAAGTCATTTGTTCTTCTTATTATGCTAAATTGGTCGAGGTCACGGGTTCAAACCTTGGAAACAACCTCTGGCAGAAATGCAAGGTAAGGCTGCGTACGATACACCCTTGTGGTAGGGCCCTTCCCCGGACACCGCTCATAGCGGTAGCTTTAGTGCACCGGGCTGCCCTTTATTATGCTATATTAGTCAGTCTTAGTAACATATCAAGAAGGATTTTTTTTCCTAATAAATAGTGGGGGTTTCGGTTTTTTCTTTGATGTGTGTTGCCTGAACTAAGGGCCTTTCGGAAACAGCCTATCTACCTCCACGAGGTAGGGATAAGGTCTGAGTCCACTCTACCCTCCCCAGACACCGCGTGTGGGATTATACCGGCTATGTTGTTGTTGTTGTTGTTATCTTAAAGTCTTTATTTCATACTGTATTGTCTCTCAATTTCCTTCTTGTCTTGCCTTATGTTCTTTCCATTGCTAAAGTTTGAAGCTTTAACTTGTGGGGGGGACCATTTGAATTATTCTCTTGTTTCCTCAGAAAATATCTGTTAAGAAGGGTACCTTTCAGTGCTTACTGTTTGATTTAATACCATTAATTTCTTTTAAATAGTCAAAGTCATTCTTTAAACTATACTTTACTCAGTCTTGATAGCATTATCTAGTACCTTTTGCTGATAAATCTTGTCTCCTTTCTTAATTTTGGTGGATTTTTGGGTTTCTGTTCTTTTATTTCATACTGTATTTTTAATCAATTTTCTTCTTGTTGTCTTCTTCTGCTTAAAGGGTACCTTTCTATGCTTAATGTTTAATCTAATATCATTATTTTCTTTTAAAAGTCGAAGTTGTTCTTATAATGATGATATATTAGTGAGTCTTGATATCATATTAGAAGGATTATTTGCTGATAAAGCTTGTTTCTTTCTTATTTTGGTGTTTTTTTGGATTTTAGGTCCCAAGATTCTTTGTGAATTGAAGTGTCAGCAGTGCTTACATGGCTTGGAAAGATAAGATTCGGACTGTGTTTCAGGTTTGTTGGCTTTCTTTGCTTTTGGTTGAGTTTTAGTTTTTGATTTGATGTACTCGAGCCGAGTGTCTTCCGGAAACAGCCTACCTCTACGAGGTAGGGGTAAGGTCTATGTACACTCCACCCTCCCCATATCCAACTTGTGGGATTTCACTGGATATGTCGTTGTTGTTGTTGTTGATATCTGGTTTTGCTTATGAAGTGACTTGTTTCTGTATTCTCTTGCAGTTGTCCTTTACCAATATGGTGTATGATACATTGTGATGAAGAATCCAATTTTGTATGGTAGAATTGTTCTGTTTGGGGGTGGGGGGTTGTACTGTGGTATTGTTAGTAGGTAGTAGAGTGTTTTCTTGCTTATCCCCCCATAGGCCCATATTGGTAGCCACAGTATTTCTCTGTAGTTTCTTGTCCTTCAACTTCTGTTACTATCTACCGTCTCTTGTACTTCGTGTATCACACTATTTTATTGTAGTTACTGTTCCCTTTTTTTTTTTTTTTTTTTTTTACAAAATGCTTTGTCACACTTTCTCCGGGGGTCTATCGGAAACAACCTCTCTACTTCACCCGAATTAGTGGTATAGACTGCGTACACTCTACCCTCCCCAGACCCCACTATGTGGGAATACACTAGGTATGTTGTTGTTGCTTTGTCATACTTTCTATAGTATTTTGCCATGATTTCTTCACTTCTATTATTTCTTTTTTGATTTGCTTTTCCTTGAGCCGAGGATTTATCGGAAACAACCTCTCTACCTCACTTGTAGGATTACACTGGGTATGTTGTTGTTGTTACTTTCGATCATCGCAATTTAGAGCTCCAGAAATATAACCAGAAAAATACTGAATGAACTCTAGTGAAATTGGAAGATCCGTGGTGCAGATACCGTTAATCACATTGGTACTAAGTTGCTTGGACTATCCAAAAATGTTGCCGCACCTGTGTTGGATCCTTTAGAAATACACTATTTTTGGAGGATCCGGCTCACACCCGTAGACATTTCTGAAGAGTCCGAGAAACTTAGCATTGGTATATCTACAACTATCTTTTTCTGTAGGATTAGTTTCTAGATATCTCAGCATGATGTCGCCAAAGCAGTCTCTTTTTCTCCTGAAAATGTGTAAACATCACAATCGATTAATGAACATTCGTTAGTCATTCCCATTTCTGTTGATTTGCCAGTTGAAAAGAATTTTTTTTAGTCTTGATTCTTAATTATTCTCCTGTATAACACCGGATAGAGATGAGCTCTAATGGCGCGATATGTACAATGAGGATTCATAGCTGACCCCAACTTGCTTGTTTTGGAGGCCTAGATGTTTGTTATTACTGTATTCCCATTTCTGATGATTATGTTGTGTGGTTCAAAACGAAGTTCATATTCATCCCAGTCTTGCTAATTTCGAAGTACTTTTGCTTGTTAGACTGTTTTTTCAAATGAACTATCAGTTTGAATACTAAATTTGGTTTTGCAACAGGGTAATAGAAATGAGATTGAGCTCGGATGCGGACATACTATTAAGTCTCATGGGTCGTCAGTTGCAAGAATTCACATGCATGACTGGCTTATATTGCTGCTGCTTGTAGTAATAGAGATAGTCCTTTATGTCATCGGTCCATTTTACCGGTATGTTGGAAAGGATATGATGACTGATCTGAGATATCCTATGAAGGATAATACGGTCCCAGTGTGGTCTGTTCCTGTGAGTATTCCGTTTCCTTATTAACATATAGAGTCAAGTATCAATATAACGTAGGGAAAGTTTAATTAATTCGAAAAGTTCAAATTTTTGAAATCAAATCCCGGAGTTTCTAGTGTTTTTAATAGATTTTTCTGATGAACAGCTATATGCAGTTGTATTGCCTATTATCATCTTTGTTTTCATCTATCTTCGGAGGAGGGACGTCTATGATCTGCATCACAGCATTCTAGGTAATTCCATTTGAGTTATTTTCCCTTTAGTACGGATTGAAATATCGATAGAACTCAATTTTGCTTCTGTGACTTTGTTTTCGTTGTTGTAGTGAAAGGAATGTTTTCCGTTTTGTTATGCCAAGTAACTTTACTAATTGCGCTAGACTCGTCCAAAAATTGCAGGCCTCTTATTTGCCGTACTAATTACGGCTGTAATCACGGATGCAATCAAGAATGCAGTAGGCCGTCCCCGGCCAGACTTTTTCTGGCGTTGCTTTCCTGATGGTAAAGATGTATGTACCTTACTCTCCCCTATTTTCTTCCTCTAGCGAGACAACGTTTAACCTTTTTCCCTCCATCTCCTAGTGCATTTCCGTTGACTAAAAGTATCTGTATGTTTATCTGATAATGAAAGTGCTTTTCTCTATTATCATAACTGTAATATACTACCCAAAGGATGTGGTGCAGTGGCTGGGGCTGCTCCTCCTTTAACCAGAGGTTTCGGGTTCGAGCCCAGGGTATGGAAAAATCCTTGGTAGGGAGCGTTACCCCCCGAATGGGGCCCTACCCGGCGCTAATCCGGATTAGTCGGGCTCCAATGCGGGTATCGGACACCGGATGGGAACCCCCCCCCCCCCCCAAAAAAAAAAAAAACTGTAAGATACTTACAAGCATGTTAGTTAAATTGGGGCTCAACTATGTTGTAATTCGATTGATTTACTTCGCTATTCCCTTTTCAGGAGTATGATCGGTGGGGAAACGTGAAATGCCATGGTAAAGAAAGTGATATTAAGGAAGGACATAAGAGCTTCCCAAGTGGACATACCTCATGTATGTATCTCATATTTCTCCGATTCCACTATCCAACTTCATTAAATCAGGATTTCCGAGATTTTAATTAGTTGAAACCTTTGACGAAGGTTGTTTTCAGACTTCAAAAGGGAGTACTTCATCCGATAAGCAGTCTGAGTTATCGTGAAATCTTTCTTTCTTCAGTGTCCGAGTTGGAAATCTTTTTTGTTATTCCCGAGAATTTTAGGACTAATTTTATTGCGATGAAAATCAGTATCTTCAGAGAGTTTGATCCAACAATATTTGGCTTCTTCTTTGCAGGGTCATTTGCTGGTCTCGGGTTTCTATCGTTGTATTTAGCAGGGAAGATTAAAGCATTTGATCGCCGAGGGCATGTGGCAAAACTATGCATAGTTCTTCTTCCTCTCCTAATGGCATCTCTTGTTGGCGTCTCACGGGTGGATGACTACTGGCATCACTGGCAAGATGTGTTCACTGGCGGAATGATAGGTTCGTCTTGAAATTCTACATTTAGAAGTAAACGAGGGTTGCGTTTCATTTGATAAATACTTACTCCATGTCTTTCACATTTCAGGTCTTTTCGTTGCAACATTCTGTTACCTGCAGTTCTTCCCAGCTCCATACCATACTGAAGGTAATCTCCTCCCGCGCTGTGTATTAACTCCTTGCGCTTCAGCAAACCTTCCTCTGATCTTTTTGATTTCGTTAGCTTCTTAGTACTTAAACAATAGAATTATTTTCTCGTATTCAGACTAATACCAACCAACAAAACCACTCATTACATATGAGGTCTTGTTAATGTTGACTAATCTGGCTTATGTTTGGCATGTATTCCATATCGAGAGAGTTGAAAAAGCACTATCTCGTTGAAAGGTTTTATACATTTGCCCTTTCAAAGAAGGTCGGTCCGATCATCTTAGCACAATCCTGTTGTCTAACAAATGCTCTTGTTACACTCGTAGTCAGTTAGTGCCTCAGCCACTTTCTTTCATAAAAGAGCTGTTAAACAGATCAAGATTTATAGGTTCCGTTACGGAGGGTGTATGTGGGCAAGGGGGCGGGGAGGCTGGCTCCATGAGCTGAACAAGTTAACATTTCGTATCTATTGCACCTTCTCGATGCCTTTTATGAAATCTACAATAGACTCTTGTGGGACCGGCCCTTCCCAGACCCCGTGCATAGCGAGAGCTTTAGTGCACCGGGATACATTTCAGGTTACTGCACTTTCGCTTTACTCTACGTATTGTATCATCAGAAATGCCACAGCGCAATCGCGTTTTCTTCTAATTTCCTACGAATTTTCCTTTTGGTTTCTAACCATCTACGCGAAGGCATTGCACAAAATCTCCTTTACGCGACTTTACTGCTATACAACAACAACAACAACAACAAACTCAGTGTATTCCCACAAGGTGGGGTCTGGGGAGGGTAAGATGTACGCAGTCTACACCGCTACCTCCGAAGAAGTAGAGAGGCTGTTTCCGATAGACCCCCGGCTCAAGATAAAACGACTTTACTGCTATAGTGGACAAAATACTGAAACTAACCCGATATGTTCATTTTTTTTCGCGGTTCTCAGGATGGGGACCCTATGCATATTTCCGGGCAGTGGAGGAGGTTCGCAGTAGCAGACAAATCGTCCACCCTACTAACGGAGGATTAGAATTAGATCAACCCGAGGTACAACGGAATCAGCAGTCTAGTACAGCTACCAATCCTTTTGAGGATGTGGAGTTTGGCAGAATGTGAGACATCATAAGACACTGTATGTAAACTTATGTTTATCTTTGTTCAAAGTGTTAAAACTAGCTCAGTTTGTTATTTTCTTGTGAATATTTTAAAGGTTGTTTTTGTTATATGTCAAGTATTTTAGCTTTAGGAACCTATTTGATTACTGAAATTGTTTAATCAGTTTAGTTTTTGTGTGTAAATTGTTGCATAATTAGTTCAATTGGCTGATGATTTTGTCTCTGTAACTTAATTTTCTTGTTGTTGTGTTTGTTCAGTCGAAGGGGAGCCTCGGAGTAACTGGTAAAGTTGTTGTCATGTGACCAGGAGGTCACGGGTTCAAGCCTTGGAAACAGCCTCTGGCAGAAATGCAAGGTAAGGCTGCGTACAATACATCCTTGTGGTGGGGCCCTTCCTCGGACACCGCGCATAGCGGCAACTTTAGTGCACTGGGCTGTCCTTTTTTTTGTGTTTGTTCAGTCGAGGGTCTATCAGAAACAGTCTCTCGACCTTCTCAAGGTAAGTGTAAGATATATGTACACTCTACTCTCTCTAGATCTCACGTATTGGATTTACAGATTCGCAGGGGGCCTCAGGCCCTACTTAGTCGACTGACAATGATGACAAAGGCTTGCGAAACTAAGTAGGGTCTTTGAATAACCGATTCTCATTATCTTTAATAAGTAAAGTAGGCAAACCTATAGGTCGGTAAGGTGAAGGACAGGGGTAGGACCCCGAGTTTGGATGTGAAAGGTAGTTCTTTCGGCCGCGACTCGAAGATGGATTACGCGGAAAGGATGAATAGGATGAGTGAAATGGTGGACAGGCAGTATTGAGTCGCTATCGATACGATGCGGGGCTAATTTGTTGACCGTAACGAACTTGACTCTGCCCCCAAAAAGGGTGGGAACACCTTTGACCTGGGCTGGGGAGGGATTAGGGTCGCTTTTCTTTAGGACCTTAGTCCGTAACAAGGCTTGAAAACCTCCGGCTAGATTTGAAATGGATCAGGTAGGGCATCCGTTTACGACGTGCACCTATAAAATTGCATGTTTCCGACTTTACAAACTTTAAATCCTAATTCCGCGTCTGTTTATACCGAAAAAGAGAAGGGCATGTTGTAGGCTAAAGAAAAGCAAGTGGTCAAATACACTAAGAATAAGCAAAGAATATATGAAGAGGCCCATGAAAATGACATAGGCTAACTTAGTTTTCTAGAGCTACTTAACTAGATTTTTTTAATTTCTTATTATGTGAAAATGTTTGACTAGACACGAATACTCAACTAGGCAACGATAGATCGTTACTCGACTAGCTGAGATTGTGATATTTTAATCGACGTGCTTAATTTTACCTGTGTGAGCTCGTTCACATTATCAATTTCAAGTCTGAATAAAGGAGGAAAGTTGCTTACAGTCAATTGTAAATCACCTCTCTACCCTATAAAGGTAGGAATGAGACTCCGCTATACATTTTACACTCCTCAGATCCAATTACGAGAATAAGTTGTATTTTTTTTTTAGGGCTTGTAAACTAGAGAAAAATTTGGACGAGTTAAAATTAATTGAGTCTCTAATAAATAGGCGTGTCAATAACCAAAAATTACTTGAATTGAAATGAGTTAAATAATGGGTCATACATAGTTAAACTCATACTAATTTTTCATTTCTTTTTTATTTTGTTTCTTATAATTTGTTTTCAGTACTAGTAAAACTTTTGTACCTCTATGACTATACACATAACGTATCAAATATAAAATGTTTGTCAATATTTTGATTAAAAAAAATTTATGAGCCAATTTAAATTATATATAAATACAGTTTTTAGATAAACTGAATTAAGTGAGTTAATATGTGATGAATTAATAAATAAGCTAGTTAATTACTCATCCATACTAGAGCTATTTGGGCAAATCATGCTTTCACACGGACTAACTTTACCATCACTACGTCGAAAGTTTATCGAAAACAACCTCTAAGATAAGACTGTATAAACAACGCTCTTATCAAACCTCGCTGTGGGATTATGTCGGGTGCGTTATGAGGAAAAAAAAAAAGGCAAACAACATGAATCCCGACAGTTTGGTGCTTAATGACAGAAAATTCTAACATTTTGCATAATTACTGAAAATTGTAATTTTGGGTCTGTCGAGATACATAATTAGCTCCCGATACATTTTCCTCGATTTTGAATTTATCGAGATACATAATACAAACGAAGATACATTTTTTCCTTATAAAGATACATAATTAGCTCCAAATTTTTTATTTTTTTTGATTTTGGATCTGTTGAGATAAATAATTAGCTTCCCGATATTCAACGAAGATACATAATTAGTTGAGATTCTTATAATTAATTTATAAAATTAAAAATTTATCTAAATATAGTAAATTAAGATGTATATTTATCACCTTATTGGAGACTAAAATTATATTAGTATTTATGTTATAATTATGTATCTTTTTAGAAAAAATATATCAGGAGCTAATTATATATCTCGGTAGACTCAAAATTGGGACTTCAATAATTATGTAAAATTTCAAAATTTTCTATAATTAAGCTGTAAACTGTTGGGATTTATATATATATATATATTTTTTTCGCGGATAATAAATAATATAAATTGATTTGATTGTTGTCCCCTTTTTGGCTCTATCTTATTTAACGTTTTCGTATTTTAATAAAAAATCTAAGTTCGAAACTTCAAATTTCCATTCTCACTTTTATATGCTTTTTTCTCTCCACTACTGCTACTCTCACTTTATCTTCTCCAATTATTTGAATTTCAATTAACAAAAAACGCTCCCGAAATCCTTCTCTCGAAGCTTTTTCCTCTCTCCAGATATTTTTTTTTCAGGTGAATTTTTTTTTGGTAGTTTTATCAACGTACTTTTTTGCAGTATCGTCAGTTTTCTCAGCGGCGAAGTTTTTCGGTTACTTTTATCTGTTCATAATTGTTGTTTAATGGTTGCTGGTAGTGGAGGAAAAGTAACTTGTGATTTTGCTGGTGTATGTCAGTATGTGTTTTGGTTTAGTTGGAAATTGGAATAGTGGGAGAGCTGTTTGAGTTACGTGGAAATTTGAGTGTTTATTGTTAGGAAAATGAGGATTTTGAAGTTGAAATTGAAGTACTAAAGTATGAAATTAGTGAGTAATTTGTGAAGACACTGTTAGCTGAATTGATAGTATTTTTTGGAATAATATACCGGAGTAATGTGGAAATTTGAGTGTTTGTTGTTAGGAAAATGAGGATTTTGAAGTATTAAAGTATGAAATTAGTGAGTAATTTGTGAAGACACTGTTTTGTTATAGATGAAAAACACTTTTAAAACCTAACTGAATCGATAAATTTTTAGTTTAGTTGGAATAGTGTGAGAGTTGTTCGAGTTATATGGAAATTTGAGTGTTTATTGTGAGGAAAATGAGGATTTTGAAGTTGAAATTGAAGTATTAAAGTATGAAAATACTGAGTAATTTGTGAAGACATTGTTTTTTATAGATGAAAAACACTTTTAAAACCTAACTGAATCGATAAATTTTTAGTTTAGTTGGAAAAGTGCGAGAGTTGTGCGAGTTATGTGGAAATTTGAGTGTTTATTGTTAGGAAAATGAGAATTTTGAAGTTGAAATTGAAGTAGGGATGAAATTCGAGAGTAATTTGTGAAGACATTGTCTTTTATAGATGATAAACACTTTTAAAACCTAACTGAATCGATAAATTTTTAGTTTAGTTGGAATAGTGCGAGAGTTGTGCGAGTTATGTGGAAATTTGAGTGTTTATTGTTAGGAAAATGAGGATTTTGAAGTTGAAATCAAATTCATAAGTTTGTTAATGGATGCAACTGATCTAGTAAGTATCTTCTGAATTTTTAGATGAATCGATTCTTTTTAGGTTCATAGCAGCTCTATTATTAGATTTAAAGATCTTGTGCAACCTCTTAGCCCCTTTTTGATCTGTGTCTTCCCATCCATGTCTAAGTGCAGCAGAGAATATATTGACTGGCATTGACTATAAAGAGAACATGATTAATCTTATCATGTCTCTCTCTATATATATGGTACAAAAGTCAATCTTTGTTTGGTTACTCCTATATCAATGTCATACAAGTTTTACCGACTGTACTTACAAAAAAATCTTACTGATTGATATTTTGGTTGTGTTAGTTGGTAAAATGCCAGAGATTCAATTGGGTGCGCATACATTCAGAAACCAGGGAGTGGAAGTAGCAAAGTTTCACATGCACGACTGGTTTATTCTCTTCCTACTTGTGGTGATTGATATAGTTTTAAATGTGATAGAACCATTTCACCGTTTTGTTGGACCTGACATGATGACAGATTTGAAATACCCTTTGAAAGACAATACTATTCCCTTTTGGGCTGTTCCGGTAAGTGCAACCATCAAGTCTAATTGTGTTAAGGCAATACATAGTTATAGAAGAGTAGTGTTTTTTTTTTGTACATCTGCCGTGTGCATTTTATAACCCATATACCTTTCCATGTAAACAGATTGTTGCTATAATCTTACCTTTACTGGTCATACTTGTCTTTTACTTCATCAGAAAGGATGTTTACGATGTGCATCAAGCTATATTAGGTATTCTTTGTCCCTTATGTGACTATTAGTCTTTACCTGGTGGCAAGTTATGTTGGCAAATATATAACATTGGATCAGATTGATTACTTCGTGTGCTTTGTTCAGGATTGCTGTACTCTGTACTCATCACCTCAGTTCTTACTGATGCAATAAAAGATGCCGTTGGTCGACCCCGTCCAGACTTCTTTTGGCGGTGTTTCCCTAATGGAAAAGCGGTATTCTTACTCATTTGGAATCTCCCTTTATGTAGCAGAAACTGATATAGCATCATTTTGCAACTTTCAATTATAATTTTCTGTGTTTAGGTGTTTGATACAATCACAGGCGATGTCAATTGTACTGGCTTGAAAAATGTTATCAAAGAAGGACATAAGAGTTTCCCAAGTGGACATAGTTCTTGTGAGTATAACTGTTCCCTATCAATTGCATTGTTGGCGTCAGAAAATTGTGATTATTTTCCTTTTGGTGCTCGACCCTTCAACAAAATGAGCACTTGTCCTTCACTTCTGTTCTTTCTTTCAATGAAACTTTCTGAGTGATGTGAACTGTTTTCTTTTCCTTTTCATCGATATATTTATCTTCTCCCATTCAGCATAGGATTTCACTGCAAGATTTTAGATTGTGTTTACTTGTAAGTAGTGCAATTGATCTTTAAATAATATATGTAAAACAGGAAGAATGAAACATCTGTGCTTTGTTGTCCGACACAATTCAGTCAAGTGCCTGCTGAATTTGTGCAATAATTTGTCAAAATGCCCAATATAGATTTTTGTATATCACTATGCTGTCACTCTTTTGTTCCATGCTTTACTAGGAATTTGTTTAGTATTCCGTGTCTCGAGCCGGGGGTCTATCGGAAACAGCTTTTCTACTTCTTTAGAGGTAGAGGTATGGACTGCGTACATCTTACCCTCCCCATACCTCACTATGTGGGAATACACTGGGTTTGTTGTTGTTGTTGTTGTACTATGCTGTCACTCTTTTTCCTATAATTTTCTTAATAGTAAAGTTTTCACCTCAAATAGTTCGGCCATATTAAATAGCCGGTTCATAGGTGACGTTGACTTATGTTTGGATGATCTACTTAAGTAGACATCTGGCTCATAACTCAGAATTCCTGCACGTGCAATATGAGATATTATGTTCCTCTATGTCTCTGTAAGGGTGTTTGGCTGTTTTATCAAAGATCTTGGCTTGCTTTGAGTAAATTTTGTTTTCTTAAAGAAAACTGAAGCTTGTTGCCATTTGTTGGCATCATGTGATAGGGTCTTTCGCTGGTCTTGGTTTCCTCGCTTGGTACCTGTCTGGGAAAATCAAGGCATTTGATCGAAGAGGCCATGTTTATAAGCTCTGTCTTGTTCTCCTGCCCTTACTAGTTGCGGCACTAGTTGCAGTTTCCCGAGTTGATGACTACTGGCACCATTGGCAGGATGTATTTGCTGGAGGTATCCTAGGTCTGTAGATTATGGATGAACATGTACTTTTCTAGTTTTCCTGTTTCTTATTGTGTTTGTAGAGAACTTATTGTTATTTTCTTTGTGCCATTTATGCAGGATTGATTGTGGCTTCAGTTTGTTACTTACAATTCTTCCCCCCGCCATATGATATAGATGGTACTTGCTCACTTTCTTCAGCATCTTTTTACACTGTAATCCTACTTTGAATCAGCAAAAACAAAGAATTAGCTAGTTTACTAGTTAAAATCCTTAACAGTAACAGTAGGGCATTGTGATTTTTGTTAAGTAAATAGTAAATCATTTTGACTGCCACATATGTAGTGAGTTTGCATCTGTCTATCTGATGGATGTAATGAGTTTGTTTTTGTCTATCTGATGACTGAAAGATAATATGAAAGCTATGTAAATGAGTTCCTCAACTTCTCACTTGTAAAAACGCGTAATACGTAATTGAAGTTTTCTGGAGGATATCAGATAACTTCAAATTCTACCGTTGCGGAATTTTTAAGCTTACTTTCTACTATTAGAATGTCTCTCCATCCTCAAGGTTGGGTGCACGGGTGCTTCCCTTTTCGCCAACTATTCCAAGTGGGTAGGCTAGAGATAGGCAATGGCCCGACACATGAGGGAGCACAACCTTTGTTGTTTGTCTTTTCCTCTCTGTTGCTTAGAGTACTAAGTTCTGTTTTTCGTGCCCTAATGCTGTAAGTTTCGAGTCCTTTTCTAGCTGAAGAAGGAGAAAGAAACAAAGGAAAAAGTTAATTGTCAAATATTGCTTAGTCATTGCACATTTACTGTTGTTGCGTCTATTATTTGGGGGTAGAGGGAAACAGCTAGAGATGTGCAATGGCGAACACATGGCAGAGTGCCTTTGAGAAAGTTCTTGTTTTCCCTTCCGTTGTTTTATCTTACACCAGCATCTAATAGAGGAAACCCCCCCCCACCCCCACCCCCAGTGCTAGCTAATTTTAGGCTTTCCGAATGTTGTTAAATGCTGCCTTTCCCAGATGAAGGATATAAGTAGATGAAAAAGTTAGGCCAGTATTACTTAGCCTATTGCTGAATTTTCATGTTGGTTTATGCAAACCACGAAGGTTTCCGAGCTTTATAGTCCTTCATTCTTAGATTAGCAATGTCTCTTGCATTTTCTATATAATGCCCCGTCTTATTGCTGTTATCTCCCTGACTGAAGAGATTCACATTTTCACTTCTATTAGAAAGTTGTTTATTATTGATCTGAAGACTCGAAAGGAGAAATTGACGTGACATGTATTTTTAGTTGATCGAACTCCTTATGGGAATTTTGATACACTGCCTATTCCATGTCCAGGTAGGATGCCTCATGTACATTTACAAAGGCTTGCTGAACAGCGAACTGGTACACAGTCTATGTCGAATAATCCAGGTCATCTTACTATAAGGCAACCCGAAATTGACAATATGTATGCTCAAACTCAACATGGCGTTGGCGTATCAGAACACAGTGCCCATGAGACCAGACCAATCTTTGATGAAGACGTTGAAAATGGCAGATGGAGGCATTGAATTGACTTCATGTTTCGTGCATTAACTGTATAGATCAAAATAGGTATTCTGCAACTCAGTTAGTCTCATCGATCAAGTAAGTTTTTTTCAGGGGTTGCTTGTTTTTCTACTTCTGTGAATTTCTACCCTCGTAATTTTACATTTGTTTCTTAGATTCAACTTCAAGAACTCCACGTGCTAACTGGTTACTACCTAGTTCTCTAGTAATCCGTGATTTCGTTCATTTTTAGACGAGATAAAATGTGGTGTATAGACATGACATCTCAAAGCCTTACGGCCTATGTTTAGGACTTGTGAGTATTGTTGATAGTTCATGAGTGTGCCGTTTACTCTTTTAAGTGTGGAATATTTTTAATGTGTGCAAATGTATGTGTCATTATCTATAGTTTCTTAGTAACCCAGTTTGGTTGACTACTTGAACTTTCACCTTATTGGTACGGATTGGACTCTCCACCGTGTAATCCCCTTCCCGATTTCCCCTACCCTACCCCCCCCCCACCCCATTGTATTACTTACTAGAACCTCAACTCTCAATTGTAGTTTCCACACCCCCACCCCACCCCACCGCACTCCGCCCCTCGTAATGTAAAACTCGATAAGGGAGTCTTGGAGCAGCAGTAAAGTTGTTTTTGTGTGATTTATAGGTAATGGGTTTGACCCATAGAATCAGCCGTTGATGCTTGCGTCAGGGTAGGTTTCCCAGCTGTAACGTAAAACTCGACAAGGAGTCTGGGAGCAGCGGTTAAGTTATTCTTGTGTGATTTATAGATTAACGGGTTTGACCCATGGAATCAACTACTGATGCTTGCTATCTACATCATACTCTTTTAAGATGTTATCAAAATGTTTTATTTTTAATTGTAATGTAATATAATACTCACCTTTCGCACATAAAGTGATAAGAGACGGCAATCTTTGGCAACAAGTGGCAGTAAGTATAATTGGACCTTTTCAATTGGTTTAACAACAGACGGCCTTATAATTACTAAATGATTAATCATTGTGGTCTTGTTTATTTGAAAAAATAACATAATCATACACCTTAACTTATCGTATTTACACAAACTCTCGCCCTTATAAAGTAATTATAAAAATTTCAACTAATTATGTATGTTTGTTGGATGTATCGGGAGCTAATTATATATTTCGACAGACCCAAAATTGAAAAAAATATATTGAGAGCTAATTATGTATCTCAACAAATCCAAAATCGAAAAAAATATATTGGGAGTTAATTTTGTATCTTTATAAAGAAAAAAGTGTACGTTTGTTGGATGTATTATGTATCTCGACTGATCCAAAATCGAAAAGAATGTAGCGGGAGCTGATTATGTATGTCTACAAAGGATAAAATGTATCTTCGTTGGATGTATCAGGAGCTAATTATGTATCTCGAGAGACCCAACATCGAGATTTTCAGTAATTATGTAAAATATCAAAATTTTCTGCAATTAAGCTTCAAACTGTCGGAATTTATGTTGTTTTTCCTTCATTTTTACAAAATTAACTAACCAAATAGTCACTTGTGGGGTACTATTTTTGTTTTTGTAACTGGTCAAATTAATTCATATTCGCGTTTAAAGTGGTTTAGTGAAGTTGGGATGAGCACCATGAGGTCTCAGGTTCAATTCCCAGCAGAGACAAACACTAGGTGTTTTCTTTCCATCTGTTCTAACCTTGGTGGACAGAGTTACCTGGTATCTGTTACTGGTGGGAGGTGGCAGGTATCCCGTGGATTTAGTTGAGGTGTGCGCAAGCTGGCTCGGACACCATGATTATCAAACAAAAGAAAAGGCTCACTAGGGGTGGATGTAGGGTGTAAACCACTCGTTAACGAAGTGTTCTTTGTTTTTAAAGCTCGATTAGACCTCTAATTAAAAAAGAAAGATGTTAATCCAACAAACTTTTACTTGTTTGAAATAGTCAAATATGAATATGTTAGTATCATCTAAATATGATCTTTTCAAATCTGATCCACATTTATAGTAAGTTGTATGTTTCTATTTCTATTATAATGGAGTATAATGCATCATATTATAAACTTTTATAGTGTTTGAACTATAAATCCATTTGTCATTTTGTTAATGTTTGTACCTTAAAAACATAATTAAATGAACTTCATCATCGTACTTATCCTATTAACTCTAACCTTAACATGCAATTCTTACTCTATATAAAGTGTCCCTTCTCACACCTAGAGAATCCACACAAAATCTCTCTAACACTTTTCAAGTGGTATATACCATATTCTATAGTTCCGCTTAACTCGCTCTTAAAAAAAATAATTTTTTTCTTTTATAATATATCAGTAATCTCGTTCATCACGTTCTTGTTTGATCTGCCATTGTTGACGAAATCGCGTCAATGGGAATTTTCGATTTTCCATATTTGGATAACCTAAAGAAATTCTGGGCGAGGCGAAAGTACGAAAGATTAGGAAATGCAAAAGGGGGTAACAACAAGAGGAAGATGAGAGTCATTAGGCTTGGATTCAAGAAAAGGATTATTTGTTTGAAGATGAAGCAAGCCAACATCAAGCTTCATTGGAAGCTATTTTCACCATTGAAACTAATGACAAAGTTTCACAATGCTTATGTAAATAAAATGATGAGTTTAGAAGGGAGAAAGAAAATTGATACTATTTGTGGATGGAAACCAATTCCTTCAACCAATGATGTGGTTGATTTTAGGATGATTTTGGAAATTTATAAAAATATAGTGTATTCTAGGGAACTTAACCAACTAGCACACCCGTTATGATTCTGTTCTTTCTCGAATCCTGCATGAATACAGAATGATTTGCGCATCAGTTTATTCTTTTTTAGGTCATTGGTAAGTCCTTTTCCGAACCCTGCATGAATGCAGAATGCTCATTTAGGGCAAAAATCCAACAAAAAGATTTTTTATTTTGGTGTTGAAATTGTGAAAATAGAAAAACAAAAAACAATATGATGAGAAAAGTTAAAACCAAAAATACTAGTACTTCATTATATGACTTTGCTCCATTCTTTATTTCGTGTCTATTTTGATTTATTATTATTTCATTTTGCTGACTGTAAAAATAATGATTGGATAATAGTGCCAAATGCCAATCATTTCCGACGTAATTGCTTTTACTTGTCACTAATTTTTTAATTAGGTTTCTACTTTTATTTATCATTTTTGATATATTAAGAGAAACTAATTTATTTCTTTTAATTTTACCGGTAGCATTAATTGTTTTTTCTCCAAATTAATTTCAAGATAAATTGTAAACATCATTTTATAAGGGCATTATGATAAAATAATCATGTTATTAATTATTTTTCTTAATAAATGTGTCATCTCAATTTGTGATGAGTAAAACCGAATGAAAGGAGTATATAATCTCTCTCTATATAGAGAGATAGATAGATAGATATATAAACAGTGGCGAATTCAGAATTTTTTCTCGAGGGTTCAAAAGATGAAATATAAATGTGTGACTTCTAGCGCTTTTTTTTTTTTTTTTTTGTTTGGATAATTGCAAGCCTAGTGAGAATCGAACCTGCGAAGTGGTTCTTGCGGCCCAAGTAGCACAACTTAGTACCATTGGACTGTCTTCATCTATTTGATTCCAGTGGTTCAAAATTAATATACGTATAAATATAGATTTTCTATCTTATATATAGAACATAATTTTCCACTGAAAAAGTTTGAATGAACATCCTGACACCCACGTAGGTTCGCCCCTACGTAGGTCCGACCCTGAATTCAGACATACAACATACTTTAAATAAAAATCATACAACTAATGTTTCTTTTTTATTTTTTCATTCAGTATTCGATACCCACATTGAAGCTCGACTAATTTGAATTCGCGTCTGGTAGAACCCCATTCGGGGATAGCGCTCCCAACAAAAAAAAAAATTATGTCCAGAGTCGAACCCTCGATCTCTCGTTAAGGGAGTAACTTTTTGCCCCCTTCCTTTAATGAGAAGCAAACTCTCTACAATTTAATAGTATTTCATAACTTTTTGACCCCTTCCTTTAATGGATCAATTTTTACTTATCTTCATCTTCTTCTTCTTCTTCTTATTGTCATCCAAATCACATTGCAGAGAGCTCCGTCCATCGGAGCACGGGTTACCATACCAACACTCGTTAAATCCGACTCCAAAATCACAGCTGCATTCATTCTTCTCCGGCACCGGCGCCGGAGAGAAGACGGTGCCGGAGGGAAGAAATATCACGTGGTGGAATAATAATTCGGGAGGTGAGATATCACGTGATAGCAACCGGAAAGATCACGTGAGACAAGTGCTGTTGATTTCCAGCTTGATTTGTGGAGCAACCGGCGTCGTTTTGCTCCTCGCTTCCGCCATTGTTTACGTCGTTAGGCACCGAAAGCAAAGGCAAACACAAACGTCATTGTCAACGGTAGGGTCCACATTTGATCAAGAGAGATTTCAGAACTAAAACATTAGCAGGAATGGTGCAAAATATTGACTACTAATTAAACAACTTAAACATTTTGCAAAGCATTTATGGTATATATCAAGAACTTGGCTTAAAGACATTATCTATCTGAAACTAGAGATAATTATATGCAGCATATCCAACAGAAATGCTAACCTACTCACTAAGTAAATCGTCTCAAATACGAGACCAATCATCTTTGCTATGCTGAGAATATAACAAGATTCACACCAACAGCAACAACTAAACAGCACGACGGTGTCTAGGAAGCAACACCAACAGCTAAACGACCCACTCTTGTACTATGGCTCAAGTCCACACTTCAAACATCCTTTCTCATTGCATGGTTTCCTGTTCTTCGCGCAACAACCTTTGTTTTGTATTCAGCTTTAAAGTCCTTGTTCCTCTTGATACAATCTGATGTTCTTAGTCTTGGAGAATTTGCGACCAGCCTTTTCTCTTGCGCTCTCTTTGGAGCTACTGTTCGATTTGATTGGGTTTGCTTGGATGTTTTGCTTGTTGGAGCTGAAGAAGGCACGCTGCTGAAGGATGAACGGTTGCTTCTGAAACCTGTGGTGAATCGGCCACATTTAGACGTTCAGAGGAGGATAAGGATGAAGACTAAGAGAGTCTTTAAGTAAATGGCCCGACAGATAATTAGTAACACGTTTTTTTTTTTTTTGTTTTTTTTCCTGTTGCAGTAGGATCACAAGATTTATGTAATTGGATAGCTAAAGATGGAAGATTTTTCTGCTTCAAAATAAAGATTTCCTGGCACAAACGCCTCAGTTTATGGGAATCAAAAGCTGAAGATCACCGGAAAATTGAAGCATTTCTGAATAACCATGGGTCATATGCTCCAAAGAGATACAACTATTCTGAGATCAAAAGGATCACCAGTCGCTTCAAAAACAAACTAGGTCAAGGAGGATTTGGTATTGTATACCGAGGAAGTTTGGCTAACGGGAGTCATGTAGCTGTGAAGGTCCTGAATGGACTAACAGGAAATGGTGAAGAATTCATTAACGAGGTGGCAAGTATTAGCAAGACATCACATGTTAACATCGTGAGCCTTGTGGGATTTTGTTTCGAGGGACGCAAAAGAGCTTGTACCATACAGATTACCTGTTTTCTCGCTTGGAGCTGACGTGTTTCTTCCTCTTTGTCATGCACTTTCTCCTCTAGCTTCATAAAGAACTGAAATCAATATCAAAGACTTCTTTTAGGTTTTATACGACGTTTGAACTTTATCGAGTAGACACAAGAAATTGGTCCTTGCCTCTTTCCTTTTCCTGGCCCGCTCTTCTGTTTTGAAGCGGAAACTAGATCCATTCTGTTTCACGACTGGTTGACATAAATTTACACTCTCCTTATCCCTGTACAACAATAATATGTCTAAGATATACGTTTATGAACACAATATGGAGTTAAAGCTCAAAATTTCTCCACAATATATACCTGTTTACACTTTGATATAATCTGTGGCTAACTTTCTCTGTACAGGAAGCAGGAGAAGCGACAACCTTTCTTGCTATTGGTTGTTCTTCAGTGCTACATCATTCAATAATAAACGAGGTTGAGAAAAATAGGATGAATCAGTGCTACCAAAATATCCCACATTTTCAACATGGTAAAGAAGCATACCTTTTATGTTGATTAAGTACATTAGCTTTTGAACCCGAAGAAACCTGTATAAAGCAAGTTATCTATTACCGTAAAATTCGATGATCAATTTAAGAATAACTGAAGAACAATCTAACTAAAAAGAAAGTTAAGTAATAGTTCAACGGCATTGAAGATTCTCTTATTCAAATTTCAGCTTTGAAAGGATGTTAGGAAGTTGAAGTTTAATGAGAATCAAAGTTCCCAACCATGTCATTCCAGATAACCAAATTAACTTTGAACAAACCTGTTACCAGTGTACACCTTATCACCTAGACCAACGAGATTGAAACAACATAGGGCCCTAAGGAAGTATGTTGCATAACACGCATACCTAATGTCAATGAAATGAGCCCTAAAGGACGTCATAATAGGAGGACCAAGGTACAAGATGATCTATTCTGCCCTTTAGTGTCAATGTTTCCTTCGATCGAGGATAGCAAGATAGAACTCCACTATTCTCCCTTTTTTATTGGTTTTAATCTTTTGAAAGGTAAAATCGCTTGTCCAACAAAGGGGATTTGAGTCATAAAATGACAGGAGAGTGCTTGCTTCTACCATAAACCAGTAAAACAGCTTGTAAAAAAATTTACAAACAAGCTTTACTTTCATGTGAGAACAGTAGGCTAAGTGCACGGATTTGATGTTACCTAGTTTCAACAAAGGAAAACAGAAAATAACTGAAGAAATAGGAAGACACTTGTGAAAGGTGAAATTTGGCGATCTGAATGCTCATTATTTGAGACCTGTTATAATACCTTGGTTTTTTCTGAGCGGTGGTCAAGTTCACGGTAGAAGGCAGGCATGGGAGTTGCCTCTTTCCTTTTCCTGGCCCGCTCTTCAGTTTTGAAATAGAAACTAGCTCCATTCTGTTTCACGCCTGGTTGACATGAATTTACATTCTCCTTATCCCTGTACAACAATAATATGTCTAAGATATATGTTTATGAACACAATACGGAGTTAAAGCTCAAAATTTCTCCACGATATATACCTGTTTACACTTTGATATAATCTATGGCTAACTTTCTCTGTACAGGAAGCACGAGAAGCGACAACCTTTCTTGCTATTCGTTGTTCTTCAGTGCTACATCATTCAATAATAAACAAGGTTGAGAAAAATAGGATGAATCAGTGCTACCAAAATATCACATATTTTCAACATGGTAAAGCAGCATACCTTTTATGTGCAGAATGGCCAACTTCATTAACATGCTCAAAGCGCCCCGCATAACCTTCATTTTCACTAGCCTGATACTTTCCATTCTCCAGTAAAGTGGCTGCTCTGTCATGATTTTCAACAAAGCATGCAGAATGGCCAATCTCATTAACATGCTCAAAGTCCCCTTCATAATCTATATTCTTAGATCCATCATTACTAGCTTGAGAATCAGCCTCATCCTGACAGTCGGATGAACTCTGGCTTAGAAGTGCCCCTCTTCTAAAAAGCTCCTCAAAATATGCCTTTTTCTCAGCTACAGAACCTGGCTTGATGTATTTCTCAACCTCTTCAAGATACCTGTTGTGTGTGAAAGAAGACCTCCTCTCCCAACATAAAGCTCCATTCTCGAATCTACCGAGTGAGATAGATCCAGATTGCCACGAATCTACCTGTCAATTTTGGTAAGTAAATAAAGATCAGGTAGAAAGTAAAAGAGCCAAATAGATTTAGTTCTCGTGGAAAATCTTCATTTCCCCCTAATGGTCTAATTAGTAATGTCTCAAGTAGTGTATCCTAACATGCTTAAACAGACAATCTTATGAGATAACGGAACTCTCAAAATCTTTTCCACTAAAAGTTCAGCGTAACAAAGCCTCAATCAATGAGCAAGTATGTTTCCTAAAAAGTACCCAAGGCAGGATTTGAAGTAACACACGAAGAAGTTGAAAGGGGTTCAACATCCCAATTAACTAAAGCATAAGAACAACAAATTTTTCTAATAAATCCAGCAGCAACATATAAGAGAACAATACAATTGAGAACAAAAAAATTAACCATAGAAATACATTTGAAAATGACAGTAACAAAGAGTAATATCCGATAGAAGCTTTACCTGAAAACTAAGCCTAAATGGTTCTTCAATACCACCTGCCATTTCACAACTGATCCTTCTTTAAAGCACCTTCCTGCATTTCCCAAAAACAAAATCTTACAACTCTGGCAAAAACAAAACAACAAATAACCAAACACCCCATCACTTAAAAATACAATCTTTTCACTAAACATCATCAAAATGAAATCCTGCAGATACCAAAATCATAAAAATCTGGAAAAAAAAAAATGCACCACAAAAAAAAATCAAACACTCCATCACTTGAGAATAGTCTTTTCACTATTCCATACATAAACATCATTAAAATGGATCAAATAAATGGAATTATACAGAGAGAAAAGAGCAAGAAAATTTCAAAATTCTGAAAAATGCATCACAAAACAAAAAATCAAGACCCCATCACTTAAATATTGAATCTTTTCAGTATTCCATACATAAACATAATCAAAATGAACTAGAAATGAAAATTTACGGAAAACAAAATCCCAAAATTCTGAAATATGCATCACAAAATAATTAACACCCCATCACTTAAAAATTGAATCTTTTCACTATTTCATACATAAACATCATCAAAATGGACCAAAAATGAAATTTAACAGATAAAAGGGACAAGAAAATTACAGTTTTTAAAGGAAGAAACTGATAGAATCTTGAAAAAGGGTCGTAAAAGAAGCAAAATTGAGACAAGGACAATGGAGGAAAACGATTCACTACTGTGCTTAGAAGAAGGAAGTTATTTTCGGTGACAAGGACAATGGAGGAAAACGATTCACTACTGTGAAGTTATTTTCGGTGACAAGGACAATGGAGGAAAACATTCACTACTGTGCTTATGAAGTTATTTTCAGTGACAAAGGACGAAGAAGGAAAAAGAATGCTGAGATTATTTTTTTCTAAATTAAGGATCAATTACCTTTTTAATTTTGGAAAGAATTTTAAAAAGGTAACAAATATTTATTTTCCTAATTACTAATTTATTTTTCAAATATTTCTTATAAATTTATAATTTAATTATAGTCAATTGATTATTATAGTCAATTAATTTAGTTATAGTCAATTGATAATTAAATTTAATTATGGCCCTGAAACACTTGGCATGTGTTGGGCCCGATTGAAACCCAAACTGACACGACCATCAATGAAAAAATAACATAAACATATATCTTAACATATTTACACAAATCTCCACCCTTACAAAGCAACTATAAAATTTCAACTAATTCTATAGCTTCGTTGGATGTACCGGGAGCTAATCATGTATCTCGATAGATCTAAAATCAAAAAAATTGTATCGGGAGCTAATTATGTATCTTTACAAATAAAAAATATATCTTCATGAAATGTATCAGGAGCTAATTATGTATCTCAATAGACCCAATTTGAGATTTCAGCAACTATGCAAAATATTGAAATTTTATGTAATTAAGCTCCAAACTGTCACGATTTATGTTGTTTTTTCCTAAAATTATGTCTTGGACCTTTTTAACCTTATAAATACTTCTTAATTCTTATCATTCTTCATTTTTTATACATTTTAATTATAATTGACTAATTTTCTATCAATTAACACTTTCTCTCTCTCGCTTTTAAATTGTTATCACATTTTTATTTCTATAATGGATAATCCTCTTTGAAATCGATTTTTTTTCTTTCTTTTAAAAAAAACAAGTAGGTGTGAATCTATTTTAAGTAAATAGTATATATAGTTGTAAATTAAATAAGGTACTGGTCAATTGACTAGGCACTTGAAACATAGACACCTAGGGTGTGTTTGGGAAGAAAGAAAATGTTTTTCATGAAAAATATTTTCCTAAAAAATACGGGAAATAAGTTAATTTTTTACTTTTTTTATTTTTTATTTTATATATATATATATATATTTGATAGGTGAAGACAAACATACGACTCATGTAGAGATAAAAAAATAGAGCGAACCAAGTATGTGTCTTACCCTTTCAAGGAAGGGATGATCAACACGCAAAAAATAACAACATCGACTCTATGAAATCAGAATCGAATCTCACTATTGACTTTTACAATTGATCATTCGTGTGAGATTTGTTTGTGTTAAGAGTTTTTTATCCAAATTTTGTTGATCCGGCCCTACAAAGTTCGCGGTACGACCCATGTTTGTGATTTTTTGTGGGGTCTGTGGTGGTTTAAAATACGTCATTGAGACTACGTCTCCTTCATTGTACTCCTCTCCACTATAGTGAAAATCCTCCTCCTCTGCCCGTGGTTTTTCCCGCAAGAATTTTCACGTAAATCTGTATGTCTTCTTATTTTCTTTTGCCTTATGGCATTGCTTATTCTGCCCGAATATAACAGTTTGGAATGTCAAACTATCCCATGAATAAGCCATTTGAGAATTATTCCACACCTTTTACTATCAAGAATAAGAATTTGAGATGGCAAGAGTTTCTTTCGTATTGTGTCCACAACATGAAGTCTTCTCTTATCCTACTTTTGGAAACAAAAAGGATATATGAAACAAAAAAAAGTAGTTCCATAGAAGATGCCTAGCTCAATCTAAAGAATAAAATGGAAGTAGTAGCCCAATTTAATTTGCAAGTACTAAAAAAGATTTTGTTCTTTAAGGGAATATTGAAAATGGATGTGTACTTTCCTCTTTTTATTTTCAAACTGATCGACTGGGTTTATATACTGTGCTTTATTTGAGTCGAAGGTCAATTACAATAGTTCTTTAATCTCCACGAAATAGAAATAGGAATCACTACTGGGTTTCAGGGCCGCTTTAGGTTTCAGGGCCGCTAGCGAATAAGTTAATAAGCCCGCGAAATACTTGAGCTGAAAGTTGATGAGCTTGAAAGAGCTCGCCATCGACATTCCATATGCTCTCCTTGCCGAAAGAAGTGAATGTGAATGCCGGAGTCTGCTTAGTCGAATGCAGAAAAAAGTCAGGAAAGAATAGCTTCGTGGAAAGATTAGCGCGAGGAAAGGAGTGTTAACGGGGAAATCCTACCTTGTGGTGCTCGACGAATTCAAAATCCAGCGGGTTGCCATCCTTCTTTGCTAGCTGGAGAAGGTGACTGCATAAAACAGACAAACATCGTGTAGACGTCAGCAGGGCTAAAATAGGTAATGGAGCGTGCCAAAAACACACACACGTTCAAGTAGAACTTGTCACTGAACTCGTAGCTCATTTTAGTTGCTTTTTTTCCCGACCCCACTCTCTAAGAGGATCAGCAGCGTTCCCACTTACCCTCCAACGTGACTCGAACGCTCGACCTACCGGTGCGCATTTTAGTTACTAGGTTCGCAATTAAATATTTCGTACATTTTTAGATTTTCTAATATAAATACGGGGTATAAGCAAAAGTTACTAGTTGAAACAGCCACCTAATACGCTAGCTCAGCCCCTGACATCAACGATGGCGGAGCCAGAATTTTCATTAAGGGGGTTCAGAAGTAAACATACGAACTAGCCAAAGGGGGTTCAACACCTACTATATATACATAAAAAATATTTTTAACCATGTAAAAATAGTACAATTTTCCGTCAAAGGAGGTTCGGATGACCCCCTGGATGAAAGGTGGCTCCGCCCGTGGACATCAATTTGCATGTTGTCATGAGTTTAGACCTTAAACTTCAAGGTTGATTTAGCGAGGAGAGAAAGAGAGAGAGATTTAAAGACGATTACCACAAATAACACGCGTGAGGGCAATCCTTAATTAGTATAAGATGCAGAAAGCCATCCGAAAGGTGTGCATCAGCCACCAGGCCATCGGGCGCCTTTTCATTTCTGCAAGAGATTACAGCAGCGCCAACGCTCAGAAAATTCCCTTTGGACTTTAACCATCTCGAATCTTTCGAATAAGGCTGCAAACTGGGACATTTTGCCGATGTGTGGCCTGCTTTCGTTTTGCAAATATTGCAGTTTGCACGACAAGCTACTCTTTCAGATTTTTTTAGAAGGGACCACAATCCCTTTGTCCAGCCGCCCGACGCTTTCTCAAGACCTGTGTTTTTCTTTTCTGATTCAACTTCCACGTATGCAACTTCTGCTTCGTACGATCTGAAGAAAACATAAAGTTGTAAAATATACATCGGTAAGAAGTATACAAAATTGAGTTATCTACGGAATTAAGCTTAAAATATAGTAGCATGCAAGTTCATTAATCGGAGGTGGATCCAGAATTTTAAGTTTACGGGTTTTGGACCTCCACCCTTTCTGTTTACATACAGGGTTCTTTTTATATTGTTTATACATGTTAAGTGAATTTTTAAACACAAATACAAGGTCTGGACTAAAGCTACTGGTTTCTGCGGAACCCGTAACTTCTAAAGTGGATACGCCACTGCTTTTAATAAAGTCGACTTCCATCCTCCACCCGGGAGGCCGTACATGCCCTTGGTTGAGCAGAGGAGGAAAAAATGAAGTATCACGAGCAGTGACTATTTTGGACCCGTTTGGCCCAGACCCGTCAAAGCCTTATGATCACCGCACAACCGGCTCAACACGTGTTTTCACATAGATAGAATCACGCATCTACTCTAGCCTCCCAATATTACGAATTGAAAACCTCATTATGGACAGCAATATCTGTAGGATGCTCATTAAGACAGTGGCCAGTGAGCAAAATGGCAAATAGAGCCAACTGCAAAAGAAATATCGTACCAACAAATTTGGTCCACAAACCATACCTGTGACTAAGAAACACCTTTGTTCCCGCATAATCATATCGCTTAGGGCCCATCCACCTGTACTTTTCGCTCTCGGTGATTACATCTCCATAAAACCCGTACCTGATAAGAAAGCGAATGATTGCGAAGGAGGAGAGGAATTTAATCTTAAGTTCACAAAGAAGCATACGTTGTCGTAACACATTTTTTTAGTAAAAGAGAACTGACACCGGGTGCTGCTAGTTTTCACGGAGTACTTTGCAGAGGCTCACTGCAACCGTGACCACTTAAATAACATGTTCACAAGTAAAAACCTAAGCGGAATATGTCCCACATGGTGAAAACATTGAGCGGGTAAATAAAGCAATATCATAGACTATCTTGTTTTTACTGTGTTCGGAATTCAGTGGAAAATCGGTCCGGCCCTCTACCCTTCTCCATTTAAAACTCATGCTTTTGTGTGCAGTAGGGTTCAAATCCACGACGTAAAACCATAGATTATTATAGGAATAGCAAACCAAACAAAAAAAAAAAAGAATTTTAGTAGAATAAAGCCTGCAAATTTGATAATGTATCAGTCACTTTTCAACTAAATGCCGCATATTTGCCAACAGATTAAAAGAACGTACGTTGGCGACTAGATATTTTGGATTCGAAAGAAATGCAGAAGAGTGCATCCACATGACAGTGAGTATCGGTTAAAACAAAGACGTTAGAAAGCTGCTGGTTTGAAACAGCATAGGAGTTAACCAATAATAGATGAAAATTACCCAGCAAAAGAAGCGGCATAACGTACAGAGGGTTCATCCTTAGATATAGACGTCTTTTTCCATCTTACAACTTGAGCTATATCAAGGCACACTGATTTACCAAGGACGATCTGCAATGCAGAAGTCATCGCATCCCTAGCCCCTGTCGTACTGCAAAAATTCAATTCAATTAGCTTTCAACAAAATAATGCAGCTAGCAACGTATATCCCAATCCGGGAGTATTAGTATTCGTCTTGTATTTTCGTATTCTTAGATTTCTATTTCTATCGGTTGATTCGTTAGCCTAAATTATTGTATTTTCTTCTTGTTGTTCCTGCTAGTTGCCATTGTCGTCTTGTTCATTTGTTTTGAGCTGAGGGTCTATCGGTAACAACATCTCTACCTTCTCAAAATAGGCGTAAGATTTACGTACACACTACCCTCCGCAGACCCTACTTATGGGATTAAACTGAGTTTGTTGTTGTTGTTGAGCTAGCAACGTATAAAATATTGCAAAATGCTAAGAATAACATAGAATTTTGAAATCCACATGCATAATAAGTTATCGTAAATACCAA
Organism: Capsicum pubescens; assembly: GCA_030864215.1. Lineage (NCBI taxonomy): Eukaryota > Viridiplantae > Streptophyta > Magnoliopsida > Solanales > Solanaceae > Capsicum > Capsicum pubescens. The sequence continues at coordinate 418,087,786 of CM061548.1, forward strand.
CGAGGTCTACAATATTCATAGCTAGTAAAATATACCACACTTCGACAGTTATAACAAGGAAAACCACTCGTCGTCTTGTATGTATCATATAAATTCTGAACGTCCAACACCCAGATTAGATACGAAAGACACCATTCATAAAAATGAATGCAACGAGATCATCGACAGAGTACGGACGAAGTTAACCATTCAGCTATACTGACAAGGATCAATATAGGACCTTACCAAATTACAATGGCATCTGTTGATCCTGCCGGAATGAGTCCAAATCGGAATTTTTCATTTGGGAAAGAAAACTCAAGATCTTCCGCTGCTGAGATGGAAAAAGGGTAAATCAAAGACGTTGCATAACACAAAGAGAGTTTCAAAGGGGAAGAAGAAGAACGGAAAAACTGATTATGTGTTCAAATACAATGTCGTCAATAATATCTGTCTCCTTACCTTCCTATCATTCCGGTTATATTCATCCAAACAATGCTTTAGAATATTGCTGAATTGAGTTTATCGCCTCATCAAAATGCTAGAACTTTTTTTTTTTCTATGTAAAATATGCTTAATTGAGGTTTGAACCTCCAGCCTCGAAGAACAAAATCATGCACCAAATCAACGTGCCAACGGACGATTAACACTCCCCGTCACTCGCAGGCCTGATTCTTTTACTTGGGTCAAGCACGTGGAAATATTTTGTTGCGCGTGGTGATACACTGGAACTTAGAACCCTACCGAAGCTATTACGGTAGTATCATATCGAATGCGTGAACCAATTGATCTAAACGTGTAGAACTTTTAGAGGATCGGCGTCGTTATAGATCTATTTTAGGCTTGCAACGCATAAGATACAAACTCTTAAGATTATTGATCGTGATTATATAATTAACTAACCTGTTTGGCAGGAATCTTCTCCGGTTCCTGTAATTCCGGATACACTGTTCATAAGCACACTTCACGAATATTGATTATGCAAAGAAAAAAAGTTAAAGGAGAGAATTTACGTGTTTACATACTGAGATTTGTTGATTGCTTCAGAAGAGGAGATTCATCCTCACCGCTATCAGATGGGTCCCTGATATCCACATTGGTCTCAAGAACAGGCCCGCTGCCATTATTCTCAACGGGATGGTTAAGTTCAGTAGGGCTCGGTGGATATGAACATTTGTGCCTCGACAAGAGAAGACCGTTCAGTATTTCATTGAAAAATCCATCACCGCCCTGAAATGACGTCAGATAGTAAATGATCTAAGAAGCCCAAGCAACTTGGTGGTAAAATCGTTAAGAGAACTACATCATAAGCTGCCCGAATGGCTATGTTATGTATCTCGTGATGATGTATGCACACAGCACGTCTACCCATGTTTTGATGGAAACAAAAGGATAATATCGATCTTTAAGACGCACTTATTTTGCTAAAGATGTACCTATGCATCTCGGATAAATATGCATTTCTGACACGTCAAAAGTGAAGCATTACTACCGTGTACACACACTCTTAGCATCTTTGCCCCTTCCCATTTATTGTTTGAAGGGAACGACACAAGATTTCCAATCCCCACGTAAAGAAAAGCAAGAACTAACAAAGGCTGTGAAATCCATTGCAACTCCATCAAATTGGTAAAACGAAGAACAAATGCATCAAAATGAAATGGCTGAGATGGGATAACAATACGATTGCATTTTTGTGAAGTCTACTGAACGTGACTTTTGAAACACAATAGGAACCTTGCAATAAATCTAGTTATTGGGTAGATAAAGTGCATAATACCATAGAACCGTGTTGTTGCTACGCATCTCATATAATAGATTAGAGCCAAAAGCTACAAATCCCCGAGAATCTTTTTACTGGTATTTATAAAAGTTTGGCACCAAATAAGAGTACTTCACGGTCGAAAAGACAAGCTTCAAAAGAAAAGCATATCTATCTCTCACTACTTAGTACTTACAACTGCTACCACGCCATCGTATGAACGGAGCTCTCTACTTGTAATGGAAGACATTATATCAAGAGCTTGTCCTGCCCTTTCGGTCACAGTAACCTGACGAAAAGAATAAAGTGAACGTAAAAAAGAGAACAAACTGGAATATAAACAATAAAAGTATCCACTTTCAAAGCAGAATTATCCAAGTTTAGTTTGCAGATATCAGATAGAAAAGTTGGGAGATTAAATCCTATTACTACAAGATTGAAGAGTAACTCCCACGAAACTGTTTGCGTCTCCGTGGACAATTTGTCCCATCAATACACACTACCCATGAAAAAATCTAAAAAATTTGGTCATTCCAAGCTCGTATAAAACTCAAGCAGCAAGATAAAGCTTGATAGAATTCATAGTTTTCCTTTAGGAAACCACAAAAAGGCTTTGAGAAAAAGGTCCTCACATGTTGACTATTTACTGACATAGCACAGCCACAATATATCGAAGTCGAAGAACAATCGTCCTCAAACTAACATAATGAAACAACGATTCTTTTCTGTTTTGATGACCGCGAAATCCATCTAGGGACAACTCTTAGGACCAACTGCAGCCTTTAAAACTCGGGGATAATAGTCTACCCCTCTAGCCTTCTCCACTTAAATACCACGCATAGTTTGCATGGCATAAGGAACGAACCTAAGACTAAGCTACAAATCCCTCAACTTTTGCCACTCAAACTAAGCCCGAGGGGGTACTAAAACAACGAATTTTAGTTGACCTGATTGACTATTTTGCAGATAAACAGAAGAAAGCTTGAACGAGTTTCAGGTTTTCAGTACATAGCAAAATTATGCTTCTCCTAAGGTAAGGAATTTTGCTACGTTGCAGCACATGAAGCATGTTTGAGATACGTAAACCTGCAGAAACGAGGAATCATTTTAAGCAGTAATTTTAAACAAAACTTAAATGAAGATAGAACCTAAAATAATTCAGGCTATTTTATATCCTCTGTTGCGCTAGTTCTTTTTACTGTTAAGATGAACGCGAAGGTTAATACCGGTCCAAATAGTATTTTTGGGAAAAAATAAAAACAAAAATTATTAATCTTGATTGGTTAATGCTCGTAGAGTAGCAAACTTTATACACATTTCACTTTTTCCTGAGACCTTTAATTGATCGAGGATTGAAAACTGAAACAAGAATGAAATAAATTAGGGACAAGCAGCAGATCATCGTTTTCATAGACTGTCTAGAATAGTGAAACACAGCTACCAGAAAAGCTCACCTTAGTTTTCACTTTCGCTTGAGAAAATGTCGGAGCCACTGTTTCCCAAACTTTACATCCAAGTCCTTTCCCACTCTTTGGGTTAACAAGAACCTACTAATCACAGAGGAAAAAGTCCGACGAAACTTAAACTTCAATCTGAATTTAATTTCTGTCATCATTTAGAGAGTACCGGCACTACCAAAGCTTGAGCAACTAATAGACATGTTAACTGGTAACTGAAACTTACGAAACGTACCAGAAGGTTTTTTGGCCGCTCGCCATCCATCTTTAGAAGATCGTTAATCCGATTAACCCACATCTGACATGTTTGTGAATCCTTATGTCCAAAAGTGTAAGAAGGTGGAACCAAAACAGAAGGTTGCGTCTTTGATTTCTGGACTCCGCGTACTGTAAATCGGTACATCTGTATACACATATACATAGTGTTACCTCTTGATCAAAGTAGACATATTTAGACCGTTAACTATTGTTAAATAATTATTATAACCTCAAACGATTGGCCCAAGAAGGCAGCTTCGCGTACCGACCCCCAATCAATGAACTCTGCCGAGTATATATCACTAAAATACAATGTGGTTTCACTTTTAGATACGCTGAAACAAGATGACGGATCCTGCCCCTGCCATAGATCGAACGATCAACACCATTTCCTTAAGACCGGCAAAATATCTTTGATATCAAGTTATCAACATATCGAAGGAAGTAACGATTAAGGAAAGTGAAGAAAAACACTTTGTTACGGCCAAAAGTTAATTGAACGATTGAAATTCGTAAAGCATAAATAGGGAGTCATATTAGCTTCATCTGAAACATTATAAGGTAACATTTGTAACTTTCCTCAAAAACTTACAGGTCATTGACAGTGTGAGCTACGGAGATTTGGACATTGGCAGCCTCGAGTTACCAGAGACTAATAGCATGAAAACATTCTACCAACGATCTTTTATAAATAAGGTATCTAATTTAACAAATTGCATAAAACAAGACATCTATAGTTATTGTGTTTCGGTTATAGAACTATTTTGTTGTTTTTATTCTTCCCTTTCTGGATGCTCTGAGCAGCGTGCGTAGCGTGATTCTACTGTGTTTTTTGCACTTGACAGGGTGGACAGTTGACCGGAAGATAACTTTGATTCGCCCGGCCAGCAGGCGGGTGGCGTGGGCTTTTCTAGAAGCCTCCACGCACAATAACTTAGCTTTTATCTCCGCTATCTTGTATGATAACACGATCACTGCTCTCCGTATTAGTTGCTATGCTTTCTTCACTATCGTTTATCCTATTCATAACTACTTTGATTTGTTTCTCTTGAGCCAAGGGTCCTTCGGAAACAGCCTCTCTACATCTTACCTTCCCCATACTCCACTTGTGGGATTATACTAGTATGTAATATTTTTGTTGTAAAAAGAGAATCTTTGTGCCGAGAGTCTTCGGAAACAACTTCTCCCCCTCACAAAGGTAGGGTAAGATCTACGTACATCCACCCCTAAACCCACTTGTGGGATTACACTGGTATGCTTATGTTGTAAAAAAGAATCTTTGCGTCGAGCATCTACCAGAAACAACCTCTCCACCTCACACCTCACAAAAGTAGGAGTAAGGTCTGCACATATCTTACACTGGGTATCTTCTAGTAAAAATAGAATCTTTGTGCCATAGGTCTATCGGAAACAGTCTCTCTACCTCACAATGGTCGGGATAAGGTTCACCTACATCCTACACTCCCCAAAATCCACTCGTGGGATTAAACTGCGTACGTTGTTGTAACTTCGTTGTAAGAAAAAAAGAGTGTTATTGTCGAGGGTCTATCAGAAACAGTCTCTCTACCTCACAAAGGTCGGGATAAGGTTCGCCGACATCCTACACTCCCCAAAATCCACTTGTGGGATTAAACTGGGTATGTTGATGTACTTTTGTTGTAAAAAAAAAAGTGTTGTTGCCGAGGATCTATCAGAAACAGTCTCTCTATCTCACAAAGGTCTGTAACGTCTATGTATATCTTACTCTCCGGAATTACACTGGGTATGTTGTTGTAAAAATAGAATCTTTGTGCCATGGTCTATCGGAAACAGTCTCTCTACCTCACAAAGGTAGAGTATGGGATTAAACTAGGTATGTCCTTGTATTTTTGTTGTAAAAAAAGAGTGTTATTGCCGAGGGTCTACCAGAACCAACCTCTTTACCTCACAAAGGTCCGTAACGCCTATGTATATCCTACTCTCCGGAATTATACGGGGTAAAAGAGCAGACCGGTGCATTAAAGCTCCCGCTACGCAACCTTAACTTGCATTTCTGCCAGAGGCTGTTTCCAAGGCTTGAACCCGTGAACTCCTAGTCACATGACGACAATTTTACCAGTTACTCCGAAATTCTACATGGTATGTAGTTAAAAAAAAAAAGAATCTTTGAGCTCCCAAAGCTCCGACCTCCAAACTCTTTCATGTTCAACCAAACAATAAAATGGCATACATATATATTCCTAAAAGTCCATTAACTAACAAATCCAACACATTATTTAGAACAATAAAAATCTCATAATATAATTATACAAAATCATAAGTTAGAACAAAGACCAAAATACACAATATATGCCAATTATAGCCAAAAAAAAAAAAACATAATAAAACTTACATTAAGTACAGATTCAACAGATTTCCAAGACAATTTAGCGCAATTTTGAGTAACAATAACTTCTCCATCACCATCCAAGAACATATTTGAGCTAAATATTGAATCTTCACAATTAAATGGTACATTTTCTTGAATATTATTTTCAAGAAAATTACCATTTTTATTTGGGCTTCTTCTCTCCATCATATTTAAAAAAAAAAAAAAATCCACCCACAATTTTCTTGATTCAATAAAAAAAACTACAAAAATAGTTAATCAAGAATCATATTGGTTAATCCAAGTAACAAAAATAACCATATTTGTCAAAACACTCAATATTTCAATTTGATTTGATCATAAAAAATTTCCAGAAACTGAATCAATTTTTTATTTTTATTTTTGGGATTCTTTTTCTTTTTTGGTCCTTTTTTTTTTGTTTTGGTTTATTTTTTAATTATTAAAATCTTCAAAAGTAAGTACATTAAAGACTTTAGATTAAGAACTTTCTGGCTTCTGTCGTGGCCCCGTGTGGTGGGCTAATATTTTTCTTTATTTATTATTCCACGGATTGAATTAAATTTGAATGAATTATGCGTCGACAAATATATTATCAAAAATTTATTTGGGTTTTCAATTAGAACTCGTGACCTTAAGATTACGAGGCTTGCGAGCAACCAAACTGGGATTCACCAGTTGATTTCTCAATTAACGTGAGACTCTGTGATGCTCCAATATCCTGTTCATATTTAGGCTCAACTGGAGTATGGACGAGGAGTCTACACAACGTCACTCTAACATTCCTTTCACTTTTAGACTCAAGTCGAGTGTGAACTAGGAGTTCGAACGTGGATGGACCTAACTCTAATAACATGTAAAGATATGACGCGTGTGCCTAATTCGACCTCAAAAAGCTAGCTCGCTAGTGGAATATTGTGTCCGCAAATCACCAATTAGGCTCAACTCGAGCGTGAAATAGGAGTTTAAATGTGGATGGACCTAACTCTGATAACATGTAAAGATATGACGTATATGTTTAACTCGACCTCAAAAATCAGCTCGTCGATGGAATATTGTGTCCATATAAGTCACCAATTAGGCTCAACTCGAGTGTGAACTAGAAGTCCGAAGTGGATGGACCTAACTTTGGATAACAAGTAAAGATATGACATATGTGTCTAACTAAACCTCTAAAGTCAGCTTATAGTGAAATATCGTGTCCATAGAAGCTAAGACTGTTATGTGGGCCGGGCCGGGCCAACCCGAAACGGCCCGTGTCATTTAACCGGTTTGTGGGCCGGGCCGGGTTGGGGTCTAAGTGGGCCGGGACGGTCCGAGCTCAACAGTAAAAAAAATTAAAAACAACCCTAACTCGGCCCACTTAACCCAACCCGGTCAAAAATATTTAAAAAAAAAACTTTTTTTTAATATACATTATATATACCCACCTATATACATTATAAATATTTTAAATAATATATATACACTATATATATAGTATATACTACATTAGAATTTAAAAAATATATACACATATACACAATTACACAAATATATGCACCATCCAATATATATGTACTACTTTAAAATTAAATAAAATATACTAAAATATATATACATTACAATATATATATATATATAGTTATATACTAATTTATAAAACATATACACATATATACGTTAAACATACACATCTATACTAATTTATAACATATATACACATGTATACGTTAAATATACACGTCTATAGAAAATATATTCACATATATACACTCTATTCTATGTATATGTAATGCTTTAAATTAAATACATTACAATATATATAGATATAGTTATATACTAATTTATAAAACATATACACATGTATACGTTAAATATACACGTCTATAGAAGATATATTCACATATATACACTTTATTCTATGTATATGTAATGCTTTAAATTAAATATACTACAATATATATACATTACAATATATATATATATATATATATATATATATATATAGTTATATATATATAGTTATATAGTTATATACTAATTTATAAAGCATATACACATGTATACGTTAAATATACACGTCTATTGAAGATATATACACATGTATACGCATCATTCAATGTATATATATACTACTACTAATAAAATATACTACAATATATATATACATTACAATATATATATATATATATATATATATATATATATATAGTTATATACTAATTTATAAAACATATACACATGTATAGGTTAAATATACACATCTACAGAAGATATTTACACATGTATACGCACCATTCAATGTATATATACTACTACTAATAAAATATATTACAATAGATATACATTACAATATATATAGATATAGTTATATACTAATTTATAAAACATATACACATTTATACGTTAAATATACACATTTATACGTTAAATATACATATCTATAGAAGATATATACACAAATATACAAAATATATGCTACTTAATATAATAAATTAATAATACTTGGTAGTAAATTAATAATATATTAGAAGTAAGTTTTTAATTTAAAGTAGAAAACTAGAAATTCAATTTAAAATTTTAAATCATTAAATGAAAAAATATAAAAAGTAAGGACAAAGGAGTGAATGAATTTGGGGAATTTTATTGATTGCAAAATGATCCAAGATTTATAATTTACATAAATGAAAAATCTACAAATTATGCATCATTTTTTCTAACTCATGCATGTTAATATTAACGGGAACTTGCATAGGATAGTCGAAGTCAGCGGGGGCAAAACCATGCATTGGACTTGATTCTGCTGAGTTCTCCCATGAAGACATGATTTATTCAAGTTTCAGCTCGTTGCTCGGCTCCGGTTCCATTCCTTGGTTTCTTCTTTCCGCTCTAATCCAATATTTGAGGCAAACTAGAACATTCATTGCATTGCTTCCCAATGAGTGTCGGTTGTCTCCAAGCTGTTGTCGTCCCTGACTAAAGGCACTCTCTGATGCAACGATTGACATTAGAACATTCAAGATATCTCTAGCTAATCTTGAAAGCACATGATATTGTGTTTCATTACTCCTTCACCAATCCAACGTGTTGATCCGTCGTCTGCAATCCTCCGGCGCCGATCGAAGATAATATTTCAGCTCATCCCGATAAGTTGATGTGTAAGCTCTCCCATCAACATTGTTCCAACAAGTTAAATCATAAAAGGAATCAGGAAAACCACTATGTGTCGGCCTTTTAGAAGATGATATCTCCTCGGGAGGATGAGGAACGACAGTTGGAGTGATATTTGTAGGTACGGCTAAATCAAATAAATCAGCATAGTGATTATATAATTTTTCTATGTAATCCTTTGCATCATTCATAGCCGTCCACAAATCAGGTTGTACTTGTTCAGAATCATGGTTAATATTTATTTCTAAGTTAGTATAAATAATAGTACTAAAGTGGCACATATTATTATATTTCATGCACGGATTTAACATGGCACCAACCAAGTAAATAGGGGAAATCGGATTTTTTTAAAAAAAAATATTAGTAAACATGACACCAACAACTTCTTTATAACCTTCTTTATTTTTATATTCTTTGAGCAAACCAGAAATATCGGCTATATATGCCAAAATATTACAAACAGTAGGATAATAAGTACCGAAAAATTCAACTGTAGCAACATAAATTTTTTCTAAAAACTTAACAAGATTCTTAATCACAACCCAATCAGAATCATGTAGCATGCAATCAGCAGAATCAGCAAATGAACCGCAATGTTGGTTAAAAACTAGTGTAATAGGAATTCTATATTTATAACAAGTTTTTTAAAAATCATACGTAGAATTCCATCTAATATCAATTTTCTCAGGCATCAATATCGGTGCAAGTCCATTTTCTTGACATTTAACTATAAATTCTCTAATTCTCGATCTACGATTATTTCCTTGAATAAAACCAACAGGAAGACAAAAAATTTTAATATAAAGCTCAAAAAACTCAAGACTATCTTTTACAATTAAATTATATATATGACATGCACACTTAATATAAAAAATTTCAGGCAACGGCGGAGATAGCGTAGATTTTAATTTTTTTTATAGCAGTCTTGTTGTTAGAAGCATTGTCAAAAGCAATACATAATTTTTTATTTTCGATACCATAATATCCGACGACTTTAACAATAGAATCAACAATAAAATCTCCAGTATGTTTACGATCTTAATCATATAAAAAAGCAAGAATACGTTTTTGCATCACAAAATTACTATCCATCCAGTGACAAGTAACGATTAAATAATCATTTTTATTTACAACAAGACCAAGATCAGAAGTTAAAGACAATCTACATTGAATATTTTTTAACAATGTTGATAAATAAAAACAATATTGTGAATGAAGTCTAGAAATATCAGACCGACAAGTACTTCTATGAATACCGTTAAACATAGGATTATAAATTGCTTGTATATAATGAATAAAGGCATCAGAAGAAGGAAATCTAGAAGACAAACAACCCACAACTACCATTTTAGTTATTTTTTCCCGGTCCCTCAATTTATTATACTTCTTCGTGACCTGACCGGTTGCTGGGTCCATTCTAGTTTGCGTTGGCCCACCAACATCCCCACCACCTTGTGCAATATTTAACTCTCTTTCGTGAGCTTCACCTATATGTCTCATTAACGTACCCGTACCTTCTTGTTTGCCTCCGCTTCTATGCTTATATATTTGTTGACAAATATTGCATTGCACCTCAGTATCTGATATACGTTCAAAAAATTGTCATGCAACACTAGTTATTTTACGAGGTCTTGCGGCACGGGGAGGACGAGGAGGGATATTAACCGATTCAGATCTAACGTTAGCATTTTCTACTGCGGGTGTTTCACCAATATTTTCATTTTCTTCGTTTAAATTAACCGCATCTACTTCATTTTCTTCTTCTATACCGTAATTTTATCGAGCTTCTACATAATCCATATCGTGAGCACCTACAACTATTTCTTCCTCAAAAGGTGTACCAAGCGGTACCGGAGGCGAAGACATACGGGTATATCTACTACTTGAACTACCTCTACTGCTAGTAATTCATTTTTTACTACCACTACCACTTCCGGAATAAATTTTTTTAACACCTTTAGTAGCGAGGTTTCTTAATTTTTCCATAGTATAAATTAAATTAAACTAAAAAAATTTAAAATACACAAATACAATAAAATTAAATATTAAACAATTAATACAATAAATAAAAATTAAACGTAAGAGATGGAACAACAATACCAAATTTTGGAAGTATCCGAAGGTTGCGACTTTAGAAACTTCCGCTCGTACTTTGTAAACGCAAAATTATAAAATTAAAGCGAACACTTTAAGAAATTAAATATATTGAATATTTGAGAGAGAATGAGATTTGAGAGAGTGAAAATTTGTGTGAAAAATGATTTGAAGGTGTAGGGTATTTATAGAATTTTTATTTTTGGATTAAAAAATATTTTTTAAAGTAAAAAAAAATTCTTTTTAAGAAATGGGCCCAAACTAGCCGTTTGGACCCAAAAACGACTATATAGCCGTTGGGCCAACGGCTAGTTTGGCCCAAAACTCATTTTTTTTATTTTTTATTTTAAAAAAATTGAATCTGGGCCGGGCCGAGCCGGTTAACCGGTGGGCCTCGACCGGGCTAGGTCCGGGCCGAGCCGGTTAACCGGTGGGCCTCGACCGGGCTAGGTCCGGGCCGAGTTAACCGGCCCCAAATTTTAAAAATAACCGCCCCAGAACCCTAAAGCCTTAAGGCTTATCGGGCCGGGTCAAATCGAGCCAGGTTCTTTAAGTGGGCCGGGTCAGCTTGACCCACTTGACAAGCTTAGAAGCAAATCACCAATTAGGCTCAATCCGAGCGTGAATTAGGAGTCCAAATGTAGATGGATCGACCCTGAACTAGGAGTCCAATATGGATGGACTTAACTCCCATAACATGTAAAGATATGACATACGTGTCTAACTCGACAACAAAAGTCACTTCATCAGTGGAATATTGTTTCCATATAAGCAAATCACCAATATATTCTCAAACTGACGAGGGACTTTAACCCATCCCAACAAAAACAAACATACGTCAACTATTTCACGAAGTATATATATATATATCTAGACAGTTTAAAGTTTTGATATTTAACTCCCGTTGTTTCGATAAAATAGAAATATAAAATATCCTCATCATTAACATTTGACTTGTCATATATTATTCAATTACATTATTTATTGATAATCTATGAAAAATTATCATATTTAAAAGTATAAATGTAATATTCAATAAGATAATATGATGATAATCTAACAATTCTTTTTGAAAATAAGTTACTACAAGATTATATATTAAAAAATATCTCAAATGTAATTTAGAATGATAGTAACGTTTAATATATATTGCATGTGATGATTTGAAGTTAGATATTTCAATTGATTAGATATTTCAATTATGAAAAACTTATTTTCCATCACACTTCAAATCAATGAGCTGGTTTTGCCAGGATGCAGCCGAGCAATATCTAATCTCCTATATAAATAGCGTTATTACTACTCAACTATTTTGTTCTCTGATTTTAATATTACATGTTATTTTCTTAGCTTTAATTTCTTTTTATATAGGTGATTTTATCATGTCTTACAAAGTCGCGGATATATAAAAAATAGCCTTTTTGTCTTCATATAGGTAGGATAAGGTTGCATACGCCTCATCTACTCCAAGCCCTACTAAATATTTTATTGTTATATACACGAAAATATGAATAAAAATTATTAAATTCACGTGAACTTGATTTTAAATCCGCTACTAGTAGTATCAAAATTTTTCTCTCATTTAAATAAAAATACTATAAATTTTATTTTGTTTTTATGTTTACTATACTGTTATTTATCTTAAATCGGAGACGTATAAAAAATAGTTAAAAATACTATAAATAAAATGATGTTGATTGATGTTGATAACGGATATCAAAATATCTCACCACGTTTTCCATAATTGGAAATTGGAAAAGGAAAAAAGAAATTACTTATTCAGCTTGAAATCAAATTAATAATAGTAATGAATATGTACTTTTTTTTGGTAATAAACTTGGATTAATGCATAATTAAAATTAGATAAAGTCTAAAAACACTAGTCCTTATAATACATGATTTAGTAGTACTACTTATCTTTAATCAATGAAACTATATATTTTTTATCATCTTATACTGAAAATATAGATTAAATTCCACAGATATTGAGTAATAATATAAATTCAATACTATTATGTATATAGCTCATTAAGTAATGTGCTTAATAATACAATGAAATTATGAAGAGTCACTAATAGAAGAATTATAAGTGCATCAATTCAATTAATTGAAGAATCAAAATGCTTAATCAGATTATCCTATGAAGGATAATATAGTGTATTAAATTTTCGTTATAGGCAAAATTTGATATTTTGACGCATTAATTTTTGCTATGGATCGCATCGCGACTTCTTTTAATAAAAGATACTATTACTAGAGAAAAAATTAAAATTTACCAATAGAGTGACATAAAATTATTTTCTATACCTGAAAAAATGCTCTATTTCCACTTTGAACTATAAGCGAAAAGACTGAGACACACTCGAACTTTAAGAGGATCCTATTACCCCTAAACTAATTAAAATCGTATTTTTGACAACCTTAGTGTCTACGTGACACATACGTGGCACAACACATTGAAGGGTTCACGTAGGCACACGTGTGTGCCACGTAAGCACTAAGGTTATCAAAAATACAATTTTAATTAATCAAGAGAAATAAAATTTGAATATATCTCAACCTTTTCGCGCATAGTCGTTGAAGGTGAAAATAAAATATTTTCCTTCTATACCTAAAAGAATAAAGAATATCCTACTAAATCTACTAGTACTATATAATTTTACTCAAAAAAGTAAGAAAATATCCACATCTACTTTTTCAAATTAATTGTATTTTTTTAAAAAAGTCAAAAAGTACTTTGCATCTATCTTTCTAGATCACCTTCTAGATTTTTATTGAAAAGTCAAAAATACCCCCAACATGTACCTAGTCAAAGACAGTAATAACTAAATTACTGATAATATTTCCTAATAAATATGGGATAAAGCATAATTAAAGAAAGTCTAATCAGATTTTAAATCCAATTTCAATTACCAAATGTCAATAATACCCCTATATGTCCCACCTTGATCAATTATTATTGATTTTATTACTTTAAAAAAAAAAAAGAGTTTGCGTGTCGATCATGTACAAATTATTTGCACAAGCAAGTCCCATATTTAAAATGTAGCTTTAATCAAATTGAGAAAAGAAAAAAATATAACTTATAGTATAATTCATATAATTTATGAATATTTAAATTTTAGTTTTAAAATATTAAATTATTTTAATTTAATATAGCTTTGAAAATTAATCAAACTAACTCTCAAAAAAATGAAATATGCTGACTAAAATGGAACGAAAAGATTAAAATATAAACACATTTCTATAATAAGCATAATTATTAACATGACAAAAATAGCAATTAACTCGATATTGCAGTTGTTAAACTCTCTCCTTTTTTGCGGGTAGTATATTAGGAGCCTTATAAAGTCGTATTGAGTCTTTTTAAAGAAAAACTGAATTGAACGATCTTATTAAATATTATTAATTTATTTAACTATTCAGCGATGCACAACAAGGATTGTGGACTTGTAATGAAATGATAAATGCGCATTCATCCTTTATCATAAAATCTTAGGTTTCAAATTTGAATATGAAGACATTTTTATGAGCGGGTAAATTCAAACTTAATTGAATCCAATGCGAGTAATGAATACGATATATAAACTTTTATAGTTACAAATCAATTCACGTATTTCACTCAAAGAAATCAAAATATCCTCACATCTACCCGCCTAAACCAAAAAAGAAAGATACGTAAACTCGAACTTATACAAAAAGTCAAAAATACCCTATCCCTATGCTCCTATTTAGATCCACGTTAACGAGTAAATTCAAACTTAAATGAATCCAATACGAGTAACAAATACGACATGTAAACTCCTATGAATCATTTGATTGAGAAACAAGTTATCCCGTAATTAATTATCCAATTTAGCTATATCAGAATTAGTTATCCCACCCTAAAAAAAGAATAAAAAGAATACTACTATTCCAAAATAACTAATTCTAAAATAATTTATCCTATGCATTTTATTCAAATCAAACATGGATAAGACCAAACGACCTCTTATAGTTATAGATTAATAATTTACTAATTTTGCTCAAAGAAATCGAAACTATCCTCACATCTACCCGCCTAGACAAAAATAGATAAACTATCGTACTCTCTCTGTTTCAAAGGGAATTGTCTACTTTCCTTTTTAGTCCGTTTAAAAAAGAATATTTTTTTTTAACAATATTTTAATTTCAACTTTCCACGTGACGTATTTGAAGTCACAAAATTAAAAAATATTTTGGTATATTTGACATAACTTATTAAAAAAGAATAACTCCTTTCTTCTTTAGTAATATTTTAATTTCAATTTTCTACATAATATATTTAAGGTCATAAAATTTAAAAATATTTTAATATATTTGACATAATTTTAATTTAAAATTATAATATTCAAAAGTTTTTTCTTTTTTGCTTAAAACAATTCAGTGGTAGACACTCCCCATTTTACTCGTCCCAAATTTCCTAATTTGATTTTTCATTCATCAGGACAAGACTATGTTTTTCCTTTTTTATCATTAGTATTAATTATTTTTTCTTCAAATTAAAATGTAAATATCATTTAATAGGGGTATTATGATAAAGTGCCTGTGTTATTAATTGGTTTTTCTTAATTAATGTGCAATGCCAAATTGAGAAAAATAAAATGGGACGGAGGGAGTATTATACAAAAAGTCAAAAATACCCCTAACACCTCTTATACTCTTATTTAGATCTCAGAGAGAAATTGCATTTCTAAATTTTCAATATAAGTTGGACTTATTTTTACGGTTAAACCTCAAGGAGAGTGAATACACACATTTACACACACTATACATTCTCCAAATTCCCTTTTCCTTGTTCAAAATTCATGCATCACAATTACTACAACGCACCGTAACTCTTCAGATCGGATCACGCGCTTACGGCGGAGCACACACTCGCTTCCCAACTACATTGCCCGAACATCCCGGCGGAACACGGCGGAGCAAAACGTTCTGTCAAGGTTGAAAAAAGTGAATGTAACTGTTTTTTTTTTTTGGTGTGATTTTGTTGAGGTTATTGATATGTTAAATCGATCTAAGGTTAATTCAGTTTAGGTGAATGTATTAAAATTCGCGTTTTTTTGATGGTGAATTTTGGTATACACATTGCTGTCGGTGTAGTTTTTTTTTTTTTTTTTTTTGCGTATGATCCGGTGAAGTTTAATTCGTGCCGCTTGCGGCGGAACACGGTGGAGCATAGTCATTCTCTTAAGGTGAAGAAAAAATAAGAATTTAACTGATTTTTGTGTGTGATTTTGCTGAGGTTACGTCGATCTAAGATGAATTTAGTTTAAGCGAATCACGTTTTTCTGATGCTGAATTTTGGTAAATGCATTGTTGTCGGTTACTCGTTGTAGTAGTTTGTGGTTGAATTGGTGGCGAAGGTGATCCGTGTGTTTTAGTGTATGATCTGTGAGTTTTGAAGTTGATGCGAGAGTTTAATATTTGAGTGAATGTGAATATATTAAAAATCACGTTTTTTGATGTTGAATTTTGGTATATGCATTGTCACTTCCGGCTGAACAACACGGCGGAGCACAGTCCTTCTTAGAAGGTTGAAAAAAGTGAATTTTAACTGATTTTTTTGTGTGATTTCGCTGAGTTTACGTCGATCTAAGGTTAATTCAGTTTAAGTGAATGTATTAAAAATCGAGTTTTTTATGGTGAATTTTGGTATATGCATTGCTGTCGGTGTAGTTTTTTTTTTTTTGCGTATGGCGATCCGTG
This sequence comes from Capsicum pubescens, assembly GCA_030864215.1. Lineage (NCBI taxonomy): Eukaryota > Viridiplantae > Streptophyta > Magnoliopsida > Solanales > Solanaceae > Capsicum > Capsicum pubescens. Next base: position 418,104,581 of record CM061548.1, read on the forward strand.
TGTGTTCACGTATGATCCGGTGAAGTTAATTCGTGCCGCACAGTCTTCTCTTAAGGTGAAGAAAAAATGAGAATTTAACTGATTTTTGTTTTTGATTTTTCTTTGGTTACGTCAATCTAAGGTTAATTGAGTTTAAGTGAATGTGAATGTATTGGACATTGTTTTTTTTTTGATGCTGAATTTTGGTATATGCATTGTTGTCGGTGTAGTTTTTTTGTGTTTGTATAGTGGCGAAGGTGATCCGTGTGTGTTTAGTGAATGTGAATGTATTAAAAATCACATTTTTTATGGTGAATTTTGGTATATGCATTGCTGTCGGTGTAGGTTTTTTTTTTCGTATGGTGATCCGTGTGTGTTCACGTATGATCCGGTGAAGTTAATTCGTGCCACACAGTCTGCTCTTAAGGTGAAGCAAAACTGAGAATTTAACTGATTTTTGTTTTTGATTTTGCTTCGGTTACGTCAATCTAAGGTTAATTGATTTTAAGTGAATGTGAATGTATTGGAAATTGTTTTTTTTGATGCTGAATTTTGGTATATGCATTGTTGTCGGTGTAGTTTTTTTGTGTTTGTATTAGTGGCGAAGGTGATCCGTGTGTTTATGTATGATCTATAAGTTTTGAAGTTGATGGGGAAGTTTAATATTTGAGTGAATGTGAATGTATTAGAAATCGCGTTTCTTTTGATGTTGAATTTTGGTATATGCATTGCCGCTTCCAGCGGAACAACACAGCGGAGCAAAGTCGTTCTGTCAAGGATGAAAAAAGTGAATTTAACTGATTTTTGTATGTGATTTTGCTTCCATTATGGTGATCTAAGGTTAATTCAGTTTAAGTGAATGTGAATGTATTAGAAATCGTGATTTTTGATGCTGAATTTTGGTATATGAATTGTTGTTGGCGTAATATTTTGTGTGATTTTGTTGAGGTTACATCGATCTACAGTGAATTTAGTTTAAGTTAATGTGAGTGTATTAAAAATCATGTTTTTTTGATGCTGAATTTTGGTAAATGCATTGTTGTCGGTTACTCGGTGTAGTATTTTTTGTTTTTTGTGTGATCTCAGATCTGTTTTTTTCGGTAAATCCAGTTAAAGTTAATCTTAGTAGTTATCCTGAAATAAGACTTTAGTGTGGTTCTTCTGGTTTCTTTTTTTATTCTGGCTGGATTATATTCTAGGGATTTTCCAAAAATGTGATAGATTTAATACCTTTGTATTTTACCATATAATAATATTTGAGTAGATTTGTCGCATATTAGTGTTTTCATTCGATATAATAAAGAGAATACGACAAATATTAGGTGGACTTGTTTAGCATCTCGATGGTTGTTTCAATTATGTTTGACGGAACAATGTACTTCTGACTATTGCGTAAATTCAACCTTCTATATGATTTATACGATATTCTTAAGTCTCCATCATCACAATGTCTCTTTTCGGGTTTGCAACAGAACCTCTAATTCAAGGTCGGAATCCTCAAACTGTCAAACAATAAAAATATGATTTCTACTTCAATATTTTTATGATAAGAAGTTATATCTTATTCACGTGATGAGAATTAAAGAGAAGCAAGTATCACGTTCATACCAATTCTCTGACCCAAATCATTTAGAAATCTTTATGAAACTATTCTGGTGGGGGATTGATCCTTCACTAGGACAAATCTATTGAGACTGCCATAGAAGCCAAATGGGAAACCTTTGTCAATGAATCTGGGCATTTCTAGAGTGGTACCTAGGAATGCACGGGTCATTTAGCTCGTTCAGTCTTTCTCACTTACTTTTATGTTTGACCTTTCATTTTCTCTTTTGCATTTTAAACTTTGATGATGATTTACATTTGGGGGATAAAATGATTTAAGCTTAACATCATTGCTGTGGTTGTAGGATGTCTGTTGATGCTGAGTTTTCTAATGGTCCATTCATCTTAACTGACGAAAAATTGTCTGATGTGGGGAATTCAGCTGTTGCATGTGAAAATGCATCTAGCTGCGGCGCTGTTGTGTTAACAAAAGAAACTTCGAGCTGCCCTTCTGATAAGGGTCAAATGGAACATGATACAGCCTCAGAGATAACAGGCATTGAAGAAGTGAGTGGTGAAGCCGGTGGTTTGGACAAAGGTAATGATGATGAAAAATTAAGCCACGGAAGTGCAGAAGCTGCAATTGCGGGCAACTGTGGAGACAAGTTACAATGTGACCAAATTGAGAAGACTGAAATCGCAGACACTGATGGTGGTCAAGGGACACTGAGCATGGTCGCCGAAATCAAAGGTGTCAATGAGTTTAGTTGTGATGTCAATTTAGTATGTGAAGAAAGTGCAGATGCTGAAAAGGTAGAGAGCAATGGTCAAAAGGCACCTATCACAGAGATTAAAACCGTTGAAGAAATTATGGGTAAATCTAATGGTTCAAGGAAGGACGATAAGAGTGTGGATGCTGAAAATGGGGATATCTACAGTTCGATGGCTGTCAACCCTGTTACTGAGACAGCAAGCACGGAAGAAATGAGAGGCAAATCTAGTGGTCCTCACAGAAATAATGATGACGGGAGATTAAGTGAAGAAAGTGCAGATACTGAAAAGGTAGAGATCGATGGCCAAAGAGAACCTAGCACTGTTACAAAAATTAAAGCTGTTGAAGAAATTATTGGTGAATCTAATGGTTCAAGTAAAAATGATAAGAGTGTGGATGATGAAAAGGGGGATATCAACAGTTCAATGGCTATCAACCCTGGAGGTGAAGACAGTAACAGTCACTCAGCACCCAACATGATCACAAAAATCGACGGCAGCAATGAAACAGGAGGTGATACTAACTGCGATGTTAAACTATGTGAAGGAAGTGCAGATACTGTGAAGGTAGAGATCAATGGCCAAAGGGAAACTAGCACTGTTACAAAGATTGAAGAAATTAGGTCTGAATGTAATGGTTCAAGTAAAATTAATGAGAGTGAGGATGCTGAAAAGTCTGGTAACAACAATTCAGTGGCTACCGACATTATTTCTGAGATCAGTGGATTAGAAGGCCAGTCTAATGGTGTAGAGAAAATTAACGGCCAGTCTAATGGTGTAGAGAAAATTAACATTATTCCTGAGATCTCTAGAATAGTCGTTGAGTCTAATGACGCGGAGGAAGTAAGTAATGATAAATTAGTACACCAAGAGAGCACAAACATTGAAAAAGCAGACAGCCAAGGCCACAAGGTTTCCAATGTCGTAAGTGAAATCAAAGGAATGGAAGACATAGAAGGTGAATCTGACGCCACAAACAGAAGGACTGATGGAAACTCAACATCTGAAGATATAAAGGATGGTGAAGTAGCATATGGTAGCATGCAAGTTCATAAAGGGTGTGTTCCTAACCATCTAATGTTATTATTTCTCCTTTATCGGTTTATCCTTCTTTTGGCATGCCTTAGTGAAAGCAGTCTCCAGTCCTGTCCTCCCCCCCCCACACGGACACGCATACACCCACCCTCCCAAATAACTCACACACACAAAAGGATTAAAAATATTTCCTTAGACTTAATTTTTTGTGGTAGGTGATTTCATTAGACTTAATGTAGTTGATAAGTATGGTTGTGAGCAGGTTTAGATGAGCCTGAAAATATCTGTTCCTTTTTCTGCTAAAGAGCGACGTGTCGTCAAATTAAAAGAATACTAATCAAGTCAACATCTTTAGTTTTTTTCTCTGCCACAATTTTAGTAGATATGCTACTTATATTCAGGTGGCAGTGAACTTTACATTGCAGCAGTTACCTACGTCCTCATTTATAATTTTATGAAGGATTCAGATGTTCTTTCTTCTCCGTCATGAACTCAATATTTGTCCGATTCATTTCTGATTTCCTAGTGAGAGGTTTCATAGTCTACAGACAGATAATTATTGTTCTGTCCTCAATCACATTTTGTAGTAAGAGACTATGGGTGCAGGGAGGCAGGATGAAGATGTGACTTTCCCATTTATGTTTCTTCCTTAACGATCATATGCTATTGGATTTATATGACTTATATCTCATCTTGCAATTAGTGACGGCATTGTTATCTTTACAGGAATGTTTATGGATTAGTACCATTTGAACTATAAGCTTGATGTTTGTTTAGCAGCTTGATAATTCGAGTGCATTGTTTTTTTTTCCACCTTTTTCAAAGTGAGTTCAGATTTTAAACTGATTAACCAACTTGAAGGGCTTCATGTTAATTTGTTAAGCTGTTGTAGAACTATTCTATTTACTCGGAAAACATAGTGAAGCTTTAGTTGATTTCATATGGAAATGTAAAGTCTCTAAACATTATCAAGGATGTATTCTGCTCCTGTGGGTTGTAAGCTCCCACGTCATCATTCTTTGGAAGATGAGTTTTTTGTGAATATACAGTTAACTCTGTCTCAAAGAAAAGGAAAACATTGTGATGCTGAATTTTCCCATGGCTCATCTATTTGCTGACTTAAATTTTGCGTCAAGCAGTGAAATCCTTTGCAGCATTGATGCTGTCGCATCTGGAAAGGAGAGCGTGAATTGCTTGAATGATAATGTTCAAAGTGTGCGCAACACAGTCTTCGACACTAAATGCAATGAAGAAACTGGAAGTAAATTTGATGGTGACAAAGATATAGATGACAAAGCAATGCACCAAAGAAATGAGGATTCTGAAAGATTGCACTCTGATGGTCTAGCTAGTGAAGGGTGAGTTCCTAACTTCTGAAGTTCCACTCTACCCTTGTTAAGGATGAGAAGATTAACCTGAAAACTTCTCAATTGCATTTGGATGGAAGGAAACCCTTTGGATTAAATATTTACATCCGCTGCTAGTTATTAGACATCGACATTGAAATTCAAGTTAACTTAAAGTGAGACCTAGACTGAGTCAAGTAGATATAGATTTTATGGTTAGCAGTTAATGAGAAAACTCAACAATTTAAATTGATTATTCCAATCAGTTTTCTTCCCTGAAGTAATTTTCCTCCCTCCCTGAAGCGAAGTTCTTCTAGAATTCAGTGTGACACATACCCAAGGGTGTTACCATGAACCTAGAATAGATCATTGGAAACCAGTCTCAAATCTTGGAGGAGGCAAAAAGTGTCTTCAATCTGGTTCCTTGCTAGTCTTGTTGTATTTCTAAATCTGCGCTCTACCAACTCCGTCCAAGAGTTGCGTCGTGTGACTGCTGATTAATTTTGGTTGCTGCAGTTTAATGGTTATGAAATTAGGAGTATGTTATCTTGCTGTTTATACTATCTTGTGATCATCTATGCTTCACCTAATTGGTAGATTTCTGTACAGCTATCTGAAGATCTGTTTATTTTATGATTTATGACTGTAGGATGTCCAGTGATGCTGAACTGTCACATGGCCCCTCTGTTTTGGCTGATGCAAGGTTATCTGGAGTAGAGAATTCTTCTACTTCGATCAGCTTGGATATTTCTAGCAATGAAGCTATTGCATTGGGAAATGAAGCTTGTAATAGCTGTATTTCTCATGGTCAAAGTTCAGCTGATATGATTCAAGAGAGCATTGGTACAGCAGTAGGAGGTGAATCTAATGATGTGGACGGAAGTAGCGATGACAAATTGATGTGTAAAGACTTTGAGGATGGCAAAAGTTTCAACAGCAGTAGTCAAGCTGTGGAAGGGTGAGTATATGGATTCCAAAAGATAGACTTTGTTTACTTCATGTGTACTGGGGGGTTGAGGATAGAGACTCGCCAAATAAAGACACATCTTTCTTTATAGAATAAAGCTTTCTGGATTGATGGTGACTTAAAGTATATAAGTTAGTAAGGTGATTCTCTCCTCCTTTTTCGTCTCGGAACAGTCCGTCCCATCCAGTTAGAGAAGTATTAATTAACAAATGATATCTGTTGTTTATCTCATCCAACTTGAAGTCTTTAATGCAAGTATAAATATGGTATGTATATATGATTGATGTGCAACTTAGTAATTAGGTTCAGAATGGTGAATAACTATACTCAGTAATAGCTGTTACATGTCAAATTAGAGATGATTGAAGTGGAAAAAGGCAAGTTAAAAAGAATGACAGCCCAAAACCAAAAGAGAGAAGAGAAATAGTCTTCTTGTCTCGTGGTGGTTGATGAATTTGATGGTTTCTGCGAGGAAGGACACAATCAGGGGTGAGTGTGCATTTGTTCCTGTGTGTATGTATAGATAGGTAAATGGGATAAGGGCATGTACTATTACTGTGTCAAACCATAAAGCTCGGGGCTGTCCCTCCTCTATGATGAGTAATTCACATAGACTATAGTCCAATGCTCTGAGATAACCAAAATTCACATCATCCTAGTTTAGCAAGAAAAGAAACAAATTTGGGTTGCAATCCAATCTCTGAATTCTCAACTTATTCCGGGTGTAATTGATGGATAAATGTATTATGTTTTAGTTAATGCTCTTGGAAGAAGAATCCTTTCTTGCTAGTTTAAAAATGATCTTCATTTTCAAATAGTTGGTTAGAGTTAAAAAAAACGCAGTCTTTGACTATTTGCTCCTGTGTGTATGTATAGATAGGTAAATGGGCTAAGGGCATGTACTATTACTCTGTCAAACCATAAAGCTCGGGGCTGTCCCTCCTCTATGATGAGTAATTCACATAGACTATAGTCCAATGCTCTGAGATAACCAAAATTCACATCATCCTAGTTTAGCAAGAAAAGAAATAAATTTTTGGGTTGCAATCCAATCTCTGAATTCTCAACTTATTCCGGGTGTATTTGATGGATAAATGTATTATGTTTTAGTTAATGCTCTTGGAAGAAGAATCCTTTCTTGCTAGTTTAAAAATGATCTTCATTTTCAAATAGTTGGTTAGAGTTAAAAAAAACGCAGTCTTTGACTATTTGCTCTTGTGATGTAGGATGTCTTGTAATGCTGAGTTTTCCCAAGGCCTATCTACTTCCGTTGATTCAAAAATTTCTGAAGTGGGTAATTATTGTGCTTCAAGTTCTAAAGACGTGTCTAGCAACGATGCTGTTGGGGCCGAAAATGAAGCTTTGAATAGCTCTACTGATGACTCCCAACTGCTGGGAGCTAACTTGGTCAGAGAAGGTAGTGGATTTGAAAATTTGAAGGGTGAATTGAATGGTGGTGACGAAAGTATTAACAACGGAATACCTCACAAAAAATGTGAGGATCCTGAAAATCTGCATAACGGTTCAGATAATGCGGGGTACGTTTTGAACTATCTAAAGCTTTTCTGTTTAAGCAATTAAAGATATTAATCTATGCAAGCTAGAAGAGGCTATCCTAGTAATCTGTACCTTTCTGGGTAATATTGTTATTCTGTTTTTTGCTGCCTAATTTGTTCCTCTGATTTGAATAAGAAAGTTTCAAATGGAACACTTGTTTCTTGTGTATCATTCATCCTAACTTTTAATAGCCTCAATCATTGTGGATTACTTAGTTGGTCTCTTGGTCTCTCCTGAATATTTAAACTTTCATTGCACTCAAGTTCCACTTCTGATTTTACTTACTCAAAGATAAATTGGTTTTTCTACCACACTCCACTTACCAACTCCCAAAATCCATTGAACATCGTGAATACTTTTGGCATTGGACTTACTATTCTGGCAAGATAAATAAGGGGGATCCTATCATTAGTTGTTACTCTCAAGAAAAAAGTGCAGCACCTATAAATCCATGAGCTATTATTTGTAAAAGGGCTCCATTAAGTCCCCTATCAGTTCTATAACTGATTAGTATAATTATGAAACCTGTATGAGTATCTCCTATGTCTTTTATTTCTTTTAAAGAAATATTGGTTTTTAAAAAATATCTTTCAATTTATATTTTAAAAAGATAAAATTGATTATTTTCGAACATATCCACTCACTCGAGTTTCCCTGCATTAGTTTTGAATATTAATGAGGTGACATGACTATATGTTTGCTGGAATCTTCATGATTTAGATATAAATCTTTGTTTTCCAGTTATTCAAGCCAAGTATCATTCATACTTTATTTCATGAATGCTTCTGTTGGAAGAAGATATTTATTCATTGTACGCTTTTTATTCTTCTTTTATTCTTTTAAAAAATTATGGGTCCACACAGGCAATTGTGGAAGTTTTCTTTAGTCTTATGATCTTCTTCCGTCCTGATTTAACTTTTATGATTTGGTGGTTGATGCTAATGAGTTGTTGAATTTGTTATCCAGGAATACAATGATTTGTTAGTTTATCATGTTATCCTGTTGCTTTTTCTTGTATTTTTCTCATTTATAGTATATCAGTATTTCCCTTGCTGTATATTTAATGGACAAGATTAAATAGGCTGTTCATTTTTCTTGTCTTCTAGGGCGCATCGTGATGCTGAATTTTCCATTGACCAGTCTGTTTTAGCTGATTTGAAATTGTGCGAAGCTGGAAATTCTTCGGCTTCAAGCATTAAAGATGAGTGCCGTGATGCTGTTTGTGGAAATACTTTGAATGAGCCCATTCATGAATGCAAAATGGTGCCCAATATGGCTATAGATTTCATTAACATTAAGAAAGAAGGTGAATCTAGTGTTGCAGACCAAACCAGTGATGACAAAGAAGGCGAATCTAGTGTTGCAGACCAAACCAGCGATGACAAATTCATACGCGAAAGTGGGGATGCTGAAGAACCACCGAGCATAAATATTGATGAAAGGTAAAAGCACCCGACAATCTGAACACTAAGAAGAGTATTTCCCTCGGAAAGAAAATATAATCGCTGTTTGCGCAAAAATAGTTTTTGGTTTCGCAGAACCATTCATTTTTCGTGACTTTGTCAGTTAAGAAACTTAATCTTACTAATATCCAGGTGGAATAGAAGTTTAGGTTAATTGGATTACCAAATACATTGTTCTTGTTCTAAAAACATGCACAGTTTGATGAATCATTTATTTCCCCGAGAAAGCTAATTTAATCCTGTTTTCTGGTGAAACTATTTCGAAAAAGCAAACTTTTTTTTGTCAGTTGATCCCCTTTCTGTCGTCCATGTCCACCAGGGAAAAGGTTATCTTGATTATTTATCAAACAAGAAACTTAAGTCCGTGTGTGGTATAAGTTTTGAGTTTGGGTTGAATAGTTGATTTTCTGAGCACATATCAAGTCAAGTGGTCATGGCAGCAATGTCAGTCATGATTTCAGTGCATTAATTATGCAGAAGCAAATTGAGGTAGACCAGCAATGTAGTTTTGGCTGCCGCCTTACCTCTTAATTTTCCGTGATGATGGTCAATTTCTTCTCAATTTGTAGTGTTTTGAATTGCATTAGTTAGTTTTATTTTTATCTGCTTGTTTACTTATATTTCTTTTAATATATGTGTGGTCTTCTAAACTGATGGATTGTTTATCAAGTGATTATTGACGTTAGAAAATTTCATATGCTCTTACCGTTGTAGGATGTCTTGCAACAATGAAATATGCGACGATCAGGCTACTTTGGCTGATTTGGAGTTATCTGAAGGGGGAAACACTTCAAGCAGTAGAGATGTTTCTAGCCATGTTGCTGTGATATCTGAAAATGAGACATTGACTTGCCCAATCGAGATTGATCCAGAGCCAGCCAACACGAACATAGAGATCACTGGCAGTGAAGAAATGACAGGTGGTTCAGACTGGAGTAATGATGACAAACTAGTATGTAAACAAAGTGGGGATGCTGAAATTTCTAATACTAACGAAGCGTTGGCCACTTCGGCTGAATGTTCCTCTGTGGATGTTGCTGCTGCAAGGGATATGAATGGTATTGCAGCGAAGGGATTTTACTTCCTGATCAGGATGCCAAGATTTGATGATGAGAAAATCCGAGAACACATCAAAGTTGCTGAGCTAAATGTTGATGAGAAGACACAGCATAGGGATGCCTTTAGACAAAAAATCAGAAACAAAAGGGTATGTCTCCTAGATTCAGTATATTTTATTATTTTAATCTCATAATTGGCTTTCTTCAGAAACCTTGGTACGAAATGTTTTTTTAATGAGCCAGGCCAATTGCCAAACCCATGGTGCTGAATTTGAAGCTGCAAAAGCTCAAGAGAGACATGCTAGAAAGCAAGTCAGGACTAAGCGTGCAGATATCTCAACACTTCAAGACATAATTGATAAAGCAAAGAATGCAGTTGCCGTTGGTGAGATTGATAATAGGGTATGCTTTTGTGACAATATCTCGCTTCTCTTCCAGTAAAAAGTTCTAATCAGCAACTGGAGTGTATTGTTTTGTTCTTTGAATTGTTTTTTTAATGTTGCCTGATCTATGACTTGCAGATTTCTAATATGGAACACATTATTGGACATGAAACTGTACCTCTAAAGGAGGAAAAGCTTCTAATTCGTGAAATCAAGCAACTGAAGCAGCTTCGTGGACAGCTTTCCTCTAACATTGGTAGCCAGGATGAAGTGCAGAAGTCTCTGGATGAGAGAGAAGTAAATGAAGAGCGATTGAGGGTGGGCCACTAAGATGCTTTAATGTTCCTCTGAATACAATTTTCTACTGCTTATCATCAATATAATTGATTGTTATCAAGTGGTGCCATTAACATTGTCATTCAAGAGTGGTTTTGAATGCTCGCCAGCAGCACTTATTCAAACATGCTGTTACTTTTTGGTACTTCGTGTTATGATTTTCTTTTCCTTTTAATTTGCCTTAACCTGGAGCCAAATGTGTGCAGGTCTTGAAGAAAGAGCTTGATAACCTCAAAGTCAAGGTCTCAAAAGCTGAAACAATTGCGATGGCAGCTAGCCGTAAATTTGAAGACGAGAGTCGAAAGCTCAAAGAATTGCAAGCACAGTTTAAAGCTGCAGATGATATTCGCCAAGAAGCATACGAAGAATTGCGGAATTTAAAGAAGGGACTGTATGAGAAGGTTTGTAATCACATCGAAGTATTGAACCTTAAATTCTTATGTTCTCTTCTCTTTTTTAGGATCTTCATACTCTCTTCTCTTGCCCTCTGTTGATAAAGAAACTCTTTTCTACAGTTTTTACTTCACGATAGTCGATGCAGCCACAAATATTTTCCCTTCCCAAATTATTTGTACACTGGGTTAGACTATACTTACTATTGCTTGAAGCTGGTGGACTTTTGAATTTCTTTCATTCTTTTATGTTCAATTTTGTTGGTTAGTAAAAGTCTGTAGTCCTGTCATTTATTTTATTTTCTATTGTTGCATAATTTTAGAGGCTGGTAATTAACTGTTCAACTAAAGATGACTGAGAAAATTCTACCGTATCTCATAATGCCTGAAAATGCAGAATGTTCATTTCCGTACATACAAGGACGACGCGACTTTGGCTAATGATCATGCACGAAAGGGAGAAATGGTAGCTCTTAATCATCTATGTGTGAATCAGGTTAGTTAGCAACTTAATTCTTACATGTCTTCCAGAGATTTTCCTCGCTCGCCTGTGTCTAATTGTTACTCTCTCAGGTTGAAAGGTATATGGAACTTTGGAACAAGAATGATGAGTTCAGAAAGGATTACATCAGGTGTAATACGAGGAGTACGGTAAGGAGATTTGGGACCTTGGATGGTCGTACACTTGGTCCTGATGAGCAGCCAACTGTTCTTCCCAGTTACCGGGTGGTGGAAAGAGTTAATAGGCTGGTAACTAGTGTAGATAAAGTTAACAGTGTGTTACAAGCTTCGGTCCCTCATCAGGAAAAGCAAGTAGTAGTTCTCAAGGATAAACTTAAGGATGACAATATTGTTCCGCAAGCAGCAGAGGGAATGAATCAGGTTGAGAAAACGAAAGAGGCTCGCAAATCAATTCCAAGAGAGAGGATTACGGTTGATGAGCCAAAAGAAACCGAGCATCTGCAAACTGCTCAGGAGCTAGAGGCTGCTAGACAGGAGGAGGAACTGAGAAAGCGTGAGGAAGCAGCCAGGTTGAAAGAGCAACGACGGTTGGAGGAGATCGCAAAGGCTAAGGAGGCATTAGAAAGGAAAAAACGCAATGCAGAAAAGGCCCAACTAAGGGCTGAATTGCGTGCCCAGAAGGAAGAAGAACAGCGACTGAAGGTAAATTTTTTTTAAAAAATTCCGCACACATGTATGAAGTAATAGGTTTCTTTCAATAAATTATGGTTTCATAGGCACAAAATTTTAAAATCATATCTTGTTTAATACAGGACAAGGAGAAAAGACTGCGTAAGAGGGAAAGGAAGAAGGGTTCTGCAAGTGAAACACACAGCGAAAATAACGATGGTGAAATTACTTTGATTTCCACCAGCATGAGAGAAATTGTCAGGGAGTTTGAGGTTGGTGAGAGTAGTTCTCAATCAATCAACAAGAAGACTCAGAAACCATCTCAATATACGAAACAGATGAAGACTAGAGCCATTCCTCCCCCACTTCGCAACAGAGGTAGAAGGAGATGGCAGCAGTGGTTTTGGATGGTTCTTTCTTGCGTAGCTGTCATTGGTGTGTTTTTCCTAGGAAACATCGGCTTCTTCTCCCATCTGAAGAAGCCAAGAAACCCTGGATATTAGGGTCATTACCTTGTTAGATTTGGCTTGAAGGGAAACAGGTTTGCTTTATATTTCATTGATGAAGAGAGGAGGGGTGATTCTTTCGTTCTATATACACATAATATGTTGGTTGGTTCATCATAGCTTTGAACATTTTGGTTCTTAATAGAGTGAGAAAATGGTTTTAAACAGAACATTTTAATATGGGTATTTATTACAAAACAGATGCTTAATAATCCTATTATTGGTATTGTGTTATATAGTCAAGTTTTACCAAAATTTGACGTCTCTTTACTAATTGTTGTAGATGGTTCTTACCATCCTGCATCAGAGATACATTTCTTTTGAGCCGAGGTTTCATCGGAAACGACCTTTCTACTCCATAAAGGTTAGGTAAGATCTACACACATCTTACCCTCCTTGGACCTCACTTGTATGTTATTGTTGCTGATCTATTTTCATTATATACCGTGAGATGTAACTTGTTTCATTAGTAGTTATTGGTAGATGATATATTTTCAGTATATTATTTGTTAAGATAATAAAATGGCCCAATCGTAGAATGCAGTTCAAAAGCTTGTTTTGATCTAGTTGACGATGTCTGGATGAGAATTCAGGATAGAAGGGTCGGAATGTCAAAATGGTACATGCTCCCAATAGTAGATATCATGGGCAGGGGATGAATCACTGTGTTTTATGATCTCAACTGAATTTGAACTCGAGATATCTAGTTCTCAATTCTCTCCATTGATCACTAGGTCACTCCTGGACGGTCTAAAAGAGCTAGTCTTGATCTAGCTACGACATCTAAATGGAAATTTATTACTGTAGGAAGGGTTGGGATATCAAAACGGTACAAGTACGAAAATCTGTTAAAGACTATTTGACTAATAATATTCAAGCAAAATACATTTTTCTGCCTAATCTATCTATATCATATACTGCAACACTAGAAGTGGGACTATGCCTACCCCTAGGTGTAATCAATATATACAACAAATAATTTTGTGTATTCAATGAACAAGAATATTAAATTGTCTCCTGATCCTTTCATTTTTTGTTCTTTTTGGTAATTCATACTAAAAATAATGAACATGGACACCCAAAATCGTAGTAGGAAATCCTTACGGGATCCAATTTGTATATTAACATAATCGCAAGTTTTGAAAAATAAAGTTGAGCACGTCGTTTTACGTGAAAATGATGTTTTATAACCATTACAAATTACATTAAAAAAAAGGACCTTTTATGATTTCTTACACATAAAAATAAAAATATCTTATGAAAATGACATAAAACTAAAAATAATTTTTTAAAAAAGTTACAAAATCAGATCTCCCCACAATTATTATGTCACTCATAAGAAGAGGACAAAACACACCATAGAGATAACCTTTGCTACTAGTATATAATATTACTTTACAGCAGCAAATCACTTGTCAATATATAAATATCAACTTGCAATTTCATACCGTTAATGGAGGAGATTTGCGTTGGTTTTTGAAAATCCACGTGCATATAGATTCCTTTCCTTTTATAACATTTTGGTATTACACTTTTAGGAAATAAAAGGTTTATTATTTTTAATAAACAAAACAAATATTTTCAGTTTTATATCTGAAATGATTTTAAAACTTTTCCGAAAATAAACAGCTCTTCAGTACTTAAGCATCTTATGATATAATTTTTTTTTTGTCATTTAGGGTGTGTTTGTGTATATATGAAGGAAAATATTTTAGTTTTCTTACCTGTTTTATTTGATAAAAAAGCAAAAAAAAAAAAAATATTATCCAAAGAATATTTATACGTAATCTATGCAACATTTCAAAGGTGGTGGTCGGGGGTAGGAGAGGTAAAAATTGACGGAATATGAATATATTCAGTCTTGGCTCGTTAGGTCTCGGAGAAGGGAATAGATCAATGCTACGATGAGATAATCAATGTAGAATGCCACTTGAAATGTCTTGTCTACTTACACACACAAAAAAAATAATAATTCATTTTTCTAATTTTCAAGAAACTTATATATTATCCTTAAACCAAACACGTCCTTAACAGAAATATGAAGTTATTAAGTACTTTCTTCGTTCACTTTTACTTGTCACTTCTTTTCATTTTTACTCGTCAAATTTAACATATCAAGAAAAAAAATAAAAAAATTTCCCCTCAAATGACCCTTAGCATTAGTTACTTATTCCTCAAATAATTTTTCAAGACTTAATATCAAACATCAATTAATAGATGTAGTGAGTAACATCGCCATGTCAATTATTTTTTTTTTAATAAATATATCAAATTAAAATATGACAAGTGAAAATAAACGGGGAGTATTATCATACCATGCTTTTGTTGGGTCTTTCTTGACGGTTAGGAGGCACTATCAATCAGCTACCCCACATGATATTTTCCACAATAAATATGGATATATCATCCTCACAAAACTCATAACAAAAATAGAAAAATACAAATAAACAATAAAAACCGTATCAGCAAAAAACATTACTACTACATCTATTTTAAAAAGAATTTGATAGGAAGTTTTAAAAAAATAATTTCTTTTAAACTATAGTTTATTATATCATTAGTGGAAACTTTGCTTTCTGACTGGAAAGTGTCTTCGTCCCTTTTCACTTTTTATTACTCTCCTTACGTATTAAATCGTTGATTGGTTATTCAAGAAAATAATCAAAACACAAAATATGAGAAATTATTATATGGAAGAAGAATCATCATCAGCATCAATTGATTCTTCTTGTTCTTATCATCCACTTGATGATCACGATGATGGAAATGAAAACAACAATAAAAATTCAACAAATATTGATGATTGTAGACTTAGAGAATTGGGTTACAAGCAAGAACTCTATCGTGGTCTATCGTAAGTCATCCCTTAATACTCTTTTTCTTTCATTTCTTTAGTCGAGGATCTATCAGAAATTAAACAACCTCTCTCTACTTCACTTCTGAGGTAGTAGTACGCTTGCTTGCGTACATTGAGTGTGATACATATTTCGAAATGAATGTGATCTTGTTATATAGGAGGTTGTGGAGGAAAAGGATTAGGATAGGAGGTTAGTAGGTAGTAGTGTTGTCTTGTTATACGTCCATAGACTACTGTAGTGGTCGTAGTATTGTTTATGTAGTTTCTTTTTTCCTTCGATTTCTGTTATTGTGTGTTGTTTCTTCTACTTTGATTAAAAATGAATGTGATCTTGTTATATAGGAGGTTGCGGAGGAAACAGATTAGGATAGGATAGGATAGGAGCTAGGTTAGTAGGTAGTAGTGTGTTGTCTTGTTATCCGTTTCATACTACTATAGTAGTAGTCCTAATATTGTTTCTGTAGTTTTTTTCTTGTACTTTGATCATGTGTTGTTTCTTGTACTATGCTCATCGTAGTATTATTTTGTTGTGGTTACTGATAGAATGCTTTGGTATGTTTTCACTTTTGTTTTTTCTTTTTTTCTGGATTGTGTTTTCTTGAGCTGAGGTTCAATCGAACACAGTTTCTCTACCTCTGCGACAGGGAGTGATGTCTGCATACACTGCAGTGACTTTTCAAGTTATAGGGTGTGTGTGGGTGGTGTGTGGGGTGGGGCTGAAAATGAAAGACCAGATAAATTAGTTGTTGAAACAGAAAGAGAACAAATTAATGCATATAGGGTGGGTTCGGTATGACAGGAAAATGTTTTCTTAAAAGGTGTCTTTTAGGTAAGTAGGCGAGTTTCTTACCTATTTTCTTGTATTTGTTAGTAAAAAAGTATTTTTATTTTTATTTTTTATTCAGTGTTCAGTATCTATATAGAGCTCGAGTAATTCAAATTCGCGCTGCGTAGAGCCCATTCGGGGGAGCAGTCTCTACCGAGGATTTTTCCATATCCAGGGCTTGAGCTCGAGACCTCTGGTTGAGATAGGAGCAGCCTCATTCACTGTACAAAATCCTTTGATGATAAAAAAAAAAGTACTATTCTTAAAGTATTTGTATATAATCTAAACAAACACGATGAGAAGTTAGGGTTGGGAGGTAGGGGTGTGGGATGGCGGGAACGAGGGCTACATGAGCGGGGTGAATATGAGGCGTGCTGGAGGGTGGAGATGATATAATTAATATGAAATGCTACTCGTGACTCCTCATTTTTAAAGAACTTGTTTTTTCAGAAAAAATGTTTTGGTCTCTATATGTTCATATATATAGTTCGAGCCGAAAATAGAATATGCTTTTTCACTCCCTTCTCTGCCCCCCGGGGTGGGGGTGGGGTTGTAATAAAAGAAAGAAGAAAAGTAATTAATAACTTTTTCTTTGATAATCGCGGTGTCCGAGCCCACCTACGCACACCTCGACTAATTTCACGGGATACTTGTCACCTCCTACCAGCAACAGGTACCAGGTAACTCTGTCCACCAAAGCTAGAACAGATGGGAAGAAATCACTTAACGTTTGTCGCTTTTGAAAAGTAATTAATAACTTAAATAGTCATCTACCGAATTGTTTAAACCAGAAATAATTAACTAGGGACTGTATAATATATGTATAGCTCACGTATCACATGCGTATAATCGTGTATAACCTATGTATATTAGTTAGAAAAGTAAACAATGAATCCGATCGACTGTTTGAGTAAAGATCTCGAAAGAGAAACTCACATGCTCTTTTTGTTTTGGGCTTTATGAACAGGTTCATTGCAAACTTTTCTCTTACATTCTCAATTGTATCAGTTCTTACTGGTATATCAACATTGTATAATCAGGCCTTAACTTTTGGTGGGCCTGTTACTATTGTTTATGGATGGCCCATAATTGGCTTAATGACACTCATAGTGGGCCTTGCTATGGCTGAAATATGTTCTGCTTATCCAACTTCTGCTGGGCTTTATTATTGGAGTGCTAAATTGGCTGGAAATAAGTTTGGCCCATTTGCTTCTTGGATTACTGGTTGGTATGTTCCCTTTTCTTCTTCTCATTCACATTTTGTTTGTCTTTTTCTTATATACTTTATTATCTAGCGGTGTGATATCCTTTTTTGTTGTTTGCTTTTATACTTTTTATTTGTTATATTATTATCTGTCCTGAGTCGGGGGTCTGTCGAAAATAGCCTCTATACTTCATCCGAGGTAGTGGCATTGACTGCATACACTTTATCCCCCCACTCCCCTGAACTCCACTTTATGGGAATACGTTGGATATGTTGTTGTTTGAGCCGGGGATCTATCGGAAACAACCTCTCTACATCATTTGAGGTAGTGGTATGGACTGCGTACACCTTAAACCCCCCCTCCCCCCTCGTAGACCCCCACTTTGTGGGAATACACTAGGTATATTGTTGTTATTGTTTGATACTTCATGTAGTATGATGATGGCCTTTGAGCTAGGGGCTATCGGAAACAGTCTCTCTTACCTCATAGATAAGGTAGAGATAAGGTCGATACTGGGTATGTTGTCGTTGTTATATTTAGTAGGATAATGATATGAAATGAGTTTAAATGACGAATGAAAATTTCTATAGCTGATTCTAATTTACTTGTAACTGAGG
Organism: Capsicum pubescens; assembly: GCA_030864215.1. Lineage (NCBI taxonomy): Eukaryota > Viridiplantae > Streptophyta > Magnoliopsida > Solanales > Solanaceae > Capsicum > Capsicum pubescens. The sequence continues at coordinate 418,122,552 of CM061548.1, forward strand.
CGTGTAGTAGTATAATAGTTTTTATTTATTTGTTTTATGAGATAGGAATAGCCATTTTCCACTTATTGTGATTGAAAAGTGACCAGCAAGCGGACACTATTTCATCTATTTAAAAAATTGCTTTCTATGTAGTAATTTTTTTTTTCTTTTTTGATAATTAGTGTCGTAATTATGCAAACGTTGTAGAGTTTTACCAATGGAAGTTGAAACTCTAATTATTGTGACTATTTGATTACACTATTGAATAGTTGCTATTAGGGGTGTGCATCGGTCAGTTCGGTTCGATTTTATGTGTTATTGGTTCGGTTTATCGGTTTTCGATTTTTAAATATGTAAAACCAATAACCAACCAATAAGATATTTTCTTATCGGTTTTCGGTTTATCGATTTTTGATCATGAACGGTTCGGTTTTCGATTTAATCAATAAGAAAATACTCATAAAATAGAAATAGTAACAACTAGCATAAAAAAATAAAATCTTAGTTACCGTCAAAATCCTACGCAATGCATTTTAGTTTACAAGAATGTTCAGACTTGAATTGAATGTTAGTTCGGAAAAAAATTGAATCCGAATTGTTGAAAGCTACTAAATGCTTCAAGCTTTCCAATACGATAATATTCGTGCTTTATATTGTACCTTTGTTGCCTTGAATAGGTTAATATTTTGTGAATCACAGAACTGCGAATAAGTAGTATAACACACACACACACACATATTACATAAATAGGGGAAAAAAAGTAACTTAGTGTATTCTTATTGGGTTATCGGTTTAACCGATAACCCAATAAGCTAAAATCGAAATCGAATCGTTTACCCAATAAATTTTTTTATAAAACCAATAAGAAACCGTTAACCCAATAATCCAATACCAATAACCCAATAGCGTTTTTATCGGTTCGGTTTATCGATCGGTTCGATTTTTGCACACCCCTAGTTGCTATCTCAACTTAAAGATGTGTCCAAAAGTAAGGTTGTTCAAAATCGAACCGTAACTGATAAGCCAACCACAAAATTGGCTTATTGGTATTGGTTATCGGATTAACGATTGAAAAATAGATTAAAATTTTATAGTTAATTGTTTATTGGTGTGGGGGTGGATTACTCAATTTTCTTATTGGGTAAACCGTTAACTCGTTAAGAACTATTATAATTATTTTTTACCGTTAGCTATATACTTTAAAGTACCTATCGTTAATCCTAAAGCTCCATTTAATATTCTATCGCTACTTAAAATTGATCAAACCAAAACGTCGCTCCTTAAAGACCAAACCAAAACAAGTCGTTTTACTCTTTGTTTTGGACTTTTGATTATGACAAGAGTGCTCCATGTTTTATTAGCTAGTTCACAAGCATCATAGTTATATGACTTGATACGATTTGTGAGTTGAATTTCTTACTGATCTACTAGCTCATTAGTCTGGAGTTTGGACCACACTAGACTAGTCTTCACTTCTAATATATAAATGTGTATAGTTGAAGTATATTTTGCTTCATATTTATTAAATAAATAAATGTTTGTGTGTACGCACCCTCAAAATTTAAGTTTTTATGCATTTTTCACTGTGATTTAAATTATACAATTGTAAGCTTAAGTAGAGTAGGAAAAATGGTTTTGTGGTAGATCAATATATTGGTGAGTGAAATTGTGAAAGTGAAAGAAGAGAACATGAAATGGTTGAGCCAATACATCGTCCGTTAACCATTCGATAATTACTAATCCAAACCGAACCAACCGATATCTTATTCGTTGGCTAGTGGATTAGTATATTTAAAAATCGATATTCGATAAGCCAAACCGTTAAGCATATTTATCCGACCTATCCAAAAGGACAGGTTAGTAGGTTACTAACCTTATCATAAAGCACATATAATTCCCTCATTACTAAGGTAGAATCGACAATCTATACCTTTCACATTATATAATGACAATGACTTATAAGGTTAACAATTTAATGTCATTAAAAGGTAGTGGTTGTTTGCTAAATACTTTGTATTTAATGATTGACTACTCATCCATTGTTTTTTTTTTTGTTTTTGTTTGGTGCAAAAATTATGAAAGGACCTGGATTAGGGTAGAAAGTTAGTGAGTCGGAGTGTGTCCTTACTAATAAGGAGTGCCTTGTTTGTATGTGTGTTGTAGTTTCTTGTTCGTGATATTTTGGTGATGTTTGTGATCAGAGGTGGAGCCAGTCCTCTTTAGGGGTTCATCCGAACCCTCTTCGACGGAAAATATACTATTTATGCATGATTAAAATTATTTTTTATGTGGTTATAGTAGGCGTTGAACCCCCTTCGACTTAGTTTTCTTTGAATATTGAACCCCCTTACTTGAAATCCTGGCTCCGCCTCTGTTTGTGATTTGGGATAGTCGGTCTATATTATTACTCTATGAGTGACTTGTTCTTCTTATTATCTAGTGGTGTGTTATCCAATTTTGTTGTTTGTTTTTATGTTTTTTGTTTGTTATACTGTTATTTGTCTTGAATCGGGGGTCTATCGATAACAACTTCTCTACTTCATTTGAGATAGAGGTATAGACTGCGTACATGTTACCCTCCCCAGACCCCACTTTATGAGAATACACTGAGTATGTCGTTGTTGAAGAAAACTTATGGAATGATCAAACAAATATATTATTAGTTTAGACAAGTTTTGGACGGTAGATATTTTTCTCGATGTACCTCCGATTTTGCAACTTACACGCGTGTACCTCACTTGCGCCTACGTGGATTAGTAATCTACTCAGATGATGTCACCTAATAAAAAAGGTACATTATAACTACGACCTTAAACTTTGACAGTGTACAAGTAGACCCTTTAACTATACAAAAGCTGAACAAAAAAACCCTTCAATTCTAACTCCGATGCGCGTGGTTTTGAGTGCGTACACGCATATTGCCACGTAGGATTGGAGTGTTTATTTGTTCAGATTTTGTTTAATTAAAGGGCCTACTTATGCACTGTCAAAGTTTAAGATCAATGTTATAATTTAGTATCAAGTTTAGGGTCATATTTACATACCAACATGGGTTATGGTGCAGTGGATGAGGCTGCTCCATACTTAATCAGAGGTCGAGGGTTCGACCCTGGATATGGAGAAAACTCCGTTGAGAGCACTGCCACCTTAATGAGCCCTACAACGCGTGATCTGAATTAATCGTGGCTCCAATGCAGACACCGAACATCAGATGAAAAAAAAAAAAAAAAAGATAATGACATGAAATATTGACAATTATTATTAGTACTGATACTGAATACTATAGTCAGATGGTTGAATTTTCTTCAACTTAAATGAGCAGAATTTTGATATATTATTTATTTATTTTTAAATTTGAGGGTAAAAAAGTGAATGGTAAAATGATGAATTAAATTTTCATCAACAAGGTGTAAATTTCAGCAGTCTACTAACTGAGTTATTATAATTTTCTTCATAATTGTGATATATTCATATTAACGTTTCTTACAATTATGTCAATAAAGTCTAAGGATAGGAAAATTTATTTCGAACCGCCTATTTATTCGTGTTCGTAGTTTGATATATAAAAAAAGAATAATTTGATAGACAAAGCATAAGATCGCAGCTCAAGGGGCGTGATCTAATCCAAATGACGCCAGATTATCAGACTATTTATGTCCGTTTATTTTATCTCGTCTGAAATAGAATGACTCTTTTAGTCAGTTACGTTGCACCTCGATACAGAATTCCACGTTTGTTTCTCTCCATCTATAATTCAATAAGTTGATAAAGTCAACACAAATTTAGGATCGCCCCCAGATTCCACTCAATAAAATGTAATAGAGAATCACAAATTTATATAAACACCCCAACGAACTCACGTGGACATTATTCAACTCGAGGACAGTCTCTCAAATATAAGTGATGACTACCGCACCTTGAATCCGTAGGATCAGGGGCGGAGCCATCTTATGGTGAATCCTCTTCGCCAGAAAATTATACTATTTATTCACGGCTAAAATTATTTATATATATATATATATATATATATATATATATATATATGTATGTATGTATGTATGTATATATCTATTGATGTTGAACTTTCTTCGACTAGTTTGTGCGTGCGTCTATTTCTTTTGATTTTTATCTTTTAGTAAAAATTCTGGCTCCGTGGCTAGAACATGGGAATATTCATATTCTAACAGACAAAATCCAAACTTCCAATAATTCATATTTTTCTATCCTTCAATCATGAGCTTTTTACTAATATAATAATACAGTATGGTCTCCATGACTATCTGTCAACTTATGGCATTTAAAAGTTCAAATCTTTTTGGCAATGAATTCACACTACTTTCCAATTGTTTTCCTTGACCATAATTTGCTCTTTTCAGTCCAAAAAAAAAAAATAAAAAAATAAATAATCAATCATCTACAGAAAATTCTGATTTTTATACTTTTAAAATTTAATATATAATTAATTTTTCATGCAATAAACATTATTTTTCCGAATCAATGGTAAATAAACTTTTTTGAATGGTAAACATAAACTAATTAAAAGAAAAATCTTATAGCTTTACTATTTTTATGCATACTATTTTCTACCATTTATTTTTAAAAAATTATTATATGTCTATCGTGCGTATACTTATACTAATATAATACTAACCTTCGAATCTTTGCCTATTAATTGGTAATTGCTTTCTTTGACCATACTTCGCTCTTTTCACTCCACAAAAGTCCATTAAAATACCACCAAAATATCAGTAAACAATCAATCATTTGCAGACAAATTTTATTTTTACATGTGGTCTGAATCTTTTCTTCATCTATACATAGATAATAATACAAAAAAAGGAAAATCTTTTAATTCCCAACAAAAATAATAATATTTGGTGAAATAATCGAAGTACTGTAAGCTGATTTGTACACCACTGTGATTCTTGCTATTTATTACACTTATAGCCTGTTGCGTGTTGTTATTGGGAGATGACAGGTATATCGTCGAATTAATTGTTGCTATCTGTTACATTTATAGCTTGTTGTAACAAAGTTACCTGATACACGTTGTTGCTGGAAGGTGACAAACACGTAAGCTGATTCGAACTCCACAGTGATTCTTGCCATCTGTTACATTTACAGCTTGGTGTAAAAAAGTTAGCTGATACCTATAGCTGGCAAGAGGTGTCAGTTATCCCGTGGGCTTAATTGAGTTGCGTGCAATCTTCTTGCCATCTGTTACAATCCAGCTTGGTATACAGGTGGCAGGTATCTGTGCAACTAGTCGAGGGACGCTCAAGCTAATTCAGACATCACGTGTGATTCTTGCCACCTGCTACATATATAGCTTTGTCAGTTATCCTGTGGAAAAATCGAGGTGCATGTAAGCTGACTTGAACACCAGAATATCAAGAATGGGTTTTGAAGGTGGAGTTGATTCAGGCCGTGCACGTTTACATGAACTAGGATACAAACAAGAACTCAAAAGAGACCTTTCGTAAATACCCTTTTCTTGATTTCTTGAAAAAAGTCGAAAAAATTCAATCTTTTTTATTTTTATTGATTTTTTAGACTTGAAGGGGAGCCTTGGATTAATGAGTAAAGTTCCTGCCATGTGAACAGGAGGTCACGTGTTCAGGCCTTGGAAACAGCCTCTTGCAGAAATGCAAGGTAGGGCCGCGTGGAATAGACCCTCGTGGTTGAGCCCTTCCCTAAACCTGCGCATATCGGGAGCTTTAGTGCACCAAGCTTCCCTTTTCTGATGTTTTAGACTTATTTGCTTATAGTTTTTTTTGGGTTGTTGGGGTTTTGTTTGTTGTGCAGGGTGTTATCCAATTTTGCTTTTTCGTTTACTGTTGTATCAGTGCTTACTGGTTTGAATACATTGATGGGAACTGGTTTGAAATTTGGTGGACCTGTTTCATATGTATATGGATGGTTAATTGCTGGTGTATTCACACTGTTTGTTGGAATGTCAATGGCTGAGATTTGTTCTTCTTATCCAACTTCTGGTGGTCTTTACTATTGGAGTGCTAAGCTTGCTGGTCCAAGCTGGGCACCTTTTGCTTCTTGGATCACTGGCTGGTAATTTTTTTTTGCTTTCCTTGTTTAGTGGATTTATGTTACTATTTGTTGCCTTGTACTTCGAGTAGTATTAGACTATTTTGTTGTAGTTACTGTCCTGTTACTGTGCTTTGTTTGCTACTAAGGCTATTTCTTGTACTTCTAGTACTTCTTTTTCTGGACTGCTTTGGACTATTTTTTCCTTTGAGCCGAGGGTGTACCGGAGCCTCTCTGCCTAGGGTAAGGTCTGCGTGCACACTACCCTTCCTAGACCCCGCTTTGTGGGATTATATTGTGTATGTTGTTGTTGTTGTCTTTACATTATTTCGGTTGAATTAGTTTGTGATGTTTGGAGTTTATAGTATTTTGCAACATTCAAAGATGGAGTTTTGATTTTGAGTTTATGAGTTTTGGATTCTACAAAAGACAGTTTAATGTGTTCCGAATCTGTTAATTATACATATTAAGTGCTTCTTGGATCACTGGCTGGTAGAATTTTTTTACTACTTTGCATGTTTGGTCTTTACATTGTTTCTGTTGAATTAGTTTGTAATATCTGGTGTTAATAGTATTTTGGAACCATCAGAGGCGTAGTTAGGATTTTGAGTTTATGAGTTATGAACTCTATTATTAGAGTGCTTTGCTTCTTGGATCACTGGCTGGTAATTTTTTTTGTTTTTCTTGTTTAGTCTTTACATTGTTTCTGTTGAATTAGTTTGTGATGTTTGTAGTTTATAGTATTTTGGAATTGTCAGAGGCGTAGTTAGGCTATCTTGAGCCGGGGGTCTATCGGAAACAGCCTCTCTACTTCTTTGGACTTAGCGGTATGGACTGCGTACATTCTACCCTCCCCAGATCCCACTTTGTGGGAATACACTGGGTTTGTTGTTGTTGTTGTTGTCAGAGGCGTAGTTAGGATTTTGAGTTTATGAGTTTTGAACTCTATTATTAGAGTGCTAAGCTTGCTGGTCCAAGTTGGGCACGTTTTGCTTCTTGGATCACTGGCTGGTAAATTTTTTTCGATATTCTTGTTTAGTCTTCTCATTGTTTCTGATGAATTAGTTTTTATATGTAGACTTTATAGTATTTTGGAATAGTTTGAGGCGGAGTTAGGATTTTGAGTTGGAATTCTGGTCGTCGTAGTATTAGCCCTGTACAGTGGAAACATCCTCTTGCAGAAATGCAGGGTAAGGCTGGGTACAGTAGACCCTTGTGGTCCGGCCCTTTCCTAGAACCCCGTATACCGTGAGCTTTAGTGCACCGTACTGCCCTTTGGTAGTATTTCCCCTGTAGTTTCTTGTCCTTCGATTTCTGTTATATCTGATTTTCCTTAAACCTCGATTATCAAACTTTATTTGAGCCAAGGGTCTGTCGGAAACAGTCTCTCTACCTCTGAGGTAGGGGTAAGTTCTGAGTACATGTTGTTTTCTGAATTCTAGGAAAGACAGCTTAAAGGTTCTGAATAAGTTATTTATACATGGTAAGTGGATTTTTAAACACAAATATAGGATCTAGACTAAAGATGCTGGTTCTGCCGAACAAGTAAAACGGCTTGTCGCTTTCCCCCCGGAGACAGTCATATCATCTGTTTGTGAAAGAGAATGACTTTTTAGAGTAGTCATTTCTCAAGTTCTATATATACAAGGGCTCCCTCAATGTAGCGTAAGTCAATTAGTAGCATATCGGAGTGTTCATTGCATCCTGAATCGAGTTGCTGGTAAACCCCTAAAAGTATATGAGTGATCTTTCACGTCAAAGCTTTTCTTTATATTCTTCTAAGACTCTCATGCCATTTTTGCTCTTTCTCTGGTCAGCTTTCGAAAGCGGAGGAGAGCAAGTTGCAAATTTTCTTAGCACTTTACGCTGTGAAGTGTTAACCTGTTTGTCTGCTTTCTTTCTGTTTAGAAGAGCGTAGTTTCACTGTCCTTACAAGTATTCGTACTGTTAATCGATCACCAGCCCATTATTGAAAGAGTTTTGTACCGTGCGCGACTGGTCCTCAGGATCCCGGTTATCAAATTAAAAAAATCAAGCACGGGACTGACATTCCTTTCCACACTTATCTGGTGATATGTTAGCCTGGACAAGCTTTTTATGTTGATTGAAGCTAAAGTTTTTTGCTTTAGCATGTATTAATCTTACAAGTATGTGAACTTCTATTTACCTCCACATGACTGGTCCCAAGTGCACATAAAGGAGGAGCGTTGCAGTACTTGACGATCAATGTTAAGATAGTCAAATAATGAGATATCCTCAAGATAATGAGTCCTCAATGTATTGGAATGAAATGGTCCAAATGGAGCCGATATATAGAGGATTCATGCTGTGAACACTACTGGTTTGTGTTTGAGGCATATCTGGTTGATTCTGATTTGCTTAACCAACTTTGCATTTTGGAGACAATAACTTGGATCTATAGTTACGCTTGATTTCAGCAAAAAAACTGTTCTTCTGCAATACTTAGCGTGAGAAATGCCCAATCAGAATATGTGTGGATTTTTTAAAGGATTGCAGCCGCCCTAGGACGACCTACATTGTCAATAAATTCCTTAACCGTACGTGCTAAGTCAGTTCAAGGCCACTAGCCATTGAATTCCGTAGAAGGAATATATTCATTGGGTAGGAGCGAACGAAGAGAAAGTAAAACAGGAGGAAACACACAAAAGATATGGAAATATTGAACTCTCCTGGATGCTGACCTCTTTTTAATTCTTTACTCAGTGCCTTTTATCATCTACCGACTTTCAATATTAAACTTAATGGAGTATGGTGCTCCTCTGAATCATCAGCATATATAGTACACTTTCCTGTTAGCTCATGCCGGTGGTGGTTGTGCAACATTCAGCTATCATATGTTTATCTTTTGACAAAACTTATGGCTTCGATATTCACATTGCTTCCTTCTCAGTAAAATTTCTTTCATTTTCATTCTGCAGGTTCAACATTGTTGGTCAGGTATCGCGAAGAATTACTCATATTACCTTTCACAATTTTTAGTGTCTAATTGGGCTTAGCTTCTTCACCATGTAAAACAACTTAATCTACAACGAAAATCTGATTGCAGTGGGCAGTCACAACAAGTATAGATTTTTCGTTGGCGCAGTTAGTTCAGGTAATGATTCTCCTTAGCACTGGTGGATTAAATGGAGGTGGATATAAGGCCTCCAAATATGTGGTTATCGCCCTCCATGGTGGAATTCTGCTTTTACATGCTACACTAAACAGTCTTCCTATCTCATGGTTGTCCTTCATCGGACAACTAGCTGCTGCATGGAATGTTTTAGGTACATTGGAGTAAACCTCATTTCTATTCGACCTCAGGACTTCAGAATTGTGCGTTTGCTCAGCTCTGAGTTAATGGTTACAGGTGTCTTTCTTCTTATGATTTTGATCCCACTGGTCGCAACAGAAAGAACCAGCGCTAAATTTGTGTTTACTAACTTCAATACTGACAATGGGGATGGAATCAACAATAACCTCTACATCTTCGTCCTAGGACTTCTTATGAGCCAGTATACATTGACAGGTTATGACGCTTCTGCCCATATGGTGAGTTCCATATACTTTTCCTCTGCAATACTAATTGTATTCCTGTATTTTCTAAAGTATGTCGATTGGAGGCCGTGGTGTGAGCTTATTGTGGAGTTGGGAACTTCAAATTGAAAAACTGCGTTGAATTTTAATGCGATGAGGCTCATATAGCCGAGAATACAATACAACTTGTTTGTCTTAGAGGATTTCAAGAACGGAGTCCTGATAGCAGCAACGGAAATGAATCCATATTTTGAAACTTAAATGAACTTAGGAACTTCTTGTTCGAAGTAATTCTGAGAGAATTTAAGTTCTGTTCTTATACATTGGCGTTGTTTTGCAGACGGAAGAAACCAAAAATGCAGATAAGAACGGGCCAAAAGGAATTGTAAGTGCTATTGGCATATCAGTTCTTGCTGGCTGGGCTTACATTCTTGGTATAACCTTTGCAGTTACAGATATCCCGCATCTCCTGAATAAAAAAAATGATTCTGGCGGCTACGCTATTGCTCAAATCTTTTATGACGTATTCAAGAGTAGATATGGTAGTGGCGTTGGTGGAATTGTTTGCTTAGGTGTAATAGCTGTTGCCGTATTCTTTTGTGGCATGAGCTCATTAACTAGCAACTCGAGGTAAATATCCTTGATCGGAGATTCTCCTTCTATAACTCGAGCTTCTTCAGAAGAGCCGCTGATGAAAATATCTTTTGCAGGATGGCTTATGCATTCTCTAGAGATGGAGCAATGCCATATTCGTCGTTCTGGCATAAAGTAAACAAGCAAGAGGTTCCGCTAAATGCAGTCTGGGCATCGGCCTTTATAGCATTTTGCATGGCATTGACGGTACAAAACTTTTCGTACTTTTGCATCTCGAAAGACCACACTAAACCTCCCCTCCACGTCCAACAACCGGGCAGAATAAGAACAAACGTTTCATACCAGAAATAGCACTAATTACTTATGCATAATACATAAAGGCCTCGGCTGACAAGTAAAACACTCCAATTTTTGAGTATGCATATCTAGACGCCTCAACTCGTTTCCATTGTGTCAGCTGAACACCCCACCATACAAATACGATCATCTTGACACCTCCAAAAATTTATGTGCCACATCAGCATCAGGTGTTGATGAAACACAATGTGGACGAGCTGGAGTGTTTAGTTGTCCGGTGAAACCAAAGTGAGGTGTCTAGACGTGCACTCCCAAAGTTGAAGTGCTTACTCGTCAGATGAACCCAAGTTTATCTGTTATGTAATATGCTTTCTTGATTCATCAGTTTGTTTGTTTCGCTCCGTCCAGGTTACTTACGCACTTCTTTCTTTCCGTCTATTTGAATCACAGTCTCTCGGAAGCTTGGTAGCATTTCAAGCCATGACATCGATAGCAACAATCGGGCTCTACATTGCTTACGCCTTGCCAATCCTGTTTCGGGTGACACTAGCTCGAAAGTCCTTCACTCCAGGTCCTTTTAACTTGGGAAGCTACGGAATCCTTGTAGGTTGGATCGCGATACTTTGGGTCGCGCTCATCTCTGTGCTCTTCTCTTTGCCTGTTGCCTACCCTATTACAGAACAAACTCTCAACTATACTCCGGTCGCGGTCGGTGGCCTTGTCATTCTTGTTGTTTCTTCATGGATCTTCAGTGCTAGGCATTGGTTTAAAGGTCCTATTACCAATATAGGCAGTTCTAGTGAAGAAGCATAAGACTTTAGATAATTAGACATTCTTGATGATGTGTATGGTAATCTCTTATCGAGAGGCGGATCCATTATTTGAACTTTATGAATTCGAGTTCTCGGTTTTTTTACAACATATAGAGAAAAGCATCTAGTACCCTTGAACTATGATCAAATTTGCTACGACACACTCTAACTTCACGGGTCTTGTTACCTCCGAACTAAATTTTAGCATATTTTTGTCAACTTTTTTTAGTTGACGTGGCACCTTTGACGTGGGCTCATTTTATGTAATAAAGGTGTCACATCAACGCAAAAGAGTGACAAAAATACGCTAAAATTGAGTCCCGAGGGTAATAGGACCCATGTAAAGTTGGAGTATGTCGTACCAACTTTGACCATAATTCGAGCTCTCGGTTCTACCACAACTCATTTAGTGATTCTTTTTTTACAACATATAGAGAAAAGCATCTAGTACCCCTGAACTATGACCAAATTTGCTACGACACACTCCAACTTCACGAGGTCCCTATTACCTCCTCAAACTAAATTTTAGTATATTTTTGTCAACCTTTTTAGCTGACGAGGGACCTTTTGTCAACCTTTTTAGTTGACGTGAGCTCATCTTATGTAATAAAGGTGCCACACCAACACAAAAGGGTTACAAAAATACGCTAAAATTGAGTCCCGGGGGTAATAGGACCCATGTGAAATTGGAGTGTGTCGTAGCAACTTTGGCCATAATTCCAGACGGTACTGAATGCTTATCTCCAACATATACAAAGTTCGAGCCAAAGCTACTGGGTTAGAACGAACCCGTAAGTCGCAACTCAAACTCAATTGGGCCAAAATGTTCACACAGCTCAGCTGGGCTTTTTGCTATTGAAGTGCCAATTACTCAAATATCTTTTTTTTTTTTTTTTAGGTTCGGATTTATGTTTTTTCGGCGTTAGACTCAGGGTTCTTTTATTTGATTATAAAAGAACATGTTACCAAATATCATAAATCCAAAGAAAAAAAGAATATATATATTCCCACTATATTTTGGTAAGAGGCCTACAAGTTCAACAAGTTTCAGCAACATTATTGGACAAAATTCTATCACTCTTAACATAAAAAGTAATTTTATAATTTCATTATTATAATATTATATAAAATTAAATTATTTTAAGTTACGAGTTCGACACAATCTAAAAAAAATAAATTCGTCCCTCGTCATTAAAACACTTCTTTGTCATAGGTATATTTGACTTTATGTTTGGTTAATTAATTACAATTATCAACTTGATGTAAATATTCTGAACAAACATAAGAGTATTTGGTTTATTTATTTGTTGTTGTCTCTTTTAAATGATGCCTTCGAAAGCTACAATTTAACAAACATCATATAAAAAGAATACCAACGAGCGCTATGGTGGAGTGACCATAGCGGTAAGTGTTCTCGGGTTCAAGTCGTCTTTGTTACGGAACGTTTTACCTTTAATGTGGATGGTAGGCAGATCTATATTTCATGGTTTTAATAGGACCCCTTACAAGCGTTGTTTCTATTTACTATTAGCTACAGATAATCAGGTTATTAATGTCACGGGTTCAAATCATGTCATCTTCTGTCACCCCAGAATGAAAGGGGTGATCTCGTAGTTCTTGATCTGAGAATGAAAGGGGTGATCTCGAAGTTAGATGCGTTGTTAGGTGTTCCATTTTATTTTCCCATTGAGGCGAATCCTTGTTTGAAAACAGAGTCGTGAGCTCTTTACCTCCTATGTGGAACATTCCGACGTGAATTCAAATTTAGTGAGGGCTAAACACACAGAGAGTAGGAAAACAAAAATAAACATACTAATCCTATATTTTAAAAAGATATATATGGTAATTAAGAAGCAAAAGGTCAACTAGTTTAAGGAATCCTATATTTTAATTAAATACTATGTTTACTTCAACAATAAAATAAAAGCATATTTAACATCTTATAATAAGGTTTAAGTTGTTGTTGCTAACAGATGTGAGTGAACTTTTCAAAAAATAATTAAATAAGTCAATCTTTGTTTAATAACATTTTGTTTTGTTAATATCTATTATATTAACTTGATGCTACTATTATAAGAACTCGTGAATTTCAAATCTCGAATTCACCTCTAATCTAATGCTCGAACCCAAAACATATAATAGAGGATGGAGGGATCCATCAATACGCCGGCCACCACACTTTGGATGGTATATAATATTACAAGATGTTGTTGGGCTTTATGCAGTTTTGATGATCAACAAAGTTAATGAAACACGAAGGGATAATGATCACTTCTGATAAATTCAAAGGTATAAATAATTAATTAATATACCGTATTGAAGAGTTAGTGTTTGACTACAACATTTAAAGAGACATGAGTTTGAATTGAAGAATGCAGTGAGAGTTCAGATGGTGAGAGGAGTTAGAATTGAAGAATAACTCTTTGAAGAGTTGTGCTTAAATAGAAGAAGTGTTGTTCAGAACCACTCACACACTTGCACGATAAAAAGACAAGAGTAAATTCACTGTTTCCACCTGAACTATAAACGAAATTGCTCAACCTAATTAAAGCCGTATTTTTGGCAGTTCTATTACCCTTGGACTAATTAAAGCCGTATTTTTGGCAGTCTTAAATGCCTACGTGGCACATACGTGTGCGCCCACGTGGACCTTCATATCATATCAGTATGTTGATTCACGCAGTGTGCCACGTAGGCACTTAAGGAAGGTTGCCGAAAATACGGTTTTAATTAGTTCAAGGGTACATGCATGCCGTGATTTTCTACAGCCTGTGAGTCGGATATTCTCCACGTGCCATTCGTTTGATGAGAAATAAAAAGAAATGTCGAAAATTCGAGCGGCTGAAGCTGAAGCAACTACTTTCGAAGTAACAGAAAGAAAAGCAACGACGGGGACGAGTGAGAGACTCAGAGTCGAAAAGAGGATTCCTCACTTCTTTCTCTCATTCAAAACCGTGCATGAGAACATTGTCGAACTTGGTCTAATAAACCATATAGAATATCAAATCCACGTGTGGAGAGAAATAAAGTATACACAAATATGAATGACGTAATAGTTGAATATGTCAAATCTTTTTTTTTTTTTCTTTCATATATATATATATATATATATATATATTATATAGACGACTTATAAATAACTGGCCATTCTAAAATATTCTACGTGCTACATACAGTACTATTTTTTTTTTTTTTTAAATAACTGGTCACTTTCATTACTTGGTTGGCTTCAAATTTATGAAAAGGACCAAATTAATTTAATACTTCATAAGTTGTTGGAATGTGAGGTACATTTTTTATTTAATCAAGTTATCAACAAATTAAAGTGGTACCACACTAAAGAACTTAGGATTTATTCAAAGAAAGAAAACTGCAACTCTTTCTTATGTGTTTTTCTAGACCTTTCATTCGATATCCGGTATCTATTCTGCAGTTTTGATTAATTTAATTTACGATATGATACATTTTCAGCTTATCGAGGACATGAACTTCGATAGGAGGGTGTGGAGATAGTGGATGAGGGTAGGAAATTGGTAGGCAGTCGAGTGTAGTCAATCAACACAATGTCGGTTGTAGTATTAGCCTATTCACGTAGTCTTTGACTTTTGGTATCTGTAATCATTTGTTGTTCACTATGTTTAGGTGGTCGCAACTTGTTGTTTAGGTCACGGTTCCGCCCGGCTTTCCTATTCGTTAGCATTTTTTTCCTCTCCGCTGCCCTTTTATTCTTCCTTTTCGTTACTACTTTGATTTGCTTCACTTGAGCCGAGGGTCTTTCAGAAACAATCGCTCTAGATCCAAAAGGTAGAGTTGAGGTTTGCGTACACTCTACACTCCCTAAATCCCGTTTTGTGGGATTCTATTGGATATATTATTTTGATTAATTTATTTCGTGCAATGTAAGAGCGATCATTAAAAGAGAAAACACTTTTTTTTTATATATTTAAAGTTATTTCATCCCAAAGCTCGAACCTGATATTTCTAATTAAAAATACAAAGAAATCCTATCGATCTCACCACATTCCTGAAATTTCTAGTTTATGGACAAATTCACTTTAGGGTAAGTCCCACAAAAAAATAATAAATTTGATGAATCACTTTTCTCCATTTCCATTTTATTTTGTTTTTTTTCTATGAATAAAAGGCTGACAAAACTTATCCTTTTGGAGCTAACATAACAAACTTTGTTATGCATGCTTCCGAAACAACGTCACATGCATGGCTTTAATGATTTATAAACCGTTCCTATTTATGAACAATCTGCTCATGTTTGAGAATGATGAATCACTTCTTCGTCCTAACCTATTGGCGATTCAAAATATAAAGAAATAAATACGCGATAGCTATTAGGCAGCTGTTTAATTGCACAATTCTCATTTTATCCTCATTGAGTCTCATTTAACAAGAAAAATCAACTAAAAAATAGTACTAAAGCGACTTTAATAAGGATATCTTAGAAAAAATAACAAACATTTTTTTTTTCTTTTAAACTTCACGTCAGATCAAATTATGTCGTATAAATTAAAACGAACGAGTACTATGCTTTTAACAAAAAAAAAGAAAGTAAATTAATAAATTGAAAGGTAGATAAATGACCAGCAGACGAATACAAATAGATCTACATGGACCAATAAAAAATGGCCCAAGCACATTCCAGACACCTCAACTTGTTTTCACTGTGTCAGTTGAATACTCCAACCTACAAACGATCATCTAGACACCTTCAAAATTTACGTACCTCATTGGCGTCGAGTTTCCACGAGACACAATGGGAATGAATTAGAGTATTTAGTTGTCAGCTGAAACCAAGTTGAGATGTATAGACGTGCACTCTCAAAGTTGAAAGACTTAATTATTATGCCTTATTATAATGATACAAAAAGTTCCAAGTCATTGAATATGTAGTGAAGTACCAAAAGACGGGACGTCTGGCAGAATGCTTGGCCTCCTGTGCTGTAAACGAGACCCCAAGGGTGAGCTTATTACGGTTAGCTTCTAGCACTAAATAATAGGCTTCAATGAAAGGATGCCATTTAATCCCTATCAAGAAGGGAATGTCTAATACTATGTAGTATTATCACTTTAAAATATATATATATTTTTTTATAAAATAGCACTTGATTGATGAAGAAATGAGCCTAATTAATTCATATCAACATTCCAACTGCTAAGAATCGCACAGAATAAAGCAAACCACAAGCAGAAAAAATAAATAAAAACGCACAGATTTACGTGGAAACCCTTATGGGAAAAACCACGGGTAGAGGCTATGATAATGTGGAGCACGACGTAACTTGAGCTAGCTTTTGAGGTTGAGTTAGGCTCAAAGTCCTTTTCTTTATCATGGTATCAGAGTCAGGCCCACCCAATTCACTGTTTCCAATGTTGGGCCCTCCCCCATCTTGTATTGTTCACGCTCTAGATGTCCAGCCCTGGGCGTGCGGGGGTGTTGGAGTCCCACATCGGTGGGTTAAAGGGTCCTTGGTCTCCGTTTTGGGCAATTCTCCCCTGAGCTAGCTTTTGAGGTTGAGTTAGGCACAAGGTCCGTTTCTTGACACCAAACACTAACACTAGCCTTCTACCCTTATCCTCGAACCCCTGAATATATGCTAGCTCCGCCCCTACACAGATGCCGCCTATTAAAGTCAAGTTAAAGTGTATTATGCCATTTTTTCAAAGATGAGTCCTGTAGGTGGGGTTTTCCATTTATTATTTCCCATTGGCTTCTCCATAAACATAAATGTCATGAAAAGAACATGTACATTATTATAGTTAAAATTTCTCACTAAACAAGTCATGTCACTTTTTAACTATTTGCAAAAATTTTGATTTTCAATGTTTCGGTTGGATCATTTATATATATATATATATATATATATGTGTGTGTGTGTGTGTGTGAAAAGACACATTTCATTTCATTCATCTAAATATTCCCGAACTTGAGGAAGAAAAGTTTTATAGTTGACAAAATTTGCATATACTGTTTGCGATATTCTTCATATTTGCAGCTAGCGTCGAAACCATGAGTTTTCGCGTAGCAGATGCAGATGGTTTAGTTGATGTTGATCATGCTCGTGTAGCAGTTGATTCAGATAACGCTCGTCTTCATGAGCTAGGATATAAACAAGAACTCAATCGCGATCTTTCGTGAGTACCTTGCATTTTGAATTCACTTTCTTGATTGTTTATGCAATATATATATATATATATATAGGTGATATCAATTAGTTGAAAAACATGTTGTTAGTTGTGTTACTATGTCTACATTAGGTTTCCATGAGACTTTTATCCCATCGTATTAACAGAGACGGAGCTAGGATTTCAACTTTATGGGTTCTGACGACTTCAAGTGGTAATAACTCGTTCGTACATATTCAAGAGATAAGCATCCAGTAACCCCGAACTATGGTCAAAGTTGCTACGACACACTCCAACTTCACAGGGGTCATATTACCTCCTAAACTCAATTTTAGCATATTTTCCCACTTTTGTGCTGACGTGTCGACACCTTTATTACATAAAATGAGGCTCACGTCAAAGGTGCCACGTCAGCTAAAAAGGCTGGCAAAAAGTGTTAGTTGAAGTGTGTCGTAGCAAATTTGGTCATAGTTCAGGGGTACTAGATGGTTTACTCCGTATTCAATGAACTTCTTAATACAAATATACTGTTTCAGCAAAAGCTACGGGGTTTCTAGCTCCGCCCCTGGTGAAATATAGCGAAATTTTTACGGTAGTATTGTACTATATTGGTCTGAGATGAGCTTAAATGGAGAGCCGATATGGTTAGTGAGAAATTCATATAGCTGACTCTAACTTGCTAGGAGTTGAGGTGTTTTACTATTCGGAATTGCTCAATTTTGCTTTCTGTACTGAGTATTAGTCCATTACTATGTCTCATATTTTCCCTTACCATCAACGGAGCTCCATTATAGTACCCCGTACTATGAGCCAATTTGCTACGACACACTCCAACTTCACGGGTGTCCTATTACCTCCTGAACTAAATTTTAGCGGATTTTTGTCAATTTTTTTAGCTGACGTGGCACATAGCAGTCCTTCATGCGCCTCAGGTGTTTAACTTCACGCAAGGTGCCACATCCGCACAGAAAGATGACAAAAATACGCTAAAATTGAGTTTAGGGGGACAATAGGACCCCTGTGAAGTTGGAGTGTGTCGTAGCAACTTTGGCCATAGTTCAGGGGGTACTGGATGCGTATCTCTAGATTTTAAGTGTAACGGAAGGCAAAGTTGCTTAATTTCAGATAGTACAGGAGCAAATATGATCCTTCGCCCGAGTTATTATTGTTGTTTTTATATTGTTTACGAGATATATCCTTATTGTTGTTGTCGTTGTTGAATTGCAGGATGATATCAAATTTCGCGATATCATTTTCTATTGTATCGGTTCTAACTGGTTTAAACGGACTAATGGGCACGGGGTTGAATTTTGGTGGTCCTGTATCATACATTTATGGATGGCCAATTGCTGGTACATTCACCTTGTTAATTGGTTTGTCAATGGCTGAGATTTGTTCTTCTTATCCAACTTCCGGGGGTCTCTATTATTGGAGCGCCAAGCTTGCTGGACCGAACTGGGGACCTTTCGCTTCTTGGATCACTGGCTGGTAGTAATCAGTCTTTCTTTCTTTGCTCGTTGTCTTTACTCTCTGTCGTGTCATTTTTTCCTGTTCTCGAGTGCTCAGATAACTTTGTTTTGTAGGACTTTGTAAGTTCTTGATCGAATCAACTCTGTTTCTTTAACAGTTTAAACTTTTAGATCAGATGATTACATACTGGAATATGTTTTTCATCGGTCATAAGTTATAGAGACAATGGTCAAAAACACATAAGAAGTATCACGTTTTTGCGAGTTTCATACCTGAACTATAAGATGTTTGCGTTTCCTACCTGAACTATCATCAACTGTTTATCAGAACACACCTCAAAATTGATGAGTCAGTAGCCATGTGGACGAAATTTTATGGGCAAATTAAGTTGTTAGGCGTCTTTTGGTGATTGTATTCGAACACTTGGTCTAGTCAGCTTCAAGAAGCATTTTAATAAGTAGTCGGTGATAGTTCAGGTCGGAAATGTCAACACGTGATAGTTATCATCAGGTGTGTTTTTGACCATTATCTCTAAGTTGTATTTTCATAAAAATGATGTTCTTGAAATTTACATCTTCATGTTCTCAATTTGCAGGTTCAACATCGTTGGTCAGGTATCGCGATGCATTAATCATATTAACATTCACATTTCATAATCAGTATCCAACAACAACTCTCTAATCAATAACGCGAAAATCTGATTGCAGTGGGCTCTCACAACAAGTATAGATTTTTCGCTCGCACAGTTAGTTCAGGTGATGATTCTCCTTAGCACGGGCGGAAACAATGGAGGTGGATATAGGATCTCTAAATATGTCGTTATGGCCCTCCACGGAGTATTTCTTCTAATACACGCGATATTAAATAGTCTTCCTATCTCAATGTTGTCGTTCCTTGGACAAGTAGGCGCTGCAGTCAATTTTTTCGGTATATAATATACAACTCCTTGCTACTTTCTCTATTCCAACCTCACAATTTACATAAAACTCTGCATTTGCAGATGATTTGAGGCATGATACATAAATAGACGCTCAAATTTGGTCTTAGTTGGCGCTCTCCAACTTCGAGTATGCACATGTATGCACCTCATCTCGTCTCCAATATGTCATTTGAACACTCGAACTACAAATGATCATCAGTATCGGCTGTCCACGAGACACAGTATGGGCAAGTTGGAGTTTTTAGTTGCCAGTTGAGACCAAGTTGAGGTGCACTCTCAAAGTTGGGAGTGCTAATTTGCCAGTTGAGTTCAAGTTTGAGTGTCTGTTTATATATTATGCCAATTCAAATACACGATGGGGTATTGTAAGTGAAATAGTGGCCTTGCTGCCGCGATCCACTAAGATTCAGCCCTTCGTTGGCCCCAAAGAGTAAAAACAATAAGTTAATGGCTGCAGGTTGTTTTCTCATGATCGTAATTCCAGCCGTTGCAACTGAAAGAGCCAGTGCTAAGTTCGTGTTTACCAACTTCAATACTGAGAATCAAAACGGAATCCACAATAACTTCTACATCTTCGTCCTAGGACTTCTTATGAGCCAGTACACGTTGACAGGTTACGATGCTTCTGCCTATATGGTGAGTTCTGCTTATACCATCTTTAATTTCTCTCCAAAGTTTCTGCATCAAAGCGATTCGCTTGAATGTTAATATCTTTTTGTAGTCAGAGGAAACTAAAGATGCAGATAAGAATGGACCACAAGGTATTGTAAGTGCCATTGGCATAGCAGTTATTGCAGGATGGGCATATGTACTTGGTATAACGTTCGCGGTCAGAGATATTCCGAATCTTTTGAGTGAAAATAATGACTCGGGTGGTCATGCCGTTGCTCAAATCTTTTATGAAGCGTTCATGAGTAGATATGGAAGTAGCGTTGGCGCTGTGATCTGCTTAGGTATAATTGGTCTTGCTGTGTTCTTTGCTGGTATGAGCTCACTAACTAGCAACTCGAGGTAAAAAAAGGAAAAGAATAGGATCACTTCTTATGGACTCGTTGAGAATGATTCTGATCTAGTCCACGAAACTGAAGCTTTACGCTTGCATTTTCTTTTGCAGGATTGCTTACGCATTCTCCAGAGACGGAGCAATGCCATTCTCGTCACAGCTGCAGAAAGTGAACAAGCAAGAAGTACCGATAAATGCAGTCTGGATGTCCGCCTTTGTAGCATTTTGCATGGCGTTGACGGTACAAATTCTCATACTTCTGTTCTCTTGATTATTCATAGAGTTAATCGTCAAAAACACACCTAAAGAATCCTCGTCGTTTGATTTTCTTACCTAAACTATCACCAACTGTTTACTTTTCCTACCTGAAATACCACCATCGTTCAGGTAGGAAAAGTGGACAACTACCACCATCGTTCTGGTAGGAGAAGCGTGGACATCTGGTAGTTTAACCGTATTTTGATAACTAGTTGGCAAATAGTTTAGGTAGAAAACTCAAATGTCTGATAGTTCAGATATGCAACTCATAAAACCGTGATGCTTCAGGTGTGTTAGATAGGTTAGTTTGTTTCACTTCCCTACTGATAGAAATCTGTTTTTTTGTGTCTTTCCATTGAAATTGAAGTCTCTGGGAAGCTTGGTAGCATTTCAAGCCATGACATCAATAGCAACAATTGGACTTTATGTTGCATATGCCATACCAATCTTTCTTAGGTTGACTCTAGGTCGAAAGACCTTCAGTCGAGGGCGCTTTAACTTGGGAAGATACGGGACCATTATAGGTTGGATATCAGTACTATGGGTCGCGCTCATCTCCGTGCTCTTCTCCTTGCCTGTTTCATACCCTATTACAGATCAAACTCTCAACTACACTCCCGTTGCAGTTGGAGGCGTGCTCATTCTAGCTGTTTCTACGTGGAACTTCAGCGGTAGGCACTGGTTTAAAGGTCCGATTAAGAATATCGACGATAGCTCAAAGGAATACGCGTAAAACTGGAAAATTTTGTAATGGAACATTGTTGAAAGTGTATATTGTGTATACTTCCTATATACATTCTCCCTCATTTTTCCTTTTTATTGTGTGAGAGTTTTTGCTACATATGTTTGCATTTCTAGACTAAGTTCCTTCCATGAAAATTGAGGTAATATTTGTAAGTTCTGAAAACAGAAGATTGTTTGGGTCCTAAATAGGACAATATCACAATAGTTCAACCAGTGGCGGAGCCAGAATTTTCACCAGGGGGGTTCAAAATTGAAAAACATAGGCACACGAACTAACTGAAGAGGGTTGGTTCAACATCAATTATATATATACATAAAAAATATTTTTCACTATATAGAAATAGCATAATTTTCCATTGAAGGGGGTCGGATGAACCCCTAATCATAAGGTGGCTTCGCCACTGAGTTCAACCAAAAACTCTATCGAACATCGATAACCTATGATGGAGAGCTTCTAGGCTGACAAGCTTCTGAAGAAGGGATGCACATGACACCTTATGCGAATCTTACATCGGAAAAGGAGAGAAAAGAGGAGTGTTATATGGCATAACACAAGTTCACATGCTACGCATACTTTTTAGACTCAGATGATGGCATAATCCGAGGGGAAAATCGTTGAGGCCTCATCGAAAGCTCAAGCTTTCAGCTCTAGTGTGATAAAATAAGCCTGTTATGAAACATCAGACGGAACGGAAAAGCTTCTATGCCTTCCAAATTAACAGTCAGAAATTTTCAAAATGAAAGCGATGCTCGCTAAAGTACAACAACAATAACAACATACTCGGTGTAATCCAGAAGTGGGCTCCCCACGACATAATATAAACCTCATCTATACCAGGTCACAATAGTTCTTACAACAGAGAGATGGTTTTACATGCATGAAGGAAAGTAAGCACAGAATCCTAAGCGTCTGTCGAAAAAAACACACAACTAAAGTAGGCTAAGGCACAACCATGGGACAACCGGGATAGAGTCACTACTACGAATTCCACTACTTTTTTATATTCCAAGCATGGGATGACCGAGGCCCTGTTGTGATTCCCTCGTAGTATTGGATGTCGAGCTTTCCCTTGTTCCATTCTTTGACAAAGTCGGAAAACAAATCGCGTGCAGCCTCAGATGAAAGATCTGAGAAGAACAATTTCTTCTTATCCTTCAGCCAAGTAGCAAATTCATTGTTCTTAGAAAAGTAATCATCCTTTGATAGCTCTTCAAACTTGATATTCTGACAGAGATGATAAAGCAAAACCATATAAATAAAACATCAAATATAGAGGAAATAAAAGGTAAATGGAAATGGTTGTCCGATGAAGGAAGTCATGGGAAGGAACATAATGGAAATAGTTACTGCTACTGAAAACAGTCGGACAAAGTTTCGAGCGCTTAGAGCTCTGATAGTGTGGATGACATTCAACATACAATAATATTGTCTTCGGGATTACACTCATTGGCAAGGAAAAGTATGCCTTGTAACCTTGATGATTACACTAAAGCGCTTGCTAAGCGAGGGGAAGCGCTCCACATGTTTTGCACTTTGTTTCCGGGCTTATGCGCGTCTTTGACTACATTGACCTGAGCAGGTCTTATTGCACCACAATACTCAATAGGTTCTTTTAAATGCATGTTTCCTCCATAATGAATAACGGGGCTTGTATCACATGGATTTTCTACTTGCTATCAAAACATCCATGGTCCAACCAAGATTTCAGATATCACGACGGAAGAAAATGAAACACCACGTCTCTTTTTTCACAAAGTTAAGAGACATACTTTTAAGCATCGACCTGTCACATTTTTTAATGAAGACTCACTATAGGAGTTAACATCGGAAAGATGAACGCTCACATGACACAGAAAACGGGCCAAACTAGTAACCTGTTTTATTCAAAAGATTCAATAAACTTAAACCCACTATATATACCTGCATACAACTATAAATCAGTGCGAAGGATAACAACTCCATAAGCAGAGAACAATATTTCTCCCATGACATAATACAGAGTAATCAAGTGAGGAAGAAGGGCAACCAACTTGGAGGTGTATCGGCAGTAAATGGATTAGCTTAAGAAATTTCATTCCGGAATAAAATAAAGATGTAGGTGTTGAACGAGAAGCACTCACCGATTTATCCTTATGTTTGTGGCTCTTGCTTTTGTGCTTTTCCCCCGACTCCTTCTCTGAAGCAATATCAGTGAATCAGTGTGTCTAACATAGCTTCTAGCACCAAACCAGTAACAAACACGGAAACCATTCAATTTAAGGGTACACATCTCCCTATGTAGAACCATACATAATAACACAGAATCAGAAATCCAACACTAACTATGATAATCAAACAAAACAGATATATAGCTACCCGCGACATATCACAATGAGTCAACAAAAGAATGAAGGGAAACCTAACAATACAAAGAATAGAGGACAGTAATATCATTGGAACCAGCCTCAGATACTTGTCTTCATTGGAAGAGATCGGCTAAAATCTAATCACAACTCTATCTCTGGGACCTATGCCGCTCAGACTCTCCAAAAATATTGTTGCATCCTAAGTTGCTCGGACTTGGGTGCGGGTATCCGATACGGGTATGGATCTAGAGGTCGGATCCTTAGAAAATATTGTTTAAGAAGAAAATCCTAAAAGGAGATAAAAAGAAAAGCAATAACATAGAAATTTCTATATACAAGGTATTCCATTTTCTTCAATTTCACCTTAGCTTTAGTGTTGATTACAGAATTTATTAAATCTATCCGGACTTTCCCGGTCGATTTTGGTCAAAGTACCCAAAATCGGTTGACCAAATCGTGTATGGATCCCACACCCACACCCACACCCACACCCATGACGTGTCGACAAGGGTGCGGCACCGAAAGTGAAGAGTCCGAGTAACTTAGGTTGCATCTGTATCGGATCCTCCAAAATATGCTATGTTTAGAGGATCCAACACGCACCACACAACATTTTTGAAGAGTCCGAGCAACATAGTCTTGAACTATTACTCACTCCATCACCATGTAACGAAGTTGAAAGACCTCAAGGGCACCCTCTCCAAAATACTGCAAGGACCCTATCTCTATTTGAAGAACTTTTCAGTTAGTAGTACAAGATATCCTAGCACAAATCAATACATCGATTGCACTCTAAGATCTTATAGTGCACCTAAGGGTGTGGCCTAGTGGTCAATAAAGTCGGTTAGGAACCCTGAGGCTTCAGGTTCAAATCTTAGCAGAGACAAAGTTACTTTGGTGGCGAAGTTGCCAAGTACCTGTTTCTGGTGGGGGGTTGAGAGGTGGCAAGTATCCTATGGAATTAGCTGAGGTGCGTGCAAGCTAGATCAGAGCACGGTTATCAAAAACAAAAACATGAAACAAAACTCTAAGAAGTCGTTTGGTTACCGGGATGAGATAGATAAAAATATCTCACGAATTGGGATATCTCATGGAATTAGCTAATCCAACCTTCTATATGCGGTACTAAGCTTATCATTGTAGTGCAAAATAGTTCCCGACACTAATTAAAACCCACATCCCGGAATTGTTATCCCTTATAACCAAACAACCCCTCACTATCCTACTATTCCTGATATTCCTAACTCATAATTGCGAACATCTGTCCTCTTCTCTTAGCATGCACGGTGTGATTACATGCACGAAAGATAAGTCCTACATAATACCAATAAAGTTGCTTGCAAAAAGAGATAAAAGAAAAAAGGATTCTAGAACAGCAAAATACTTCCTCATTTTAATTTCAAACTCATTATACTCCCCAATTCTTAAATAAGTGGTATTTGAGATAATCAAGAAGACATTAATTTTATTCTTCCAATTTCACCTTTCTTTAAACAAAGAGAGTTTTACATAATCAACAGATTACTAAAGAGTTGCATCTTTTCAAGATGTTTATTACGGATAAAAACGCCACTTATTAGATAGTGAGGGAGGGCGCACGCTAAAAACGCCACTTATTTAGGAACGGAGTGAGTGCACAAGCTAAAAACACCACTTATTTACGAACTGAAGGAGTGTGCAAACTAAACAACAACAACAAACCCAGTGTATTCCCACATAGTGGTGTCTGGAGAGGGTAAGATGCACGCAGTCCATACCACTAACTCCGGAGAAGTAGCAAGGCTATTTCCGATAGACCCCCGGCTCAAGACAAGAGTGTGCAAAACTAAAAACGCCACTTATTCAGGAACGGAGCGAGTGCGCAAGCTAAAAACACCACTAATTTAGGAGCGGAGCGAGTGCGCCACTTATTTAGTGTGCAAACTAAAAACGCCACTTACTTAGGAACGGAGCGAGTGTGGAAGCTAAAAATACCACTTATTTAGGACTAATTAAACAGCAGCAAACATTAACAACAGTAAAATCACCAAAATTCATAATTAATACCAATTAATTTACAAAATTAAATATTATTCAAAATCCCTAATTTACATATTTAAAAATTAAGTAAAATTCTCAACTTTACCTTCACTAGAACGCCGTTTCTCCTTTCTATTTTTTTCTTTCCTCAATTCTTCATTACCTTTGACTTTTTGCCTTTTGCTTCTCCCTTCATCTGTTTAAAATACACAAAAATTACCATATAAGGAAATATTTATAAGAAAAATTAATAAATTGGGAGAAATAAGAAGGAAAATTACCTGATGGAGAAGGGGAATTTCTCTTGTGCTTAGTTTTTTCGTCCTTCCTCTTCCTATCGCTGCCCATTTTTGCTGAGCCAAAACAATGTTTTGAGTTTCCCTCTTTTGTTTTTAAGTAAAGTGGTATATTTGTTACAACAGTATTTGATGTAGTACAAAGTAATCCTTATAACTCTCTCTGTGTATTTTTACTTATCTAGAACAATACTAGAGGAGTATGACCCGTATCAGCACGACCCAACATTAAGATATTTATCTATCTTTTTAATTTTGATATATTTAAATAAAATTTTTTAATAAAAAGATTGCATATGTTTTCTAGGATTCATCTGAAATCTAAAATGAGTTCAATATATGTTATTTTAATATGTATTTGGATAATTTAAGTTGTTAACTATTGTAATTTATAATATTTTTTATGTAATTTTCAAATTAATATACGTTACTTTTCTTGTCCAAATTTTTGTGGCATTGATATTCAATTATATTTTAAAAATAATTTAAGTTATTAATTATTGTGATTTATAATGCTTTTCTTCTATTCCAATTTCAATGACACTAATATAATTTCAAGAGTCGACCAAATATTTTATATCTTTTAAATTTTTTAAGTTGTTAATTATTGTGATTTCTAGTATTTTTCATGTAATTTTTTTTTAAATATATAACATGTTAAATTATTTTTAGATATTTTAAGTTGTTAACTATTGTAATTTATAATACTTTTATGTAATTTTTGAATAATATATGCTACTCTCCTTGTCCAGGGTTTTGTGTCGACGATAGCCAATTATATTTTTAAAATAATTTAAATTTTTGATCGTTGTGATTTATAATATTTTTCTATTTCAACTTATGTGGCACAATTTTTAAATGACCATAATAATTAATTCGGGGTGATATAGTAAAATGTAATTATTAGTATTTATTATTTATTATTTTTATTATGTTTTGATTCAAGAAGAATTTGGAAACATTTAGAAATGTGTTCAATGTTACAAATGTTAATAATCCATTTGGTGCTTCTTGATTTCTCTACATTTATCTCGTGTGTTTTTACTCTTTTGCCTTTGATTATATGTAGTAATTTTTTTTTTTAAAATATCATGAAATTTTTTATTCATAGTATATATATATATATAGAGAGAGAGAGAGAGAGAGAGAGAGAGTAAAATCATGGATTCAATATTATTAGTTTTTCAATACATAAGTGATTTATAATAATTAATTGCGAGTGATATATTAAAATCACGATTGAAGCAGCAGAAATCAGTCAATTTTTTTTTTTTTTTTGTTAATTATTGTTATTTACAGTACTTTTTATTTCATTTTCAAATAAGATACGTGAGGCTGGAGAATGAGGTGGTAGTGAAGTTGGAATCACAGGTGGTATGTAAGAGGGATAGTTTCAAGTATCTCGGGTCCGTGATTCAGGGTAGCAGTGAGATTGACGAGGATGTCTCGCACCGTATTGGGGCAGGATGGATGAAGTGGAAGCTCGCGTCGGGGGTGTTGTGTGATAAGAAGGTGCCGCCCAAGCTTAAAGGCAAATTCTACAGGGTGGTAGTCCGTTCGGCCATGTTGTATGGAGTGGAGTGTTGGCCAGTTAAGAACTCCCACATTCAAAAAATGAAGGTGGCGAAAATGCGGATATTGCGTTGGATGTGTGGGCTGACTAGGGGGGATAGAGTTCGGAATGAGACTATCAGGGAGAAGGTTGGTGTGACTCCAGTGGAGTATAAGATGCGGGAAGTCCGATTGAGATGGTTCGGACACGTGATGAGGAGGGGCATGGATGCCCCGGTTCGTAGGTGTGAGAGACTAGCTTTGGATGATTTTAGGCGGGGTAGGGGTAGGCCGAATAAGTACTGGGGAGAGGTGATTAGGCGGGACATGGAGCAGTTACAGCTCACTGAGGACATGACCCTAGATAGGAAGATCTGGAGGACGTGAATTAAGGCAGAAGGCTAGGGTCATTTTGGATCGCTAGTGTAGGGAATTACTTGGTGGGGGTATTATTCTTGTTATGATACCTTGTTTCATGTTTTATTACGAATCTTTTTGCTTTTCTCTGTTTTCTATTACTTGTGGGTGTCGTATTTGTGTTATGCCATCTTGTTTCATGCTTTACTATGTATTTGTGTAGTATTTCGTGTCTCGAGCCGGAGGTCTATCGAAAACAGCCTTTCTACTTCTTTAGAGGTAGAGGTATGGACTGCGTACATCTTACCCTCCCCAGACCTCACTATGTGGGAATACACTGGGTTTGTTGTTGTTGTATATGTTGCTTTATATCTATTTCGGTCCTGTCCCAATTTATGTGGTACTAGTATAATTTTGATAGTCAATCAAATATTTTATGTTGACATCATTTTGTTATTCTTATTTTTCTAATACATAAATGACTTATAATAAGGAGTGATATAGTAAAATCATCGTTCGAAAGACGAAAATTTAATTTAAAAAATTAAGAGTTAATTTCGTATTTTATGTCTATTTTATTTTTTATTAAATATTATTTATTTTCTTAATACCTAGATGACTCATAATAATTAATTAAGAGCGATTGATTATGTTATTACTATACAAATTAATATAATTTTATCATATCCAATACTAATCATCGATAATTCACCGAAATAGTATATTATTTAAATACGGGATGCTATATTTGCATATGCAAAATATGATATTATTAAACATTATTAGATAGTGCATTATATTTATCTTTCACAATAATAAAATTTTACTATATATTTTTCTTTGTTTCTTTTTAACTTGATACATATTGACCCAACACAAATTCTAAGAAAATATTCATTAGAAATTTATTTTATTTTATTAAATTTATTAATTTTGTACTTTAAAAATTTAAAGTTAAGTTTAAATATTAGTATTCCTAAATAAGAAAAAAATAATTTTAAATTTTAAATTTTAAATTTACTAAAATAAATAAATAAATAAAAAGATTAATTTTCTATATAAAAGTCAATTAAAATTATAAAATTGATTTACTTTAAATATTTAGTTGAAATTAATTAAGATAATTTTTTATTTTGTCATGATTTATGCTGCACCGATAAAATTTTGAGAGTTGAATAGAACTTTTATCTATTTTTTAAAAAGTATTTTAACTTGTTAATTATTGTAATTTATAATAATTTTTACGTAATTATCAAATAATATATTTACTCCTTGTGTCCCAATTTATGTAGCTTCGATACAATTTTGAGAATCAACCAAAATTTTTATATATCTTTTAAATATTTTAAGTTGTTAATTATTATGATTTGCAGTATTTTTTCTTTTATCTCAATTTATGTGGCATTGCTAAAATAATGATAGTCAACAAAACTTTTATATGTCTTTTAAATATTTTAAGTTATTAATTATTGTGATTCGGGTAATAAATTAGTTTTGAACATGATAGTCAATTAAATAAATATTTTTTTTTTATTTCCAATATGTAGTTATAGTTAATTAATATAAATTCATATAATATATTAAATATTTAAATCATTATGATGAAACAATGGAATTATTATTTATTGGGGCATGGTATGAGATTAAGTGGGAGTGGAGAGGTTTTTTGGTAATTGCATGAGAGGTGGTCGAAACCACCTCTTCTATATAATAGAAATTTATGTTGAAACACGTGATATGTCTTAGTTTGTTATCTGCTATCCTAGTTTATAGGACCTGTTGGCAGTAGTTTTCTATTTATTAGGAGTAGGAGTTTGATTTCCAGTAGGAAACTGAGTAGGATATTTTATAATAAAACTGTTTAGCTATTAGTTACGTTGGTTCCTATTTTTCTGAAGTTAGCCGTTGTTACTCACTTGTATAAAGTGAACTTACAACAGTATAATAAAATACACTTGCTCAATTCTTTTGTAATTTCTCTGTCTTTCTATTAAATATTTTGTAACATTTGGTATCGAAGCCAGGTTGAGAGTTTCTTAGATCGAGTGTAAGTGTTGGGTACTGCTTATTGAGAGTTTCTTTAATAGTATTATTGCAGCAGCAAAATGATGGCCTCTGAAAACTTTGTTCAGCCCGCTATTCCCCGCTTCGATGGTCATTACGACCATTGGAGCATGTTGATGGAGAATTTCCTTAGGTCCAAGAAGTTTTGGCCAGTTGTTAGTATTGGTGTACAAGAGCTAGCGGCTGGTACTGCTTTGTCAGAAGCACAAAAAACAGAGTTGGATAGTCTAAGGTTGAAAGATCTCAAGGTAAAGAATTATCTTTTTCAAGCTATTGATCGCTCAATACTTGAAACTATTCTTTGCAAAGATACTTCTAAACAAATATTGGATTCCATGAAGAGGAAGTATTAGGGAACAACGAAGGCAAAAAGAGCACTATTGCAAACACTTCGCACTGATTTTGAGACTTTACAGATCAAGATGGGCGAATCAATCTCAGATTACTTCTCAAGGACTATGGCAATAGCAAATAAGATGCGGATTCATGGTGAAAAACTGGAAGATGTCACCATTATTGGAAAGATCCTTCGCTCCATGACATCAAGATTCAATTATGTTGTTTGTTCAATTGAGGAATCGAAAGAAACTAATGAACTTTCAATTGATGAATTGCAGAGTTCGTTGTTGATTCATGAGCAGAAAATGAATCGACAAAGTAGAGATGAACAAGCTCTTCTCTTATCCAACTACCATTCATCGAAAGATGGTGGTCGCGGAAGAGGAAGAAGGAGAGAGAGAAGAAACAATTCTGGTGGTGGGAGGCACTCACACCAGAAATTTGAAGAAAATTCTTCAAATTCTCAAGGTAAGGGAAGAAATCTTGACAACAACAATAATTCAGGTCATTGTAAGCCGAAGTCAGTAGACAAGTCAAAGGTTGAATGCTACAGATGTCACAGGTATGGCCATTATAAATCAAAATATAGAAATAACTTAAATAGAGATGGTGGAAGGCAGTCTAGTTTTGCAGAAAAGGAAGAAGAGATTTCCTTGTTAATGACCTATCAAGAGAAGGAACAGGTGGCAGAAGAAATTCAGCAAAATATCTGGTACTTAGACACTGGTTGCAACAATTATATATGCGGAAACAAGTCAGCTTTCTCCACATTAGATGAGTCATATCGAGATTTTGTGAAGTTCGAGAATGATTCAAAAGTTGCAACCATGGAAAAAGGACAGGTAATAATTCAAACTAAAAGGGATATTACTCAAATAATCTCTGATGTCCTTTATGTTCCAGAGTTGACGTCAAATCTTTTGAGTCTCGGTCAGTTGCAAGAGAAAGGGTATGAGATTGTCATAAAAAATGAAATTTGTCGGGTTCAAGATGACAATTTTGGCTTAATTGCTCAAGTTAAAATGACTGCAAACAAAATGTTTCCTCTCTATCTCAATACTATAAAACAATCATGCATCTTAGCAAAACAAGGAGATAATGCCTGATTGTGGCATTTTCGATTTGGGCATCTTAATTTTCCTGGATTAAGAACCTTGCAACAGAAGAATATGGTGATTGGTCTTCCAAAAATTTTATCTCCATCTGAAATTTGTGAAGAGTGTGTAGTTAGCAAGCATTTTCGCAATTGTTTTCCACAAAAGGGTTCATGGAGAGCAAAGAAGGAACTTGAACTTGTTCATTCTGATATTTGTGGACCAATAACACCATCTTCTAATGGAGGTAAAAGCTACCTAATTACCTTCATTGATGATTTTACTCAAAAAAGTTGGGTATATTTTTTGCTGGAAAAATCTGAAGCTTTTGAAGCTTGTAAAAGCTTTAAAGTACTTGTTGAAAAGGAGATTGGCAGTCCAATAAAAGTTCTTCGTTCAGATCGTGGGGGAGAATATAAATCACATGAATTTGAAAATTTTTGTGAGCTTCATGGAATCAAAAGGCAACTTACAGTAGCCTACTCGCCCCAACAAAATGGAGTCTGTGAAAGAAAAAATCACACTATTATGAACATAGTGCGGAGCATTTTGACAAGCAGTGGCATTTCTAGAAATTTTTGGCCTGAAGCAGTCAGTTGGAGCATTCATATCCTGAATAGATGCCCCACATTTGCAGTTAAGAACATGACTCCGGAGGAAGCATGGAGCAGAAAACGACCAGTCGTAGATCACTTCAGAATATTTGGGTGCATTGCATATGCCCACATTCCTGATTAAAAGAGAAAGAAGATAGACGACAAGGGAGAGAAATGTATTTTTCTCGGTGTTAGTGATCAATCAAAAGCTTACAAGCTTTAATCCTAACACTAAGAAAATATTGATTAGTCGGGATGTCATCTTTGATGAAAATCAATTTTGGTCGTGGAACAAAAATTCCATGGGAGAACAAATTACTGTTTGTCTTGATGGAGAAGATGGTGAAGAAGCAATTCATCCACAACAACAAGTTCCAGTAGTTGTTCAAGACAATGATCCTGAAAGTTATAAAACTTCACCAGTTATGGGAGTGGAGATAGAAGTTATAGGTGATTCACGTGCCCCTCGTATTCAAAGAAGGCTAGCATGGATGACAGATTACAAGGTAAGAGGAATTGATCAATCTGAAGATTCTCTCACTCATTTTGCTCTATTTTCAGATTGTGATCCAACAAATTTTGAAAGTGCTGTCAAAGATGAAAAATGGCGAAAGGCAATGGATGATGAAATTGCCGCCATTGAAAAAAATGATACATGGGAGCTTGTTGATCTACCAGTAGGACACAAAATGATTGGAGTAAAATGGGTCTATAAAACTAAACTGAAGAAGAATGGGGAGATTGATAAGTACAAGGCGTGGTTGGTAGAGAAAGGCTACACACAAGAATTCAGAGTGGATTACAGAGAATTTTTTGTTCCTGTTGTCAGACTTGATATGATCATATTGGTAATTGCATTGGCTGCTCAAAATTCGTGAATCATCTGCCAATTGGATATGAAGTCTGCTTTTCTACACGAAGACTTACAAGAATAGGTATTTACTGAACAACCTTCTGGTTATGTTAAGATTGATGAAGCATATAAAGTTTGCAGATTAAAGAAGTCTCTTTACGGACTAAAACAAGCACCTAGAGCTTGGTATAGTCATATAAACACTTATTTTCAAAAGGAGGACTTTAAAAAATATCCATATCAGCATACTTTGTATACTTAGTGTGAAGATAGAGGTAAAATGTTGATTGTGTGCTTATATGTAGATGATTTGATTTATACAGGAAATGATAAAGTCATGTTTGAAAAGTTTAAAAGGTCTATGATGCTTGAGTTTGATATGTCTGATCTTGGAATGTCGCATTACTTTCTTGGCATCGAAATAGTGCAATCAGATGATGGAATATTTCTTTCTCAAAAGAAGTATGTGAGAGAAATTTTAGATAGGTTCAGATGAGCAAATGCAATCCTATTACTTCACCATCAAAAGTTGGCTTGCAGCTTACAAAGGATATTGGAGGAAAAAGGATCGATGGCACCTTTTTCAAACAAGTTGTGGGAAGTCTAATGTATTTGACAGCAATAAGGCCAGATGTCACACATGCCGTAGGTTTCATTAGCATATTCATGGAGAATCCAAAAGAATTACATTTGTTGGTTGCAAAAAGGATCCTTCGATACTTAAAAGTTATTATGCTGGAGACTTGGATGATCGAAAGAGTACTTCAGGCTATGTGTTTATGCTGAGTTCAGGTGCAGTCTCATGGTCATCAAAGAAGCAACCAATCATCACTTTGTCAACAACTGAAGCTGAATTTGTTGCTGCTACTGCATGCGGCTCGCAAGCCATTTGGCTAAGAAATGTTCTTACTGGACTGAATTTCAAGCAACAATAATTTATTGCGACAAAAGTTCTGCTATTAAGTTGTCCAGAAATCCAGTATTTCACGGGAGAAGCAAGCATATTTATGTAAGGTTTCATTTTTTAAAAGATCTTATCGAAGATGGAGTAATTGATCTTGTCTACTGCAGAAGTGAAGATCAGATAGCTGACATTTTCACCGAATCCCTCAAAAATGCATCATTTGTGAAGCTTAGGAAATTACTTGGAGTTTGTTCTTTTGTGGGTGCGACTTCAGATAAGATGAATGTTCTGAGAACATCAGTTTAAGGGAGGGAATGTTGAAACACGTGATATGTCTTAGTTTGTTATCTGCTATCCTAGTTTATAGGACCTGTTGGCAGTAGTTTTCTATTTATTAGGAGCAGTTATGTTTCAAGAGTTTGATTTCCAGTAAGAAACTGAGTAGGATATTTTATAATAAAACTGTTTAGAAATTGTTTAGCTATTAGTTACGTTGGTTCCTATTTTTCTGAAGTTAGCTGTTGTTACTCACTTGTATAAAGCGAACTTGCAGCAGTATAATAAAATACACTTGCTCGATTCTTTTGTAATTTCTCTGTCTTTCTACTAAATATTTTGTAACAATTTATCTAGTTTAAAAAATTAATAGATAATTTACATGATATTAAAAATAGATGTAGAGCAACATTTGTCCAGTTTGAACCTTGATATTATATACTATTTATAACTCAAGACGTTACATTTATCATGTGTGTCAAGTCAATAGTAGACAATTATTATTGAAAGAAAGGAGAATATTAATATATCCTAATAAAGAAAGTATGCAAGAAGTTTTGCCCAAAATGAGCTCCAAAGCCTCCACCCACCCATCTAGACATAGGCTAACACCCATAAAAAATCACAAAAAATCATAATTCCTGTCGTTTCACCCATTTGACCTAGGAAAAAGCTCAGCCATCCCCTCCAAAGAAACACCATCCATTTAAAGGGTCGTCAGAGATGTGCCTAAGAAGTTTCGCCCAAAATGGGCTCCACCTATCGAGCCATAAGCTAACACCCATGGGAAATTGCAAACCAACCAGATTCACTCAATAGGTTGTTAGGGGACCGCCCGAGAAGTTTCACCCAATTTTGAGCTCGACGCTCGGACCCACCCCCAAACCGTGGGCTAACACCCACTAAAAGTCGCAAAAAATCCAAAATTTTTGTTGTTTCTCCTGTTTGACTTGAAAAATGGCTCAAACGACCCTGCTAAGCCAATAAAATCCACTTAGTATGCCTCCGGGGAACCTCCCGAGAAGTTTCACCCAATTTTAGGCCTAGGCCCAGCCCCACCCCCTAAATCGTGGGCTAAAACCCACCGAAAATTGCAAAAATTCCGTAATTCCTGCTATTTCACCCATTTGACTTGGAAAATGGCTCCAATAACCCTGCCAAACGGCCAAACCAACTAGATCCACTCAATAGGCCTTCGGGGGATCACCCAAGAAGTTTTGCCTAATTTCGGGCCAATGGCCCGAGCCCACTCCCCAAACTATGGGCTATCACCCATTGAAAGTCGTAAAAAACCCAGAAGTCCTATTGTTTCGCTCGTTTGACTTGGAAATGGCTCCAACGACTCCGCCAAAATAATTAAATCCACTAGCTGGACTATCCTGAGCCGCTCTAAAGTTTGCTGGGGGCCGTCGACCAATTTTTGGCCCCAATCATGCCTGAACCCTAGCCCACCCCGAAAATTCTGGGCTAACCCCAATCGAATTGCGCTAAAAATAGCTTATTCGCATCATTTTGCCTGTTTACCGTCCAATATTCGGCTCACGATTCCTCCAAACCCCGGGCCCACCACCAAAATTGTGGGGTATAGCACACCGATTTGGCATGAAAATGTCCGTTTTCATCGTTTCGCTCGTTTGACCACCTAAATGGCCCCGTCCATCTAAACGACCCATACTAGGCCGTTCCCCAGCCTCCCTCACATACCCCGGTTGATTTTTGGCCCACGACACCCCCGAATCCTAGGCCCACCTTTACAACCATGGGCTAAAACACATTGATTTGGCCCAAAAATACCTCGTTCACGCCGTTTCACCCGTTTGACCACCTAAATAGCCCCACCCACCCAAACGGCCCATACTAGGCCGCTTCCTAGCCTCTTCGGCATGCCTCAGTCAATTTTTGGCCCACGACACCCCCGTACCCCAGGCCTACCCCCGAAATCATGGGCTATAGCACACCGATTCTGTCCAAAAATATCCCGTTCACGTCGTTTCTCCCGTTTGACCACCCAAATGCCCCACCCATCCAAATAGCCCATACTAGGCTATTCCTTAGCCTCTCTGGCATGCCCCGGTCAATTTTTGGCCCATGGGACCCCCGAACCCCGAGCTCACCCCCAGAACCATGGGCTATAGCACATCAATTTGGATCGAAAATACCCCGTTCGCATCGTTTTGCCTGTTTGACCGCCCAAATGGCCTTGCCCACCCAAGCATCCCACACCCAGCCTCCCTGGCATGTATCAGTTGATTTTTGGCCAACGGTACCCCCAAAACCTGGGCCCATCCCCAGAACCGTGGGTTATACCCACTAATTTGACTCAAAAATACCCTGTTCGCATCGTTTCGCCCGTTTGACCACCCAAATGGGCTCGCCCACTCAAATGGTCCATATTAGGTCGCTCTTCATCCTCCCTGGAATGCCCCGATCAATTTTTACATATGACACCCCCGAACCATGGACCCACCCTCGAAATCGTGGGCTATAGCATACCGATTTGACGTAAAAATATCCCTTTCGCGCCGTTTCTCCTATTTGACCACCCAAATGGACCCACCCACCCAAACGGCCCAAACTAGGCCGCTCTCCTGCCTCCCCGGCATACCGATTTTCAAAAAATGGCAACCCCAAACCCCGGGCCACCCCAGAACCGTGGGCTATAGCACACCAATTTGGCTAGAAAATGCCCCGTTCGTGTCGTTTCTCTCGTTTGACCACCCAAATGGACCAGCCCACCCAAACAGACCATAGTAAGCCTCTCTCCAGCCTTCCTAGAAGGGCCTAGTCGATTTTTAGCCCCCAATACCCCCAGACACCAGGCCCACCCTCGAAACCGTGGGCTATAGCACATCGATTTGACCCGAAAATACCCCATTCACTCGTTTGTCCACCCTAATGGCCACAAAAATTTAAACATACCACACTGGGATGATCCCCAACCTCCCTGGAACACCCCGGTCGATTATTGGCCCACAGAACAGCAGGACCCTGGCCCCACCCCCGAAATCGTGGGCTACAGCACACCGATTTTGCCCAAAAATGCCCCGTTCGCGTTGTTTTGCCCGTTTATCTACCCAAATGCCACAAAAATTAAACGGACCACACTGGGATGATCCCCAACCTCCCGGGCATTCCCCAATCAATTTTTGGCCAATAATACGCCCGAACCCCGAGCATACCCCCAAAACCGTGGGCTATAGCACATCGATTTGGCCCAAAAATGCCCCGTTTACGACATCTCGCCCGTTTGTCATCCAAATTGTCACGAAAATTTAAAAAGACTACACTAGGTTAATCCTAAACCTCTCGAGCATGCCTCGGTTGATTTTTGACCCACAGTACACCCGGACCCCAGTTTCACCCTTGAAACCGTGGGCTATAACACACCAATTTAGCCTGAAAATGCCCTGTTCGCGTTGTTTCGCCCGTTAGTCCATCCAAATGTCCACAAAATTTAAACGGACCACACTGGAATGATCCCAACCTCCCTAGCATACCCCTGTCAATTTTTGGCCCACAACACGCTCAAACCCCGGGCCGACCCCTAAAATCTTGGGCTATAGCACACCGATTTGGCCCAAAAATGCCCTATTTGCTTCCTTTCGCCTGTTTATCCACCCAAATGGCCACGAAAATTTAAACGAACTACACTGGGATGATCCCCAACATCCCTGGCATGCCTCAGTCAATTTTGGGCCCACAACACTCCCAAACCCAGGCACCACACCCGAAACTGTGGGCTATAGCAAATTAATTTAACCCAAAAATGCCCCGTTCGCGCTGTTTCGCCCGTTTATCGACCCAAATGGCCACAAAAGTTTAAACGGACCATACTGAGATAATCCCCAACCTCCCTGGCAGGCCTCGATTAATTTTCAACCTATAGCACATTCGAAACCCGGGACCACCCCCAAAACCGTGGGTTATAGCACTCCAATTTGACCTAAAAATGCCCCATTTGCGCCGTTTCGCCCGTTGGTCCACCCAAATGGCCACTAAAATTTAAATAGACCACACTGGGATGATCCCCAACCTCCCTGTCACGCCCTGGTCAATTTTTGGCACACAACACGCCCAGACTCTGGGCTCACCCCCAAAATCGTGGGCCATAGCACACCGATTTGGCCCAAAAATGCCTCGTTCGCCTCGTTTCTCCTACTTTTCCACCCAAATGGCCACAAAAATTTAAACGGACCACACAAGGACGATCCTTAATCTCCCTGGCATGCCCCGACTGATTTTTGGACCACAGCATGCTCAGAACCCGGGCCCACCCCCAAAACCATGGGCTATAGCACACTAATTTAGCCCGAAAATGCCCCGTTTGCGCTGTTTAGCCCGTTTGTCCACCCAAATGGCCACAAAAATTTAAACAGAATATACTGGGATGACCCTCAATCTCTCTGGCATGCCTCGATCGATATTAGGCCTACAACACGCCCGGATCCTGGGCTCACCCCAAAAATTGTGGGCTATAGCACACCAATTTAGCTTGAAAATGCCTCGTTCGCACCGTTTCTTCCGTTTGTCCACCCAAATGGCCACAAAAATTTAAACGGACCATACTGGGATTATCCCAAACCTCCTTAGCATACCCCGGTCAATTTTTGACTGACAGCACGCCCGAACCCCGGGCCCACCCCTGAAACTGTGGGCTATAACACACCAATTTAGCCCGAAAATGCCCATTCGCGTTGTTTCGCCCGTTTGTCCATCCAAATGGCCACAAAAATTTAAACGGACCATACTGGGATGATACCCAACCTCTCTGGCATGCCTCGATCGATTTTCGGCCAACAAAACACCCGGACTCCGGTCCCACCCCCAAACCCATGCGTTATAGCACACCGATTTGTCTTTAAAATGCCTCGTTCGCACAGTTTCACCCGTTTGTCCACCCAAATAGCCTAAAAAATTTAAACGGACCATACTGGGATGATCCCAAACCTCCCTGGAATGCCCCGATCAGTTTTTGTCCCACAGCACGCTCGGACCCCTGGACCACCTCCGAAACGGTGGGCTATAGCACATTGATATGGCCCAAAAATGCTCCATTCGTGCCGTTTCGCCCGTTTGTCCACCCAAATGTCCACAAAAATTTAAACGGACCACACAGGGACGATCCCCAACCTCCTTGGCACGCCCCGATCGATTTTTGACACTCAACACGCCTGTACCCCGAGCCAACCCATGAAATCGTGGGCTATAGCACACTGACTTTGCCCGAAAATGTCTCATTCGCACCGTTTTGCCGGTTTATCCACCAAAAATGAAAATTTGAATGGATCACACTAAGATGATGCTTAACCCCCTGGCATTCCCCGTTCTATTTTCAGCCCACAACACACTCAAACCCCGGGCCCACCCCCAAAATTATAGGCTATAACACTTTGATTTGGCCCAAAATGCTTGTTCGCGTCGTTTCGCCCATTTGTATAACCAAATGGCCACGAAAATTTAAACGGACCATACTGGGACGATTCCCAACCTCCCTGGCATGCTCGGTCAATTTTTGTCCCATAGTATGCCCGTACCCCGATCCCAAAACTGAAATCGTAGGGTATAGCACACCGATTTAGCCTAAAAATGCCCCGTTCATGTCGTTCGAGCTATTTTTCCCGTTTGTCCACCCAAATGGCCACGAAAATTTAAATGGACTACACTGGACGATCTCCAACCTCCCTGGCATGCCCCGATCGATATTTAGCCCTTAGCACACTCGGACCCCGGGGCCATCCCCGAAATTGTTGGTTATAGCTCACCGATTTGGCTCGAAAAAGCCCCGTTCGCGATGTTTCGCATGTTTGACCACCCAAATGGCCCCAAAAATTTAAACGGACCACACTAGGATGATCCCCAACTTCCCTGGCATGCCCCAATTAATTTTTTCCCCACAGCACGCTCGGACCCCAGGCCTACCCCCAAAACCGTGGGTTATAGCATGCCGATTTGCCCTGAAAATGCCCTGTTCGCGCTGTTTTGCTCGTTTGACCACCCAAATGGCTATGAAAATTTTAGCGGACCACACTAGGATGATCCCCAACCTTACTATCATGCCTCAGTCGATTATCGGCCTATAGCACACCCGGACCCCAGGCCCATCCCCGAAACCGCAGGCTATAGCCCACCGATTTGGCTCGATAATGCCCTGTACGCTCGTTTGTCGACCCTAATGGCCAGGAAAATTTAAACGGACCACACTGAGACTATCCCAAACCTCCTTTTCACACCCTGGCAATTTTCGACCGACAGCCAGGGCCCACCCCCAAAATCGTGGACTATAGCACACCGATTTGGCCTAAAAATGCCCCGTTCGCGCTGTTTTGCCCGTTTGTCCTCCTAAATGGCCACAAAAAATTAAACGGACCACGCTGGGAAGATCCTCAACCTCCCTGGCATGCCCCGATTGATTTTCGGCCTACAATACATCCGAATCCCGGGCACACACCCGAAACCATGCGCTTTAGAACACTGATTTCGCTCGAAAATGCTCTGTTTGGGCTGTTTCACCCGTTTGTCCACCCAAATAGCCACGAAAATTTAAACGTACCATACTGGGATGATCCCAAACCTCTTTGGCACGCCCCGGTCGATTTTTGACCCATAATACGCCCGAACCCCGGGACCATCCCTGAAACCATGGGCTATAACATATCAATTTGGCTAAAAAATGCCCCGTCTGTGCCGTTTCACTCGTTTGTCCACCCAAATGGCCCCGAAAATTTAAACAGAACACATTGGGATGACCCCAACCTCCCTGGCTTGCCCCGGTTAATTTTAGGCCCACAGCACGCCCGGACCCCGGGCTCACCCCCAAAACTGTGGGCTATAGCACACAAATTTGGCCCCAAAAGGCCCCGTTCAAGCCGTTTCTCCCGTTTGTCCACCCAAATGGCCACAAAAATTTTAACGGATCACACTGGGACTATCCCAAACCTACTTGGCACACCTCAATCTATTTTCGACCGATAACACACCCAAACCCTGGGCCCACCCCCAAAACCATGGACTATAGCACACTGATTTGGCCCGAAAATGCCCCGTTCACGCAGTTTCGCCCGTTTATCCACCCAAATGGCCACAAAAATTTAAATAGACCACACTGGGATGATCCCCAACCTCCCTGGCATGCCCGGTCAATTTTCGGCCCACAGTACGCCCGAACCCCGGTCACACCCCCAAAACCGTGCGCTATAACACACCAATTTGGCTCAAAAATGCCTCGTTTGCGCCATTTCACCCGTTTGTTTGCCCAAATAGCCATGAAAATTTAAACCGACCATACTGGGATGATTCCAAACCTTCCTGACATGCCCAAGTTGATTTTCGGCCTAAAGTACGCCCAGACCCCGGGACCACCCCTAAAATCGTGGGCTATAGCACACCGATTTGGCCCAAAAATTCCCCATTCGCACCGTTTCGCATGTTTGTCCACCCAAATGGCCACAAAACTTAAACAAACCATACTGGGATGATCCCCAACCTCCCTAGCATGCCCAGTCTTTTTTTGACACTTAGCACGCCCGTACCCCGGGGCAACCCCTAAAACCATGGGCTATAGCACACTGACTTGGCTCGAAAATGCCCCATTCACGCCGTTTTGCTGGTTTGTCCACCTAAATAGCCACGAAAATTTAAAAGGACCATACTAGGATGATCCCTTACCTCCTTGGCATGCTCCGTTCTATTTTCAGCCCACAACACGCTCCTACCCCGGGCCCACCCCTAAAATTATGGGCTATAGCACATTGATTTGGCCCAAAAATGCCCTGTTCGTGCTGTTTCGCCTATTTGTATGACCAAATGTCCATGAAAATTTCAACGGACTACACAAGGGCGATCCCAACCTCCTTGGCATGCCTGATCAATTTTTGGCCCACAGCATGCCTGGACCCTTGGTCCACAACCAAAACCGTAGGTTATAGCACATCGATTTGGCCCAAAAATGCCCCGTTCATGCCGTTCGTGTCGTTTTACCCATTTGTCCACCCAAATGGCCATAAAAATTTACTTGGACCACACTGGGACAATCCTAATCTCCCAGGCATACCTGAATCGATTTTTGGCCCATAGAACGCCTGGACCCCTGAGCCACCACCGAAATCGTGGGCTATAGCACTCCAATTTTGCCCAAAAATGCCCCGTTCGCACCATTTCGTCTGTTTGACCACCGAAATGGCCTACAAAATTTAACGAACCACACTGGGATGATCCCTGATCTCACTGGCCTGCCCTGGTCGATTTTTGGCCCACAGCACGCCCGGAACCCAAGCCCACCCCCAAAACCGTGGTCGATAGCACACCTATTTGGCCTGATAATGCCTTATTCGCCCGATTGTCCACCCTAATGTCCACAAAAATTTAAACAGGCAACACTGGAATGATCCCCAACCTCCATGTCATGCCTCGGTCAATTATCGACCCACAGAACGCCCGGACCCTAGGTCCACCCCCAAAATCGTGGGCTATAGCAGACCGATTAGGCCTGAAAATGCCCCGTTCACGTTGCTTTACCCGTTTATTTGCCCAAATGCCATGAAAATTTAAACGGACCATACTGGGATGATGCTCAACCTCCCTGGTATGCCCTAGTTGATTTTCAGCCAACAACACACCCGAACCCTGGCACCCCCCAAAAACATGGGCTATAGCATACCGATTTGGACCAAAAATGCCCCGTTCTGGGCCCACCCCAAAAATCGTGGGCTATAGCACACCGATTTGGCCTGAAAATGCCCCATTCACGTCGTTTTGCCCGTTTGTCCACTCAAATGGCCACGAAAAAT
The DNA here is from genome assembly GCA_030864215.1 of Capsicum pubescens. Taxonomy (NCBI): domain Eukaryota; kingdom Viridiplantae; phylum Streptophyta; class Magnoliopsida; order Solanales; family Solanaceae; genus Capsicum; species Capsicum pubescens. Next base: position 418,165,847 of record CM061548.1, read on the forward strand.
TAAACGGGTCACACCGGGATGATCCCCAACCTCCCTGACTTGCCCCAGTCGATTTTCAGCTGATAGCACGCACGGACCCCGGGGTCACCCCCAAAACCGTGGGCTATATTACACTGATTTGGCCCAAAAATGCCCCGTTCGCACCGTTTTGCCCGTTTGTCCACCCAAATATCCAAAAAAAATTAAACGGACCAAACTGGGACTATTCTTAACCTCCTTTGCACACTATGGTCGATTTTCGACCCACAGCACGCCCGGACCCTGGGTCCACCCCCGAAACCATGGGCTATAGCACACCGATTTTGCCTAAAAATGCCCCGTTCGTGCCGTTTCGCCCGTTTGTCCACCCAAATGACCATAAAAAATTAAACGGACCATACTGGCATGATCCCCAACCTCCTTGGCATGCCCCGATCAATTTTTATACTACAGAATGCCCGAAACCCGGGCCCACCCCTAAAACCGTATGCTATAGCACACCGACTTGGCTCGAAAATGCCCTGTTTACGCCGTTTCGCCCGTTTGTCCACCCAAATAGCCACGAAAAATTAAACGGACCACACTGGGACAATTTCCAACCTCCCTGGAACACCCCGGTTGATTTTTGACCCACAAGACACCCGAACCCTGGGTCCACCCCCCAAACCGTGGGCTATAGCACACCAATTGGGCCTAAAAATGCCCCGTTCACCCCGTTTCGCCCGTTTGTCCACCCAAATTACCACGAAAAATTAAACAGACCACACTGGGATGATCCCCAACCTTCCGAGCATGCCCCGATCGATTTTCATCCCATAGCACGCCCAAAACCCAGGCCCATATCTGAAACCGTGGGCTATAACACATTGATTTGGCCAAAAAATGCCCGTTCACGCCGTTTCGCCGTTTGTCCACCCAAATAGCCAATAAAAAATAAACAGACCATACTGGGACGATCCCTAACCTCCTTGGCATGTCCTGGTCGATTTTTACTCCACAACACGCCCGAACCTGGGGCCCACCCCCAAAACTGTAGGCTATAGCACATCGATTTTGCAAAAAAATGCCCCGTTCGTGCCCTTTTGCCCGTTTGTTGATCCATATGGCCACGAAAAACTAATTGGATCACATTGGGATGATCCCAACCTCCCTGGCACACCTCGATCGATTTTTGACCCACATCACGCCCGATCCCCGAGCCCACTCCCAAAACTGTGGGCTATAGAACATCGATTTGGTCAGAAAATGCCCCGTTCGGGCCGTTTTGCCTGTTTGTCCACCCAAATGGCCACGAAAAATTAAAGAAACCACATTGGGATGATCCCCAACCTCCCTGGCACGCCCTAGTCGATTTTTGGACTACAGTAGCGCCGTACCCCGGTCCCACCCCCAAAACCGTAGGCTATATCACCCCGATTTAGCCCAAAAATGCCTCGTTCGCGCTGTTTCGCCTGTTTGTCCACCCATATGGCCACGAAAAATTAAACGTACCACACTGGGATGATCCTCAACCTCCATGACACGTCCCGATTGATTTTCGACCCACATCACGCCCAGACCCCGGGCCCAACCCCAAAACCGTGGGCTATATCACACCGATTTGGCCCGAAAATGCCCGTTTGAGTCGTTTCGCTAGTTTGTCCACCCAAATGGCCACAAAAAATTAAACGGACCACACTGGGATGATCCTTAACCTCCCTTGCACGCTACGATCGATTTTCGTCCCACAACACGTCTGGATCCCGGGTCCACCATGAAACCGTGGGCTATAGCACTCCAATTTAGCTCGAAAATGCCCCGTTCATTCCGTTTCACCTGTTTGTCCACCCAAATAGCCACGGAAAATTAAACTGACCATACTGGGATGATCCCCAACCTCCCTGGCACGCCTCGATCAATTTTCGGCCTAGAGTACGCCCGAACCCCGGGCCCACCCCTAAAACCGTGGGCTATAGCACATCGATTTTGCCCAAAAATGCTTTGTTCGCGCCGTTTCGCCTGTTTGTCCACCTAAGTGGCCACAAAAAACTAAACGGACCATAGTAGGATGATCCTCAACCTCCCTGACACACCCCGGTAGATTTTCGAACCATAGCATGCCCGGACCCCGGACCCACTCCCAAAACCATGGCCTATAGCACACCGATTTAGCCCAAAGATGCCCCGTTCACGCCGTTTTGCCTGTTTGTCCACCAAAGGGCCATAAAAAATTAAATGGACCACACTGGGATGATCCCCAACCTCCTTGACATGGCCCGGTCGATTTTTGGCACATAGCACGCCCGGACCCTGGGTCTACCCCTGAAACCGTGGGCTATTGCACATCGATTTGGCATGAAAATGCCCCGTTTGCACCGTTTCACCCGTTTGTCCACCCAAATAGCAATGAAAAATTAAACCAACCATACTGGGACGATCCCCAACCTCCCCGACATGCCCTAATCAATTTTTGACCCACAGCACTCCCGGACCCCGGGCCCACCCCCAAAACCATGGTCAATAGCACACCGATTTGGCCCGAAAATGCCCCATTCGCGCTGTTTTGCCCTTTTGTCCACCCAAATGGCAACGAAAAATTAAACGGACCATACTGATATGATCTCCAACCTCCCTGGTATGCCCTGGTCGATGTTTGACCCACAGTACGCCCGATCCCTGGGCCCACCCCCAAAATCGTGGACTAAAGCACACCAATTTAGCCATAAAATGCCCCGTTCGCACCGTTTTGCCCGTTTGTCTATTCAAATGGCCACGAAAAATTTAATGGACCACATTGGGATGATCCCCAACCTCCCCGGCACGCCTTGGTCAATTTTGGGCCCACAACACATCCGGGTCCCAAGCCCACCCCCGAAACTATGGGCTATAGAACATCGATTTGACCAAAAAATTCCCCGTTCACGCCGTTTTTCCTGTTTGTCCACCCAAATGGCCACGAAAGACCACACTGGGATGATCTCCAACCTCCCTGGCAAGCCCTGGTCGATTTTCGGCCTACAGCACACCCGGACCCCTGGCCCACCCCCGAAACCATGGGCTATATCACACCGATTTAGCTTAAAAATGCCCCATTCACGTCGTTTCGCCTGTTTGTCCACCCAAATAGCCACGAACAATTAAACGGGCTACAATGGGACTATCCCCAACCTCTCTGATATGCCCCAGTCGATTTTTAGCCCAAAGCACGCCCGAACCCTGGGACCACCCCCAAAACCATGGGCTATAGCACACTGATTTGGCCCAAAAATGCCCCGTTTCGCCCGTTTATCCACACAAATAGCCACGAAAAATTAAACGGACCACACTGGGACGATCCCCAATATCCCTAGCATGCCTCGATCTCTTTTCGACCAACAACACGCCCGGACCCCGGGCCCACCCCCAAAACTGTGGGACATAGCACACCGATTTAGCCCAAAAATGCCTCATTTGCGACGTTTCGCCCGTTTGTCCACCCAAATGTCCACAAAAAATTAAACGGACCACACTAGGATGATACACAATCTCCCTGGCATGCACCGGTCAATTTTTTCCCCACAACACGCTTGGACCCCGATCCCACCCCCAAAACAGTGGGTTGTAGCACACCGATTTAGCCCCAAAAGGCCCCGTTTGCGCCGTTTCGCCAGTTTGTCCACCCAAATAGCCACGAATAATTAAACGGGCCATAATGGGACGATCCCCAACCTCCCTAACATGCCCTGATCGATTTTTGGCCCACAGCACGCCCGATCCCTGGGCCCACCCCCAAAACCATGGGCTATATGACACCGATTTGGCCCAAAAATGCCCCGTTTGCACCGTTTCGCCTGTTTGTCCACACAAATAGCCACGAAAAATTAAACGAACCACACTGGGATGATCCCCAACATCCCTAGTATGCCCCGATCTATTTTCGACCAACAGCGTGCCCGGATCCCGGGCCCACCTTCAAAATCGTGGGATATAGCACACCGATGTAGCCTTAAAATGTCCCATTTGCGACGTTTTGCCCGTTTGTCCACCCAAATGGCCACAAAAATTTAAACTGACCATTCTGGGATGATGCACAACCTCCCTGGCATGCCCCGATCAATGTTTTGGCCTACAACACGCCCGAAACCCGGGCCCACCCCCAAAACAATGGGCTATAGCATACCAATTTGGCCTAAATATGCCCCGTTCGCGCCGTTTCACCCATTTGTCCACCCAAATAGCCACGTAAAATTAAACGGACCACACTGGGATGATCCCAAACATCCCTGGCATGCCTCGATCGACTTTTGACCCACATCACGCCCGAAACCTGGGCCCACCCCTGAAATCATGGGCTATAGCACACCAATTTGGTCTGAAAATGCCCCATTCGTGCTGTTTTGCCCGTTTGTCCACCCAAATGGCCATGAAAAATTAAACAGACCATACTGTGATGATCCCCAACCTCCCTGGTATGTCTCGGTCAATTTTGGGCCCACAGCACGCCCAGGACCTGGGCCCACCCCCAAAACCGTGGGCTATAGCACACCAATTTGGCACTAAAATGCCCCGTTCGTGCCTTTTTGCCCGTTTGTCCACCCAAATAGCCACGAAAAATTAAACGGACTACACTGGGATATCCTTAACCTCCCTGACATACCTCGGACGATTTTCGACTCACAGCACGCCCAGACCCCTGGCCCACCTGTAAAAACTTGCTCTATAGCACATTGATTTGGCCCAAAAATGCCCCGTTCCCGCCTTTTTGCGTATTTTCCATAGAAATGGCAACGGAAAATTAAACGAACCATATTGGGACGATCCCCAACATCCTTGGCATATCCTGATCGAATTTCAACCCACAACATGCTCAAACTCCGGGTCCACCATCGAAATCGTGGGCAATAGCACACCGATTTGGCCCAAAAAGGCCCCGTTCGCGCTGTTTCACCACTTTGTCTACCCAAACGACCACGAAAAATTAACCGGACCACACTGGGATGATCCCCAACCTCCCTGGCTCTCCTTGGTCAATTTTTCTCCTATAGCATGCACGAACCCCTGGCCCACCCCCGAAACCATGGGCTATAGCATATCGATTTGGCCCGAAAATGCTCTGTCTGTGCTGTTTCGCCCGTTTGTCCACCCAAATAGCCACAAAAAAATAAACGAACCATACTAGGACAATCCCCAAATCCCTGGCATTCCCCGATTGATATTTCAACCACAGAACGCCCAGAACCCGGGCCCACCATAGAAACCGTGGGTTATATCACGCCGATTTATCCTGAAAATGCTATGTTCGCGCTGTTTTGTCCGTTTGTCCACCCAAATGGCCATAAAAACTTAAACGGATAAAAGTAGGACAATCCCCAACCTTCCTATCATGCCTCGATCATGTTTTAGCCCATAACACGCCCGAACCCGGGTCCCACCCCCAAAATTGGACATCGATTCGCCCCAAAAATGCTTTATTTGCATCATTTGCCCGTTTGTCCACCCAAATAACCACGAAAAATTAAACGGACCACACTGGAATGAGCCCCAACCTCCCTGGCATACCCCAGTCAATTTTTGGCCCACAACACGCCCGTACAACGAGTACACTGCTGAAACCGTGGGCTATAGCACATTGATTTAGCCTGAAAATACCCCGTTCGCACCGTTTCGCCTGTTTGTCCACCCAAATGGCCATAAAAAATTAAACGGACCACACTGAAATGATCCTTAATCTCCCTTACCCGTCCAAGATGATTTTTGATCCACAACACGCTCGAACCCGAGCCTACCCCCGAAACCGTGGGCTATAGCACATCGATTTGTCTCGAAAATGCCCCGTTCGCGCCGTTTCATCCGTTTGTCCTCCCAAATGGCCACGAAAAATTAAACAGACCATACGGGGACTATCCCCAACCTCCCCGGCATGCTCCGATCAATTTTTGACCCACAACACGCCCTGACCCCAGGCCAACCCCCAAAACCGTGGTCTATAGTACACCGATTTGGCCCGAAAATGTCCCATTCGCGCTGTTTCGCCCTTTTGTCCACCCAAATGGCCACGCAAAATTAAACGGACCATACTGAGATGATCCCCAACCTCCTTGGTATGCCCTGGTCGATGTTTGACCCACAGTACGTCCGATCCCTAGGCCCACCCCTGAAATCGTGGGCTAAAGCACACCGATTTAGCCATAAAATACCCCGTTCGCACCGTTTTGCCCGTTTGTCCATTCAAATGGCCACGAAAAATTTAAGGGACCATATTGGGATGATCCCCAACCTCCCCGTCATGCCTTGGTAAATTTTGGGCCCACAGCACATCCGGGTCCCAAGCCCACCCCCGAAACTATAGGCTATAGAACATCGATTTTGCCAAAAATTTCCCCGTTCGCGCCATTTTGCCAGTTTGTGTACCCAAATAGCCACGAAAGACCACACTAGGATGATCCCCAACCTCCCTGGCAAGCCCTGGTCAATTTTTGGCCTACAGCACACCCGGACCCCTGGCCCACCCCCGAAATCGTGGTCTATATCACACCGATTTAGCTTAAAAATGCCCCGTTCACGTCGTTTTGCCTGTTTGTCCACCAAAATAGCCACGAACAATTAAACGGGTAACAATGGGACTATCCACAACCTCCCTGACATGCTCCGGTCGATTTTTGGCCCACAACACGCCCGAACCCTGGGCCCACCCCCAAAACCATGGGCAATAGCACACCGATTTGGCTAAAAAATGCCCCATTTGCGCCGTTTCGCCCGTTTGTCCACACAAATAGCCACGAAAAATTAAACGGACCACACTAGGACGATCCCCAACATCCCTACCATGCCCCGATCTATTTTCGACCAACAGCACGCCCGGATCCCGGGCCCACCCCCAAAACCGTGGGATATAGCACACTAATTTAGCCCGAAAATGCCTCATTTGCGATGTTTCGCCCGTTTGTCCACCTAAATGGCCACAAAAAATTAAACGGACCACACTAGGATGATCCACAATCTCCCTGGCATGCACAGATCAATTTTTGCCCCAAAACACGCTTGGAACCCGATCCCACCCCCAAAACAGTGGGTTGTAGCACACCGATTTAGCCCAAAAAGGCCCCGTTTGCGCCGTTTCGCCTGTTTGTCCACCTAAATAGCCACAAACAATTAAACGAGCCACAACGGGACGATCCCCAACCTCCCTGACATACCCCGGTCAATTTTTGGCCCACAATACGCCCGAACCCTGGGCCCACCCCCAAAACCATGGGCTATAGCACACCAATTTAGCCCAAAAATGCCCCGTTTGCGCCGTTTCGCCCGTTTGTCCACACAAATAGCCACAAAAAATTAAACGGACCACACTGGGACGATCCCTAACATCCCTAGCATGACTCGATCTATTTTTGACCAATAGCATGCCCGGATCCCGTGCCCACCTCCAAAACCGTGGGATATAACACACCGATTTAGCCCGAAAATGCCCTATTTGCAATGTTTTGCCTGTTTGTCCACCCAAATGGCCACAAAAATTTAAAATGACCATTATGGGATGATGCCCAACTTCTCTGGCATGCCCCGGTCGATTTTTGGGCCACATCACACCCGGAACCTGGGCCCACCCCCAAAACCATGTGCTATAGCACACCAATTTGGCCTAAATATGCCCCGTTCGCGCTGTTTCGCCCATTTGTCCACCCAAATAGCCACAAAAAATTAAACGGACCAAACTGGGATGATCCCAAACATCCCTGGCATGCCTCGATCGATTTTTGACCCACAGCACGCCCGAAACCCGAGCCCACCCCCAAAACCGTGGGCTATAGCACACCGATTTGGTCCGAAAATGCCCCGTTTGTACTATTTCGCCCGTTTGTCCACCCAAATAGCCACGAAAAATTAAACGGACCATACTGTGATGATCTCCAACCTCCCTGGTATGCCTCGGTCAATATTTGGCCCACAGCACGCCCAGACCCTAGGCCCACCCCAAAAACCGTGGGCTATAGCACACTAATTTGGCCCTAAAATGCCCCGTTTGTGCCGTTTTGCCCGTTTGTCCACCCAAATAGCCACGAAAAATTAAACAGACTACACTGGGATGATCCTTAACCCCCCTAACATACCTCAGTCGATTTTTGACTCGCAGCACGCCTAGACCCCTTGCCCACCCACAAAAACTTGCTTTATAGCACACTGATTTGGCCCAAAAATGCCCCGTTCCTGCCTTTTTGCTCATTTGTCCACCAAAATGGCAACGAAAAATTAAACGAACCATACTTGGACGATCCCTAACATCCATAGCACACCCCGATCAAGTTTCAACCCACAACACCCTCGAACCCCGGGTCCACCATCAAAATCGTGGGCAATAGCACACCGATTTGGCCTAAAAAGGCCCCATTCGCGCTGTTTTGCCCCTTTGTCTACCCAAAAGGACACGAAAAATTAATTGGACCACACTGGGACGATACCCAACCTCTCTGTCTCTCCCCGGTCAATTTTTGGCCAACAGCATGCCCGGACCCCAGGCCCACCCCCAAAACCGTGGGCTATAGCATACCAATTTGGCCCGAAAATGCTTCATTCACGCTGTTTCGCCTGTTTGTCCACCCAAATAGCCACGAAAAATTAAACGATCCACACTAAGATGATCCCCAACATCCCAGGCATACCCCAATCGATATTTAGACCACAGAACTCCCAGAACCCGGGCCCACCCCCAAAACCGTGGGCTATATCACGCCGATTTATCCTGAAAATGCTCAGTTCACGCTGTTTTGCTCATTTGTCCACCCAAATGGCCAAAAAAACTTAAACGGACAATAGTAGGACAATCCCCAACCTCCTGTCATGCCTCAATCAATTTTTAGCCCACAACACGCCCGAACGCGGGTCCTACCCCTAAAATTGGACACCGATTCGGCCCAAAAATGCTTTATTTACATCGTTTTGCCCGTTTGTCCACACAAATAACCACGGAAAATTAAACGGATCACACTGGAATGATCCCTAACCTCCCTGGCATACCCCAGTCAATTTTTGGCCCACAACACGCCCGTACAACGAGCACACCGCTGAAACCGTGGGCTATAGCACACTGATTTAGCCTGAAAATGCCCCGTTCGTGCCGTTTCGCCTGTTTGTCCACCCAAATGGCCATAAAAAATTAAACGGACCACACTGGAACGATCTTCAATCTCCCTTGCCCGACCAAGATGATTTTTGATCCACAACACGCTCGAACCCGAGCCTACCCCCGAAACCGTGGGCTATAGCACATCGATTTGTCCCGAAAATGCCCCGTTCGCGCTGTTTCATCCGTTTGTCCTCCCAAATGGCCATGAATAATTAAACGGACTATACTAAGACAATCCCCAACCTCCCTGGCATGCCTTGGTGGATTTTAGGCCCACTGCACACTCGAACCTCAGGACCACCCCCTAAACCTTGGGCTATAACACACTAATTTGGCCCGAAAATGCCCCATTCGCGTCGTTTCTCCCGTTTATCAACCCAAATGGCGATGAAAAATTCAACAGACCATACTGGGACGATCCCCAACCTCCTTGGCAAGCCTCAACTAATTTTTGACTGACAGAACGACTGGATACCTGGCCCACCCCTGAAATCATGGGCTATTGCACACCAATTTGGCATGAAAATGCCCCATTCGCGCCGTTTTGCCTATTTGTCTACCCAAATCGCCACAAAATATTAAACAAACTATACTAGGATGATCCCCAACCTCCCTGGCATGCCTCAATCGATTTTTAGCCTACAGCACACTCGGACCCCGGTCCACCCACGAAACCGTGGGCTAAAGGACATCAATTTAGCATGAAAATGCCCCGTTCGTGCCGTTTGGCCCATTTGTTCACTTAAATGGCCTTGAAAAATTTAGCGGACCATACTGGGATGATCCAAAACATCCCTGAAATGCCCCGATCTATTTTCGGCCCTCAGCACACCTAGAACCAGGGCCCACCTCCAAAATTGTGGGCTATAGCACACCGATTTGGCCCAAAAATGCCCTGTTCGCGCCGTTTTGCCCGTTTGTCCACCCAAATGGCCACAAAAAATTAAATAGACAACACTGGGTCGACCCCTAACCTCCCTCGTACGCCCTAGTTGATTTTTAACCCACAACATGTCCGGACCCCAGGCCCACCCCCAAAACCGTGGGCTATAGCACACCGATTTGGCTCGAAAATGACCCGTTTGCGCCGTTTTACCTGTTTGACCCCCAAATGGTCGTGAAAAATTAAACGGACCATACTGGGACAATCCCTATCCTTCCTTCCATGCTCCGATCGATTTTTGGTCCACAGCACGCTTGACTCCAGGCCCACTCCCAAAACCGTGGGCTATAGCAACCAATTTGGCCTGAAAATGCCCCATTCACGCCGTTTTTCCCGTTTGTCCACCCAAATGGCCACGAAAAATTAAACGGACTATAATAGGAAGATCCCCAACCTCCCGGTCCAGCCGCGGTCGATTTTTGGCTGACAGTAAGCCCGAACCCCGGGCCCACCCCTAAAACCGTAGGCTATAGTACACCGATTTAGCCCAAAAATGCTCCGTTCACGCCGTTTTGCCAGTTTGTCCGTAAAATGGGCACGAAAAATTAAATGTGCCATACTGGAACGATCCCCAACCTCCCTGGCACACCTCCGATCTATTTTCGGCTCACAACACGCCAGAATCAGGGCCTACCCCCAAAACCGTGGGCTCTAGCACACCGAAAATGCCATGTTCTCGTCGTTTCGCCCGTTTGCACACCCAAATGGCCACAAAAAATTTAACGAACCACAATAGGACGATCCCCAACTACCCTGACACGCCCCAATCAATTTTCAGCCCATAGAATGCCCGGACCCAAGGTGCACCCTCAAAATTATGGCCTATAACACATTGATTTAACTCAAAAATGCCCCATTCGTGCCATTTCTCCCGGTTGTCCACCTAAATAGCCACGAAAAATTAAACGATCCACGCTGGGACAATCCCCAACCTCCCTGGCATACCCTGGTCAATTTTCAGCGATAGCACGCCCGAACCCCGTGTCCACCCTCAAAACAGTGGGCTATAGCACACCGATTTGACCCAAAAAAGCCCAGTTTGCGCCGTTTCGCCCATTTGACCAACCAAATGCCACAAAAATTAAAAGGACAACACTGGGACGATCCCCAACCTCCCTAGCATGCCCCGATCAATTTTTGGCCCACAGCATGCCGGACTTCGGGCCCACCACCAAAATCGTAGGCTATAACACACTGATTTGGCCTGAAAATACCCCATTCGCACAGTTTCGCCCGTTTATCCACCCAAATGACAAAAAATATTAAAGATACCATAATGGTACAATGCTAACCTCCCAGACACACTCCAGTCGATTTTCGGCCCACAGCACGCCCGGACCCTGGGCCCACCCCCAAAACCGAGGGCTATAGCACATCGATCTGGCCTGAAAATGCTCTGTTTGCTTCATTTCGACCGTTTGTACACCAAAAGGGCATTAAAAAATTAAACGGACCACACTGGGATGATCCCTAACCTCCCAGGTACACCTCAATTGAGTTTCGGCCCATAACACGCTTGAACCCCAGGCCCACTATCGAAACCGAGGGCTCTAGCACATCAATTTGGCCCAAAATGCCCCATTTGAGTCGTTTTGCCCGTTTGTCCACCCAAATGGCCACAAAAAATTAAACGTACCACACTGGGACAATCCCAACCTCCCCGGCACTCCCCGGTCAATTTTTGGGCCACAACATGCTTGGACCCCGAGCCCACCCACAAAATCGTGGGCTAGAGCATACCGATTTGGCTCGAAAATGCTTCGTCCATATCGTTTTGCCCATTTGTCCACCCAAATAGCCACGAAAAATAAAACAAACTACACTGGGATGATCCCCAACTTCACTGGCATGCCCCAATCGATATTTGGACCACAGCATGCCCGGACCCCGGGCCCACCCTCAAAACCATGGATAGCACACCGATTTTGCCCAAAAATGTTCCGTTCGCGGCGTTTCGCTCGTTTGTCCTCCCAAATTGTCACAAAAAATTAAACGGACCAAACTAGAAAGATCCCCAACCTCCCTGGCATGCCCCGATCGATATTTGGCCCACAAAATGCTCGGACCCCGGTCTTACCCCCAAAATCAGATACCAATTTGGCCCAAAAATTGGACCGTTTGCATCATTTCGCACGTTTGTCAACTCAAATAGCCACAGAAAATTAAACGGACCATACTGGGATGATCCCCAAGCTCCTTGGCATACCCCGGTTGATTTTTGAACCACAGAACGTCCGAACCCCGAGCTCACCTCCTAAATCATGGGCTATAGCACACCGATTTGGCCCAAAAATGCCCCGTTCATGCCGTTTTGCCCGTTTGTCCACCCAAATTGCCACAAAAAATTAAACGGACTACACTGGGATGATCCCCAACCTCCTTGGCATGCCCAGGTCGATTTTCGGCCTACAGCACGCCCAGACCCCTAGCCCACCCCTAAAACCATGGGCTATAGCACAACGATTTAGCCCAAAAATGACCCGTTCGTGTTGTTTCACCCGTTTGTCCACCCAAATGGCCACAAAAAATTAAACGGACCACACTAAAACGATACCAACCTCCCTGGCATGCCCCGATCGAGTTTCGTCCCACAATACACCTGGACCCCGGGACCACACCCGAAACCATGGGCTATAGCACACCGATTTGGCCCAAAAATACCCCATTCTTGTCGTTTCGCCAGTTTGTCATCTCAAATGGCCAAGAAAAATTAAACGGACCACACTAGGATGATCCCCAACCTTCCTGACATGTTCCGATCAATTTTTGACCCACAGAACGCTCGGACCTCGGGCCCTCCCATGAAACCGTGGGCTAGAGCACACAAATTTGGCCCAAAAATGCCCCGTTCGCGCCGTTTCGCCCGCTGGTCCACCCAAATAACCACGAATAATTAAACGGATCATAATGTGACGATCCCCAACCTCCCTGGTACGTCTCGATCGATTTTTAGCCCACAACACATACGAATCCCAGGCCCACACCCAAGACCGTGGGCTATAGGACACCAATTTAGCCCGAAAATGCCCCGTTCGCGCCGTTTCGCTTGTTTGTCCACCAAAATGACGACGAAAAATTAAACGGACCACACTGGGATGATCCTTCACCTACCTGGAATACCCCGATTGATTTTTGGCCTATAGTACACCCAGACCCCTAGCCCACCTAAAAAATCATGGGCTATAACACACCGGTTTGGTTCGAAAATGCCCTGTTCGCGCTGTTTCGTTCGTTTATCCACCCAAACGGCCTCAAAGAATTAAACGGACCACATTGGGATGATCCCCAACCTTCCTGGCATGCTCCAATCAATTTTCGACCCTCAGCATGCTCGGACCCTGGGCCCACCCCCGAAATCGTGGGCTATAGCACACCGATTTGGCCCAAAAATGCCCCGTTTGCGCCGTTTCACCTGTTTGACCACCTAAATGGCCATGAAAAATTAAACGGACCACACTGGGATGATCCACAACCTTCCTAGCATACCCCGATTAATATTTGGCCCACAACACATCGGACTCTGGGCCCACCCCCAAAACCGTGGGCTATAGCACACCAATTTGGCCCGTAAATTCCCCGTTCGTGCCGTTTCGCTCGTTTGTCCACCCTAATAGCCACAAAAAATTAAGTGGACTACACTGGGATGATCCCCAATCTCCCGGGCATACCCCGATCGATTTTTAGAATACAACGCGCCCGAAGCCCGAGCCCACCTCCAAAATCGTGGGCTATAGCACAACGATTTGGCCCAAAAATGCACCATTCGCACCGTTTCGCCCATTTGTCTACCTAAATTGCCACTAAAAATTAAATGGGACACAATGGGATGATTCCCAACCTCCCTGGCATGCCCCAATCGATTTTTGACCCACAACACGCTTGACTCGAGGCCCACCTCCGAAATCGTGGTCTATAGCACACCGATTTGGCCTAAAAATGCTCCGTTCGCGCCGTTTCGCCCGTTTGTCAGCTCAAATGTCCACGAAAAATTAAACAGACCATACTGGGATGATTCCCAACCTCTATGGCATGCCCCGGTTGTTTTTTGTCCCACAGAATGCCTGGACCCTGGACCCACCCCCAAAATTGTGGACTATAGCACATCTATTTGGCCCGAAAATATCCCATTCACGTTGTTTCACAAGTTTGTCCACCCAAATGGCCATGAAACATTAAATGGACCACACTGGGACGATCCCTAACCTCCCTGGCATGCCTCAATAAATATTTTGCCCACAGCACGCACGGACCCTGGGCCCACCCCCAAAACCGTGGGCTATAGCACACCAATTTATCTCGAAAATATCCCATTCGTGTTGTTTTGCCCGATTGTCCACCCAAATAACCACAAAAATTAAATGGACCACACTAAGATGATCCACAACCTCCCTGGTAAACCCCGATCGATTTTTGGCCCACAGCACTCCTGGACCTCGGCCCCACCCCCAAAACCGCTGGCTATTGCACAAATTTTTTTCCCAAAAATACCCCGTTCGCTCCGTTTAACATGTTTGTCCACCCAAATGGCCATTAAAAATTAAATGGACTACACTGGGACGATCCCTAAACTCCCTGGCATACCCCAGTCAATTTTTGTCCCATAGGACGCCCGATCCTGAGCCTACCCCCAAAACTGTGGGCTATAGTACATCGATTTGGCCTAAAAATGCCCCGTTCGCGCCGTTTCGCCCGTTTGTTCACCCAAATGGCCACTAAAATTTAAACGAGCAGTAGGGGGATGATCCCCAACCTCCCTGGCATGCCTCGGTTAATTTTTGGCCCACATCATGATCGAACCACGGGACCACACTCAAAACCGTAGGCTATAGCACATCGATTTGGCACGAAAATGCCCTGTTTGTACTGTTTCGGCCGTTTGTCCCCAAAAATAACCACAAAAAATTAAACAGACCACACTAGGATGATCCCTAACCTTCCTTACATGCCCCGATCGATTTTTGTCCCACAACACGCTTGACTCCAGGCCCACTCCCAAAACCGTAGGCTATAGCAACCAATTTGGCCTGAAAATGCCCCATTCGCACCGTTTTTCCCGTTTGTCCACCCAAATGGCCACGAAAAATTAAACGGACCACACTGGGATGATCCCCAACCTCCCGGTCCAGCCGCGGTCAATTTTTGGCCGACAGTAAGCCCAGACCCCGGGCCCACCCCCGAAACCGTAGGTTATAGTACACCGATTTGGCCCAAAAATGCCCCGTTCACGCCGTTTTGCCAGTTTGTCCGCAAAATGGCCAGAAAAATTAAATGTGCCATATTGGAACGATCCCCAACCTCCCTGGCACGCCTCCAATCTATTTTCGGCTCACAACACGCCAGAATCAAGGCCCACCCCCAAAACCGTGGGCTATAGCACACCGAAAATGCCCCATTCGCGCGGTTTCGCTCGTTTGCACACCCAAATGGCCACAAAAAATTTTACGAACCACACTGGGATGATCCCCAACTTCCCTGACACGTCCCGATCAATTTTCAGCCCATAGAATGCCCGGACCCAAGGTGCACCCTCAAAATTGTGGCCTATAACACACTCATTTAGCCTGAAAATGCCCCATTCGTGCCATTTCTCCCGGTTGTCCACCTAAATAGCCACGAAAAATTAAACGAACCACGCTGAGACAATCCCCAACCTCCCTGGCATACCCTGGTCAATTTTTAGCGATAGCACGCCCGAAACCCGTGTCCACCCTCAAAACAGTGGGCTATAGCACACCGATTTGGCCCAAAAAAGCCCAGTTTGTGCCGTTTCGCCCATTTGACCAACCAAATGCCACAAAAATTAAAAGGACAACACTGGGATGATCCCCAACCTCCCTGGCACACCCCGATCAATTTTCAGTCCACAGCATGCCGGACTTTGGGCCCACCACCAAAATCGTAGGCTATAACACACTGATTTGGCCTGAAAATACCCCGTTCGCGCAGTTTTGCCCGTTTATCCACCCAAATGACAAAAAATATTAAAGATACCATACTGGGACAATCCTAACCTCCCAGACACACTCCAGTCGATTTTTGGCCCACAGCACGCCCGGACCCTGGGCCCACCCCCAAAACCGAGGGCTATAGCACACCGATCTGGCCCAAAAATGCCCTGTTTGCGTCGTTTCGACCGTTTGTACACCAAAAGGGCATTAAAAAATTAAACGGACCACACTGGGATAATCCCCAACCTCCCAGGTACACCCCAATCGAGTTTCGGCCCATAACACACTTGAACCCCGGGCCCACTATCAAAACCGAGGGCTCTAGCACATCAATTTTTCCCAAAACACCCCATTTGAGTCGTTTTGCCCATTTGTCCACCCAAATGGCCACGAAAAATTAAACGTACCACACTGGGACAATCCCAACCTTCCCGGCACTCCCCGGTCAATTTTTGGCCCACAGCATGCTTGGACCCCGAGCCCACCCACAAAATCGTGGGCTAGAGCATACCGATTTGGCTTGAAAATGCTCCGTCCATATTGTTTTGCCCGTTTGTCCACCCAAATAGCCATGAAAAATAAAACAAACTACACTGGGATGATCCCCCAACTTCACTGGCACGCCCCAATAGATTTTTGGACCACAGCATGCCCGGACCCCGGGCCCACCCCCAAAACCATGGATAGCATACCGATTTTGCCCAAAAATGTTCCGTTTGCGACGTTTCGCTCGTTTGTCCCCCCAAATTGCCACAAAAAATTAAACGGACCATACTAGAAAGATCCCCAACCTTCCTGGCATGCCCTGATCTATATTTGGCCCACAAAATGCTCGGACCCCGGTCCTACCCCCAAAATCAGATACCGATTTGGCCCAAAAATTGGACCGTTTGCATCATTACGCCCGTTTGTCAACTCAAATAGCCACAAAAAATTAAATGGACCATACTGGGATGATCCCCAAGCTCCCTGGTATATCCTGGTTGATTTTTAAATCACAGAACGCCCGAACCCCGAGCTCACCTCCCAAATCGTGGGCTATAGCACACCGATTTGGCCCAAAAATGCCCCGTTCATGCTGTTTTGCCCGTTTGTCCACCCAAATTGCCACAAAAAAATTAAATGGACCACACTGGGATGATCCCCAACCTCCTTGGCATGCCCAGGTCGATTTTCGGCCTACAGCACGCCCAGACCCCGAGCCAACCCCTAAAACCATGGGCTATAGCACAACGATTTAGCCCAAAAATGCCCCGTTCGTGCCGTTTCACCCGTTTGTCCACCCAAATGGCCACAAAAAATTAAAGGGACCACACTAGAACGATCCCAACCTCCCTGGCATGCCCCGATCGAGTTTTGGCCCACAACACACCTGGACCCCGAGACCACACCCGAAACCGTGGGCTATAGCACACCGATTTGGCCCAAAAATACCCCATTCTTGCCGTTTCGCCAGTTTGTCATCTCAAATGGCCAAGAAAAATTAAACGGACCACACTAGGATGATCCCCAACCTTCCTGGCATGTTTCGATCAATTTTTGACCCACAGAACGCTCGGACCTCGGGCCCTCCCACGAAACCGTGGGCTAGAGCACATAAATTTGGCCCAAAAATGCCCCGTTCGCGCCGTTTCGCCCGTTTGTCCACCCAAATAACCATGAAAAATTAAACGGATCATAATGGGATGATCCCCAACCTCCCTGGTATGCCTCGATCGATTTTTATCCCACAGCACATACGAATCCCAGGCCCACACCCAAAACCGTGGGCTATAGGACACCAATTTAGCTCGAAAATGCCCCGTTCGCGCCGTTTCGCCTGTTTATCCACCCAAATGACCACGAAAAATTAAACGGACCACACTGGGATGATCCTTCACCTACCTGGAATACCCCGATTGATTTTTGGCCTATAGTACACCCAGACCCCTAGCCCACCTCAAAAATCATAGGCTATAGCACACCGGTTTGGTTCGAAAATGCCCTGTTCGCACTGTTTCGCTCGTTTATCCACCCAAACGGCCTCAAAGAATTAAACGGACCACATTGGGATGATCCCCAACCTTCCTGTCATGCCCCAGTCAATTTTCGACCCTCAGCATGCTCGGACCCCGGGCCCACCCCCGAAATCGTGGGCTATAGCACACCGATTTGGCCAAAAAATGCCCCGTTTGCGCCGTTTCGCCCGTTTGACCACCTAAATGGCCATGAAAAATTAAACGGACCACACTGGGATGATCCACAACCTTCCTAGCATGCCCCGATTAATATTTGGCCCACAGCACGTCGGACTCTGGGCCCACCCCCAAAACCGTGGGCTATAGCACACCAATTTGGCCCGTAAATTCCCCGTTCGTGCCGTTTCACTCGTTTGTCCACCCTAATAGCCACAAAAAATTAAGTGGACCACACTGGGATGATCCCCAACCTCCCGGGCATACCCCGATCGATTTTCAGAATACAGCGCACCCGGAGCCCGGGCCCACCTCCAAAATCGTGGGCTATAGCACACCGATTTGGCCCAAAAATGCACCATTCGCACCGTTTCGCCCGTTTGTCTACCTAAATTGCCACTAAAAATTAAATGGGCCACAATGGGATGATTACCAACCTCCCTGGTATGCCCCAATCAATTTTTAACCCACAACACGCTGGACTCGAGGCCCACCCCCGAAATCGTGGTCTATAGCACACCGATTTGGCCTAAAAATGTTCCGTTCACGCCGTTTCGCCCGTTTGTCAACTCAAATGGCCACGAAGAATTAAATAGACCACACTGGGATGATTCCCAACCTCTATGGCACGCCCCAATTGTTTTTTGTCCCACAAAATGCCTGGACCCTGGACCCACCCCCGAAATCGTGGACTATAGCACATCTATTTGGCCCGAAAATGCCCCATTCGCGTTGTTTCACTAGTTTGTCCACCTAAATGGCCACGAAACATTAAATGGACCACACTGGGACGATCCCTAACCTCCCTAGCATACCTCGATAAATATTTTGCCCACAGCACGCACGGACCCTGGGCCCACCCCCAAAATCGTGGGCTATAGCACACCGATTTATCTCGAAAATGTCCCATTCGTGTTGTTTCGCCCGATTGTCCACCCAAATAACCACAAAAATTAAATGGACCACATTAAGATGATCCACAACCTCCCTGGTAAACCCCGATCAATTTTTAGCCCACAACACTCCTGGACCCCGGGCCCACCCCCAAAACCGCTGGCTATTGCATAATTTTTTTTCCCAAAAATACCCCGTTCGCTCCGTTTAACACGTTTGTCAACCCAAATGGCCATTAAAAATTAAATGGACTACACTAGGACGATCCCTAAACTCCATGGCATACCCCGGTCGATTTTTGTCCCATAGGACGCCCGATCCTGAGCCTACCCCCAAAACTGTGGGCTATAGCACATCGATTTGGCCTAAAAATGCCCCCTTCGCGCCGTTTCGCCCGTTTGTTCACCCAAATGGCCACTAAAATTTAAACGAGCAGCAGTGGGATGATCCCCAACCTCCCTGGCATGCCTCGGTTAATTTTTGGCCCACATCATGCTCGAACCACGGGACCACCCTCAAAATCGTAGGCTATATCACATCGATTTGGCACGAAAATGCCCTGTTTGTACTGTTTCCCCGTTTGTCCCCAAAAATAACCACAAAAAATTAAACAGACCACACTAGGATGATCCCCAACCTCCCTGGCATGCCCCAGTCGATTTTCAGCCCACAACACACCTGGACCCCGGGGCCACCCCCATAACCGTGGGCTATAGCACGCCGATTTGACCTAAAAATGCCCCGTTCGTGTTGTTTCGCCCGTTTGTCCACCCAAATTACCACAAAAAATTAAACGAACCACACTGGGGTGATCCCCAACCTCCCTGGCATGCCCCGGTCGATTTTTAGCCCACAACATGCTCGGACGCCGGGCCCACCCTAGAAATCGTGGGTTATAGCACACTGATTTGGCCTGAATATGCCTTGTTCGCACTATTTCTTCCATTTGTCCACCCAAATGGCCACGAAAAATTAAATGGACCAGATTGGGATGATTCCTAACCTCCCTGGCATGTCCTGATCAATTTTTGACCCACAGCATGCATGGACCCCGGGCCCACCCCCGAAACCGTGGGCTATAGAACAACGATTTGACCCAAAAATTCCCCATTCACACCATTTTGCCCGTTTGTCCCCCTAAATGGCCATGAAAAATTAAACAAACCATACTAGGATGATCCCCAACCTCCCTGGTACGCCTCGATCGATTTTTGGCCAACATCATACCCGGACCCCGAGCACACCCCCAAAACCGTGGTCTATATCGCACAACAATTTTGCCTGAAAATACCCCATTCGTACCATTACGCTCGTTGTCCACCCAACTAGCCACGAAAAATTAAACGGACCATATTGGGATGATCCCCAACCTCACTGGAATGCCCCTATCAATTTTCGACCAACTGCACGCCCGGACCCTAGGCCTACCCTAAAAATCGTGGGCTATAGAACACTGATTTAGCTCGAAAAATCCCCGTTTGCGCCGTTTCGCACGTTTTTCCTCCTAAATGGCCTCGAAAAAATTAAACGAACCACACTGGGATGATCCCTAACCTCCCTAGCATGCCCCGATTAATTTTTGTCCCACAGAACGCCAGAATCTGGGCCTACCCCCAAAACTATGGGCTATAGCACACCGATTTGGCTCGAAAATGCCCTGTTCGCGCTGTTTCGCCTGTTTGTCCACCAAAATGGCCATAAAAAATTAAACAAACCATACTGGGATGATCCCCAACCTCCCTGGCACTCCCCGGTTGATTTTCGAACCACAGCACACCCAGACCCCGAGCCCACCCCCAAAATCATGGGATATTGCACACTGATTTAGCCTAAAAATGCGTCGTTTGCACCATTTCATCCTTTTGATCACCAAAATAGCCACAAAAAATTAAATGGACCACACTAGGATGATACCCAACCTCTTTGTCATGCCCCGATAGATTTTAGGCCCACAACACACCCGAAACCCGGGCCCACCCCTGAAACCGTGGGCTATAGCACACCGATTTGGCCTGAAAATGCCCCGTTCACACCGTTTCCCCCGTTTGTCCATCCAAATGACCATGAAAAATTAAACAGACTACATTAGGACAATCCCCAACCTCCCTGGCACGCCCCGGTCGATTTATGGCCCACAGAACTCTCGGACCCACCCCCAAAATCGTGGGCTATAGCACACCGATTTGGCCCAAAAATGAACCAATTGCGTTGTTTTGCCCTTTTGTCCACCCATATGGCTATGAAAAATTAAACGAACCATACTGGGATGATCTCCAACCTCCCTGGCATGCCTTGATTGATTATTAGCCCGCAAAACTCCTCAACCTCGGGCCCACCCCCAAAACCATGGGCTATAGCACTCCAATTTTGCCCAAAAATGCCCCGTTCGCGCTGTTTGTCCCATTTGTCCACCAAAATGGAAACGAAAAATTAAACGGACCATACTGGGACAATCCCCAACCTCCCTGGAATGCCACGGTCAATTTTTGGCCCACAACATGCCCAGACCTTGCGCCCACCCCCGAAATATTGGGCTATAGCCCATCGATTTGGCCCGAAAGCGCCCCGTTCGAGCCGTTTTGCCCGTTGGTCCACCCAAATGGCCATAAAAAAATTAAACGATCTATACTAGGATGATCCTCAACCTTCTTGGCATACCCCATTTGATTTTTGGCCTACAGCACGCCCGAACCCAGGCCCACCCACGAAATCGTGGGGTATAGCTCATCGATTTGGCCCGAAAATGCCCCATTTCGCTCTTTTGTTCACCTAAATGGCCATAAAAAATTTAACGAACCATATTTGGATGATTCCCAACCTCCCTGGGATGCCCCGATCGATTATTGGCCCACAGCATGCCCAGACCCCGGGCCCACCCCCAAAACCGTGGGCTAGAGCAGTTTAACCTGTTTGTACACCTAATTGACCATAAAAAATTACACGGACCACACAGGGACGATTCTCAACCCCCCTGGCATGCCTAGGTCAATTTTTGGCCCACAACACACCAGGACCCCGAGCCCACCCCCGAAACCATGGGTTATAGCACACCAATTTGGCTCGAAAATGCCCCGTTCATGCTGTTTTGCCCATTTGTCCACCCAAATGGCCACAAAAAATTAATAGACCACACTGAAATGATCGTCAACCTCCCGAGGATGCCCCGGTCGATCTTCGACACACAAAACGCCCAAAACCCGAGCCCACCCCATAAATTATGGGCAATAGCACTCCAATTTGGCCTGAAAATGCCCCGTTCGCGCCGTTTTTCCCATATGTCCACCCAAATAGCCACGAAAAATTAATCGGACCACTCTATGACGATCCCCAACCTCCCTGGCATGCCCCGGGGAATTTTTGGTGAATAACACGCTCGGACCCCGGGCCCACCCCCAACACCGTAGGATATAGCACACTAATTTGGCCTGAAAATGCCTCGTTCGCACCATTTCGCCCGTTTGTCCACCCAAAATGCCATGAAAAATTAAACGGACAACACTGGGTCAATCCCCAACCTCCCTGGCACGCCTCGATCAATTTTTGGCCCACAAAATGCTCAAACCTCGGGCCCACCCTCAAAATCATGGGCTATAGCACACCGATTTGGTCAAAAATGCCCCGTTTGCGCTGTTTTGCTTGTTTATCCACCCAAATGGTCACGACAAATTAAACGGACCACATGGGATGATCCCTAACCTCCCTGAAATGCCTCGATAAATTTTTGACCCACAGCACGCCCGGACCCCGAGACCACCCCGAAACCGCGGCTATAGCACATCGATTTGGCCTAAAAATGCCCCATTCGCACCGTTTCACCTATTTGTACGCCTAAATGGCCATGAAAAACTAAACGGACCACACTGGGATGATCCCCAACATCCCTGTCATGCCCCGATAGAGTTTTGGCCCACAGCACGCCCGAACCCCGGGACCACCCCTTAAAAAATAGGCTATAGCACACCAATTTGGCCCGAAAATGCCCCGTTCATGCTGTTTCGCCCGTTTGTCCACCTAAATAGCCACAAAAAATTAAACTGACTATACTGGGATGATCCCCAACCTCCCTGGCATACCCCGGTTGATTTTTGAACTACAGAACGCCCAGACCCTGAGCCCTCCCCCAAAATCGTGGGCTATAGCACATTGATTTGGCCCGAAAATGCCCCGTTCGCATCGTGTCGCCCGTTTGTCCACCCAAATGGCCACAAAAAATTAAACAGACCATACTGGGATGATCCCTAATCTTCCTGGCATGTCTCGATCAATTTTTAGCCCATAGAACACCCGGATCCCAGGCCCGCCACCGAAATCGTGGGCTATTGCACACCGATTTGGCTCGAAAATGCCCCGTTCGTGCCATTTCGCCCGTTTGTCCACCCAAATGGCTATGAAAAAATAAACCGACCACAATGGGATGATACCAACCTCCCTAGCATGCCCCAGTCAATTTTGGGCCAACAGCACGCCCGGACCCCGGGCCCACCCTCGAAACCGTGGGCTATTGCACATCAATTTGGCCCAAAAATACCCCATTTCGCCCTTTCGTCCCCCCAAATGGAAATTAGAATCTAAACAAACTACACTAGGATGATCTCCAACTTTCCTGCCATGCCCCGGTCGATTTTCAGCCTACAACACGCTCGGACCCCGGGCCCACCCCCAAAACTGTGGGCTATAGCACACCAATTTGGCCCAAAATGCCCTGTTCACGTCGTTTCGCCCGTTTGTCCACCCAAATGGCCACAAAAAATTAAACGGACCATACTAGGATGATCCGCTACCTCCCTGGCACGCCCCGATAAATTTTTGGCACAGAGAACGCCTGGATCCCTAGCCCACCCCCAAAACTGTAGGCTATAGCACACCGATTTGGCCCGAAAAAGCCCCATTTCGCCCGTTTGTCCACCCAAATGGCCACAAAAAATTAAAAGGACCACACTTGGATGATCCCCAACCTCCCTGGCATGCCTCGATCGATTTTCGGCCCCCAGAATGATGGACCCCGGGCCTACCCCCGAAACCGGGGGCTATAACACACAAATTTGGCCCAAAAATGCACTGTTTGCACCGTTTTGCCCGTTTGTCCACCCAAATGGCCACAAAAATTAAACGGACCACACTAGGACGATCCGCAACCTCCCTGGCATGCCTCGATCGATTTTTGGCCTAGAGCATGCTTGGATCCCTAGCCCACCCCTAAAACCGTGGTCTATAGCACACCGATTTGGCTCGAAAATATCCCATTCATGCCGTTTTGCTCGTTTGTCCACACAAATGGTTAGGAAAAATTAAACAGACCATACTGGGATGATCCCCAACCTCCCTGGCAAGCCTCAATCGATTTTTGGCCCCCAGCAAGATCGGACCCCGGGCCCACCCCTAAAATCGTGGACTATTGCACAACGATTTGGACCTAAAACACCCTGTTCACGTCGTTTCATCCGTTTGTCCACCTAAATGGCCAAGAAAAATTAAACTGTGGCCTATAGCACATCGATTTGGCTCGAAAATGCCCCGTTAGTGCCTTTTGGCCTGTTTGTCCACCCAAATGGCCACGAAAAGTTAAACAGATCACACTAGATGATACCCAACCTCCCTGGCATGCCTCGATCTATTTTGGCCAATAACACGCCTGTACCCCGGGCCCACCTCCAAAACCGTGGGATATAACACACCGATTTGTTCCGAAAATGCCTCGTTTGCGCCGTTTTGCCCGTTTGTCCACCCAAATGGACACAAAAAATTAAATAGACCACACTGGGATGATCCCCAATCTCCCTGGCATGCCTCTATCGATATTCATCCCACAGCACCCCCGTACCCCGGGCCCACCCCCGAAACCGTTGCTATAACATACCGATTTGGCACGAAAATGCCCCGTTTGTGCTATTTCGCCCGTTTGTCCACCCAAATTGCCACAAAAAATTAAATGATCCACACTAGGATGATCCCCAACCTCCCTGGCATGCCCTGAGCGAAGTTCGGCCCACAACATGCCTGGACCCTTGGCCCACCCTCAATACCTGTGGTATATAGCTCACCGATTTGGCTCTAAAATGCCTCGTTCCCACCATTTTGCCCGTTTGTCCACCCAAATGGCTTTGAAAATTTTAACGGACCATACTGAGATGATCCCCAACCTCCCTGCCATGCTTTGGTTGATTTTTGTCCCACAACACGATCGGACCCCGTACCCATCCCCAAAACCGTGGGCTATGGCACACTGATTTGGCCTGAAAATGCCTCGACCGCGCTGTTTTGCCCGTTTGTCTACCCAAATAGCCACAAAAAATTAAATGGACCATACTAGAATGATCCCCAACCTTTTTGGCATGCCCTAGTCAATTTTTGGCCCACAGCACGACCGGATTCAAGCCCACCATTGAAACCATGGGCTATAGCACACCAATTTGGCCCGAAAATGCCCCATTCGCGCTATTTCGCCGGTTTGTCCATCCAAATAGCTACAAAAAATTAAACGGACCATACTGGAACGATCCCCAACCTCCTTGAAATAGATAGGTCGATTTTAGGCCCACAACATGCCCGTACCCCGGGGCCACCACCAAAACCGTGGGTTATAGCACTCCTATTTGGCTCAAAAATGCCTCATTTGCACCGTTTCACCCGTTTGTCTACCCAAATGGCGACGAAAAATTTAACAAACAATATTGGGATGATCCCCAACCTCTCTGGAATACTCCAGTCGATTTTTGGCCCACAATACACCCGAACCCTGAGCCCACCCCCAAAACAGTGGGCTATAGCACATAGATTTTGCCAGAAAATGCCCCGTTCGCGCTGTTTCGCCCATTTGTCCACTCAAATGGCCACATAAAATTAAACGGACAATACTGGGATGATACCTAACCTTCCTAGCACACCCCTGTCAATTTTTGGCCTACAACACGCCTGGATCCCAGGCCCAGCCCTAAAATCGTGGGCTATAGCACACCGATTTGGCCCAAAAATGTCCTGTTCGCGCTGTTTCGCCCGTTTGTCCACCCAAATGGCCAAGAAAATTAAAAGGACCATACTGGGATGATCCCCAAACTCTCTGGCATGAGCCAATCAATTTTTGACCCATAGCATGCCCGAACCTCATGCCCACTCCCAAAACCGTGGGTTATAGCACTCCGATTTGGTCCGAAAATGCCCCATTTGCGACGTTTCGCCCGTTTGTCCACCCAAATGGCCACAAAAAATTAAACGACCACACTGGGATGATACCCAACTTCCCTGGCACGCCCCGATCAATTTTCAGCCCATACCATGCCCAGACCCCGGGCTCACCCTCGAAATCGCGAGCTATAGCACACCGATTTTGCCCGAAAATGCCTATTTCGCCCCGTTTCACCCATTTTTCAAACAAAATGGCCACAAAAAATTAAATGAACTACACTGAGATGATCCCTAACCTCCCAAGAATGCCTCGATCAATTTTTGGCCCACAATACGCCCGGACCTTGGGCCCACCCCCAAAACCGCGAAAATGCTCCGCTTATGATGTTTCTCTCGTTTGTCCACCCAAACGGACACAAAAAATTAAATGAACCATATTAGGATGATCCCCAACCTCCCTGGCATGACCATGTCGATTTTCGGCCCACAACACGCCCAAACCCCGAGCCCATCCTTAAAATTGTGGGCTATAGCACACCTATTTGGCCTGAAAAACCCCGTTCGCGCCGTGTCGCTCGTTTGTCTACCTACATCGCCAAGAAAAATTAAACAGACCACACTGGGATGATCCCCAACCTCCCCTTCACACCTTGAATAATTTTTGGCCCATAGAACGCCCGAACCCTGGGTCCACCCCTAAAACCGTGGGTTATAGCACACCGATTTAGCCTAAAAATGCCCCGTTCGCTCTGTTTTGCCCGTTTGTCCACCCAAATAGCCACGAAAAATTAAACGGGCCACACTGGGACGATCCCCAACCTCCCTGGCACGCCTAGATTTATTTTTATCCTACAGCAAGCCCAGACCCCGAGCCCACCCTAAAAACATGGGTTATAGGCTTATAGCACATCGATTTGGCCCGAAAATGCCCCGTTCACGTCGTTTTGCCCGTTTGTCTTTCTAATTGGCTACGAAAAGTTAAACGGACCATACTAGGACAATCCCCAACCTCCCTATCTCTCCCCGGTTGATTTTCGGCCAACAGCACGCCCGAACCCTGGGCCCACCTCCAAAACCGTGGGTTATAGCACACGAATTTGGCCCAAAAATGCCCCATTCACGCCGTTTCACTCGTTAGTCCACGTAAATGGCCATGAAAAATTAAACGGTCCATAATGAGAGATCCCCAACATCCCTGGCACACCCCGGTTGATTTTCTGCCCATAGCACGCTCGAACCCCGGGCTCACCCCTAAAACCGTGGGCTATAGCACACCGATTTGGCCCAAAAATGACCTATTCATGCCGTTTCGCCCGTTTGTCCACCCAAATGGACACAAAATATTAAACAAACCACACTGGGATGATTCCCAACCTTCCTGGCATGCCTCGGACAATTTTTGGCACACAACACGCTTGGACCTGGGGCCCACCCCCAAAACCATAGGCTATAGCACACCAATTTGGCCCGTTCGCATTGTTTTGCCCGTTTGTCCACCCAAAAGGACATAAAAAATTAATGAACCATACTGGAACCATCCCAAACCTTCCTGGCATACCCGAGTCAATTTTTGGCAAACAACACGCCCAAACACCAGGCCCAACCCTAATACCGTGGGCTATAGCACACCGATTTAGCCCGAAAATACCCCATTCGCATTGTTTTGGCTGTTTGTCTATCCAAATCTCCACGAGAAATTAAACAGACCATACTGGGACGATCCCTAAACCCCCTGGAATGCCCCGATTGATTTTTGGCCCACAAAAGCCCGAACCCCGGGACCACCCCCAAAATCGTGGGCTATAGCATTCCGATTTGGTCCAAAAATGCCATGTTCACGCCGTTTCGCTTGTTTGTCTATCCAAATGGCCAAAAAAACTAAACAGACCACACTGGGCCGATCCCCAACCTTCCTGGCACATTCTGGTCAATTTTTGGCCCACAACACGCCTGAACCTCGGATCCATCCCCAAAACCATGGGCTATAGCATACCGATTTGGCACGAAAATGCCCCGTTGGCGCCGTTTCTCCCGTTTCTCCACCCAAATGGCCACAAAAAATTAAAAGAACCATACTGGGATGATCCCCAACCTCCCTGGCATGCTCTGGACTATTTTTGGCCTACAGAATGCCCAAACCCCGGGCCCACCCCTGAAATTGTGGGCTATAGCACACCAATTTGGCCCATTCGCCCCGTTTTGCCTGTTTGTCCACCTAAATGGCCACGAAAAAATAATGGAACAATATGGAATGATCCCCAACTTCCCCGGCATGCCCCAGTCAATTTTTGGCCCACTACATGCCCGTACCCCGGGCCCACCCCTAAAGTCGTGGGCTATATAGCACATTGATATTTCTAAAAAATGCACCGTTCACGGGACCACCCAAATGACCACTAAAATTAAACGGACCATACTTAAATGATCCCCAACCTCCCTGGCATGGCTCGATCGATTTTTGGCCTACAACACGCCCGGACCCCGGGACCACCCCCAAAACCGTGGGCTATAACACATTGATTTGGCCTGAAAACTCCTTGTTCGCGTAGTTTCTCCTGTTTATCCACCAAAATGGCCACAAAAAATTAAACGAACCATACTGGGATAATTCCCAACCTCCCTTTCATGCCCCGATTGATTTTTGGCCCACAGCATGCCCGGACCCCGGGCCTACCCCTAAAACCGTAGGATATAACACACAGATTTGGCTCGTTTGCGCTGTTTTGCCCATTTGTCCACCCAAATGGCCACGAAAAAATAATGGAACACACTGGGATGATCTCCAACCTCCGTGGCATGTCACGGTCGATTTTCAGCCCACAGCATGCCTGAACCCGAGGCCCACCCCCAAAACCGTGGGTTATAGTACTCTGATTTAGCCCGAAAATGCCCCGTTCGTGCCGTTTCGCCCGTTTGTCCACCCAAATGGCCATGAGAAATTAAACGGACCATACTGGGACGATCCCCAATATCCTTGGCATGCCACGGTCGATTTTTGGCCCATAATACGCCTGGACCCCAGGCCCACCCCCAAAAAACCGTGGGCTATAACACATCGATTTAACCCGAAAATGCCCCTTTCTCGTTGTTTCACCCTTTTATCCTCCCAAATGGCCACAAAAAATTAAAGAAACCTCACTGGGACGATCCCCAACCTCCCTGGTATGCCCCCGAATGATTTTCGGCCCATAGCACGCCCAAACTCCGGGCCAACTCCTAAAACCGTGGGCTATAGCACACCGATTTGGCCCAAAAATGCCTCGTTCGTGCCATTTCGCTCGTTTGTCCACCCAAATGGACACGAAAAATTAAATGGACCACACTAGGATGATCCTAACCTCTCTGATAATCCCGATCAATTTTCAAAACACAGCATGCCTGGACCCCGAGCCCACCCCCAAAACCGTGGGCTATAGCACTCCGATTTGGCCCAAAAATGCCCCGTTCATGCCATTTCTCCCATTCACCCAACTGGCCACAAAAAATTAAATGTACCATACTAGGATGATCCTCAACCTCCTTGGCATGCCCTGGTCGATTTTTGGCTCACAGTGCAGTTGGACCCCGGGCCCATCCCCGAAACCGTGGGCTATAGCACACCGATTTGGCTCGAAAATGCCACGTTCGTATCATTTCACCCATTTGGCCACGAAAATGGCCACAAAAAATTAAACAGACCATACTGGGATGATCCCTAACCTCTCTAGTATGCCCCGGTCGATTTTTGGCCCACAGCACGCCCGGATCCTAGGCCAACCCACAAAACCGTAGACTATAGCAACCGATTTGACCCGAAAATGCCCTATTCGTGCCGTTTCACCCGTTTGTCCACCCAAATAGCCACAAAAAATTAAACGAACCATATTAGGACTATCCCCAACCTCCCTAGCATGCCTCGGTCAATTTTTGGCCCACAATACACTCGTAACCTGGGACCACACCCGAAACAGTGGGCTATAGCACATAGATTTGGCCTAAAAATGCCCCGTTCATGCTTTTCGCCTGTTTGTCCACCCAAATGGCCACATAAAATTAAACGGACCATACTGGGATGATCCCTAACCTCCCTAGCACGCTCCGATCAATTTTCAGCCCACAACATGCCTGGACCCTGGGCCCAGCCCTGAAACCATGGGCTATAGCACACCAATTTGGCCCGAAAATGCCCCGTTCGTGCCGTTTCGCCCGTTTGTCCATCCAAATAGCCACAAAAAATTAAACGAACCATACTGGGATGATCTACAATCTCCCTGGCATGCCTCGATCAATTTTCAACCCACAGCACGCCCGGACCCCAGACCCACCCCCAAATCCGCAGGCTATAGCACACCGATTTGGCCCAAAAATGCCTCATTCATGCCGTTTTGCTCGTTTGTCCACCCAAATGGCTACGAAGAATTAAACGGACCATACTGGGACAATCCCCAACCTCCCTGGCATGCCTCAGTCAATTTTTGGCTGACAGCACGCCCTGACCCCAGGCCCACCCCCAAAATCGTGGGCTATAGCTCACCGATATGGCTGGAAAATGACCTGATCGCGCCGTTTCGCCAGTTTGTCCACCCAAATGGCCATGAAAAATTAAACGGACCACACTGGGATGATCTTAACCTCCCCGGAATGCCCTGATCAATTGTCGGCCCATAGTAATTCCGGACCCCGGGCCTACCCCCAAAATCGCGGGCTATAACACATGGATTTAGCCCGAAAATTCCCCGTTCGAGCCGTTTCACTCGTTTGTCCGCCCAAATGGCCACAAAAAATTAAAAGAACTACACTGGGATGATCCCCAACATCCCTGGCATATCTCGGTCGATTTTTAGCCAACAACACGGCCGGACCTCAGGTCCACCCCCAAAACCGTAGGTTATAGCACACCGATTTGGCATAAAAATGCCCCGTTCACTCCGTTTGGCCCGTTTGTCCACGAAAAATTAAACGGAACACACTGGGATGATTCACAACCTCCTTGGCATGCCCCAATCGATTTTTGGCCCACAGCACGCTCGGACCCCAGGCCCACCCCCAAAACCGTGGGCTATAGCACACCGATTTGTTCAAAAATGCCCCGTTCGCGCTATTTAGCCTGTTTATCCCCCAAAATAGCCATAAAAATTTAAACGGACCATACTAAGATGATCCCCAACCTCCTTGGCATGCCTCGGTTGATTTTTGGCCCACATCACGCTTGGTTCCGGGGCCCACCCCCAAAGCCATGGGCTATAGCACACTGATTTGGCCCGAAAAGGCCATATTCGTGCTGTTTCGCCTGTTTGTTCATGAAAATGGCCACGAATAAATAAATGGACCACACTGGTATGATCCCCAACCTCTATGGCACACCCATGTCAATTTTTGGCCCACAGCACGCCCGAACCCAGGGCCCTCCCCAAAACCGTGGGCTATAGCACACCGATTTGGCCCGAAAATGCCCCGTTCGCACCGTTTCTCCCTTTTGTCCATCCAAATAGCCACGAAAAATAAAACGAACCTCACTGGGACGATACCCAACTTCCCTAGCACGCCACAGTCAATTTTTGGTCCACCACACACCCAGAACTCGGTCCCGCCCCTTAAACCGCAGGCTATAGCACACTAATTTGGCCTAAAAATGCCCCGTTCGCGCCGTGTCGCTCCTTTGTCCACTCAAATGGCCACAAAAAATTAAACAGGCCACACTAGGACGATCTTCAACCTCCCTGGCACGTCATGATCGATTTTTGGACCACAGTACGCTCGGACCCTAGGCCCACCCCTGAAACCGTGGGCAATAGCACACCGATTTAGCCCAAATATACCCCATTCACGCCGTGTCACCCATTTGTCCACCCAAATAGCCATAAAAAATTAAATGGACCACACTTGGACGATCCCCAACCTGTCTGGCATGCCCCGATCAATTTTTGGCCCACAGCACGCCCGGACCCCGGGCCCACCCCCAAAATTATGGGTTATAGCACATCGATTTATCCCGAAAATTCCCCATTCGTGCTGTTTCGCCTATTTATCCATCCAAATAGCCATGAAAAATTAAATGGACCACACTGGGACGATCCTCAATATCCCTGTCATGCCCTGGTCGATTTTTGTCCCACAGCACGCCTGAACCCCAAGCCCACCCCCAAAACCGTGGGCTGTAGCACATCAATTCGGCTCGAAATTGCCCTGTTCACGCCGTTTAACCCATTTGTTCACTCAAATGGCCACGAAAAATTAAACAAACCAAACTGGGATGATCCCCTACCTCCCTGGCATGCCCCGGTCAATTTTTGACCCACAGAATGCCCAGACCCTGGGCCCATCCCCGAAACCGTAGGTTATAGCACATTGATTTGGCCCAAAAATGCCCCGTTTGTGCCGTTTTGCTCGTTTGTCCACAAAAAATTAAACAGACCACACTGGGATGATCCGCAACCTCCCTGGTATGACCCAATCAATTTTTGGCCCTCAGCACGCCCGGGCCCCAGGCCCACCCCCTAAACCGTGGGCTATAGTACATCGATTTGGCCCGAAAATGCCCCGTTCGCGATGTTTCACCCGTTTGTCTACCCAAATGGCCACGAAAAATTAAACGAACCACACTGGGATGATCCCCAACCTCCCTGGACGCTCCAATTGATTTTTGACCTATGGCACGCTCGGACCCCGAGACCACCCCCGAAATCGTGGGTTATAGCACACCGATTTGGCCTAAAAATATCCCGTTCTCACCGTTTCGCCCGTTTATCCATGAAAATGGCCACGAAAAATTAAACTGTCTACACTGGGATGATCCCCAACCTCCCTAGCATGGCCCAATGATACCTTACAACCCCAAGAAGACACAACATATCCCCCAAAAACATCACAAAACACACCATAAACTGAGAGCCCAAGGAACCAAGTCCGGGCCAAGAATGATAACACAAGAATGTAAGAAAATCCGAGAATGCTTCAACAATGGAGAGATAATAATGTGTATAACCACACCAAAACAGCAACAACACTACAATAATGTGATGAACAATAATCTTACAATAACAACAACCAACGATTACAAGAGGACAATACACAACTACTTCAAGATGACAACAAAAAGTAAAGGGATAGATAGTTAGACAAAGGTGGTGTAAATCCTAGTAACCAAAGAGTACATTAAATTCTAAGACCCCTAACACCTACACAAATGATCAACTAACTCTTACGATGATACAAGAGAGGATTCCACCACTCAAGAACCAAGGTTTCTAAAAAACAAGCAATCACAAGAGATTCCACCAGTGAATTGCTATCCTAGTTACAAGTTTCGGTTTGCCTCAAGTAAAGAGAGGAATTTGATATTTGAAATGTCAAGACTTACAAAAATAATCATTTAAGTAATGAAAATCCCTAATACTAAACTATATATAGTCTCCTTATTACAAAAAAGATGAAATGCCCAAAAGACCCTTAATGAAAAGGGGGCGCCCCTCTAGTGTAACAAATGAGCAAATAGAGCGGCTTTGGTGTGTCTTTGATCCTTCTCACGTATCAACATTGAACTTACTAGGATGATACTTTTATGCACTTATACACACGTTGATATTCATAGCCGCACTTGTATCATCCTCTCCATCTTGAGAGGAATTTTCCCTCAAATTCAAGCAATCATCACCGGCAAGCTCTCCTCTTTGCATCATATCTTCATTGCTCTTCCTAAGGTTAGGATGTTCAACCAAGGGTCCTATGAGATCATCAAGTTTGATCCTTGGATTTAAATGTTCTACAACCTGCACATAAGAAGATTTGATACTAGGTAAAGTGCTAGTATCTCGATTAGTAATCAACAAAGAGTCCTTGTGGGCAAATCCCACAATCCCAACTCTCGGCTTCTCTCCTTTTTCATCCTCCTCACTTTTGGTTTCTTCTTCCATACCCTCACTAAGCATGACTTTCCTTTCCATATACATAGTCACTACAATCTCACCTTCACACGGCCGAACATCTTCCTCATCCCTCTCATTTGGCTCCTCGGGTTCTACCTTCTCTCCATCTTGCGATTGATCATCAATCTCCTTCGGTTTAAGTCCCACCTCCTCCCCAAGAAAGTACAATTTCCCTCCCTTAGGATCACATTGCTCCGATTTGGACACTCATTAGCCTTGTGTCTCCAACCTTGGCATTTAAAACATTAAAAGTCCTTAGAACTAGAAGAGGAATGCGATTTACCTTCATTACTCAAAGGGTACCTTTGGTGAGCCTTGTTTTCAGCTTGGGCAGCCTTGTCCTCGGTTTTCTCCACATTGTATGGGTCATTTTTGTCCTTTTACCAACCCGAGGGAGATTGCCCTTTGAGCTTGACACTCGGTTTCTCCCATAATTCCTTCTCAACTTCCAAGGCGGCTTGGAAGATGGCATCAATGGTGTCAAACTTGTGAAGTGTCAACCGTGAGGCAATGTCCCTATTCAAACCCACCTTGAATCGAATGATGTCAGGTCTTACTTGCTCCCCTCGGTGATCAAGTTTTAAAATGAGTTGTTGGAATTCATCATAGTAAGCCACAACGCTTTTGTTCCCTTGCCTCAAGTTATACAACTTAGCAAGGAGCTCTTGATGGTAACTCCTGGGTAAGTACCTTTGTCTCATGAGGTACCTTAAACGAAACCAAGGAGGGGGCTACCCCTCAATCAAAACATTGCCAAATCGCTTCACATACTCCCACCAAGTAGTGGCATAACCCTCAAAATGTGCAATCGCATGACAACTCTTTTTCTCCTCGATAAGGTCATTAACTTGGAAGATTCTCTCACAAGAGGATTCCCAAGCTAGAAACTCTTCCGGATCACTCTCACCTTTGAATGTTGGAAGCCCCACCTTGATGGTATTTAGACCTACATCACGGTTTTGGTTCCTTTGTTGGTTCCAAAGGCCAACTCTTCCTTCTCGACCTGAACTTTCCTTGGATCACCTTGCCTACCCCTTATCTTCTCCCTTCTCATGTAAACATCATCATATGGTCCATAACTAGCATGTTGTTTTGATCTACTATACCCCTTAACATGGACGGGTCTATTTGGGTTAAGTGGATCCTGTAGCAGCGGGATTGGATTTAGATAGTGAGGTCTTTGGTCAAGTGGAGTTTGGATGGGAGGGCTTGGGTTTGGTGGTGGTATTTGGGTTCCAAGTCCTTCTTGTTGGACTTGGTGAAGTGAAGGGTGGCTTGGTCTATCATTATCTTGGATTTGGGAGTGAGGGTTGGTTTGATTTGCGGCAATAGGTGGATATAACATTTGGTGCATGGTCTCGGGAGTACTAGTTGGTGAAATATGTCGAGAGGCAGAAGGTCGGCTTCTTTGTATTTCCATTCTCTCAAATATCCCACCCATAATTGACACTTCACCCTTCATTGATACCACATCCGAGTCTAGTTTTTCAATACCTGCGGTCATCCTAGCCATGTCTCGGGACATAGCTTCAAGGTGAGCCAAAATGATACTAGTAGCATTGTGTTCCCCTGTGGGTTGAGAGTGTGAGGTCTCGGGTTCTATTGCACCAAAAACAGTCCACAATGTCACATACAACACACCAACAAAGGTTCAAGTCTTTGAACCACAAGCAACAACACCACACAGTAGTAACAAGAAAACTAAACAAGTTTACAAGACAAAAACACACTTTGTTGTTGAAGAGAATTTGTTCCTAGACTTTGATGTTCAATAATACACCTTTGAGGAAGATATTTCGGCTATGGTATGGGCTTACAAGACTTGAGACTCTCTTTTCAAGATTCAAAAGCTTTCCACCAATTTTCTACCAACTTACACTCTTTTGGCAAGATAACTTTTTGGGTTAGTCTTGTCTCTTTCCTCTCTTGTCTAAGTTTGAAAAGTGCCTTACTCCTTTTTGGTAACTTGCTTTTTGGAGGGCTCTTTTTTTTTTCTACTTTGGTGTTGTCTTGGATTGTTTTCAAGACAAACACAAAGTCTTATACTTCTTTTCTCTCTTCAAGATCAAACAACAACTTCTTCAACACAACACAAGAACACAAGATGAACACCAACACTAACAACAAGAAACCGTCCACTTAACACCACAACACAACACAACTCGAATCTTGCTCAAGAACTTGGGTTGTAGACTCAATAAGTGTTGAGTAGAAAGAGAAACAACACTATAAACAAACTAAGACAACAAAACACACTCAAATATAGACACAAATCTCGGCCAAACACAATAACAACAAAAAGAACACCTGGCCAAGAACAAGAAAACTTCAACACTTTTTTTTTTATCTTTTGACTAAGAGAGCCCAAGATTAGTAGTGTAGGAACACAACCAGCCTTAGCTCTGATACCAAATGATACCTTACAACCCCAAGAATACACAAAATAGACTCCAAAAACGTCAAAACACACACCACAAACCGAGAGCCCAAGGATCCAAGTCTCGGCCAAGAATGACAACAAAAGAATGAAAGAAAATCCGAGAAAGCTTCAACAATGGAGAGATAATAACGTGTATAACCACACCAAAACAGCAACAACACTACAATAATGTGATGAACAATAAGCTTACAATAACAACAACCAACGATTACAAGAGGACAAGACACAACTACTACAAGATGACAACAAAAAGTAAAGGGATAGATAGTTAGACAAAGGTGGTGTAAATCCTAGTAACCAAAGAGTACATTAAACTCTAAGACCCCAAACACGTCCACACATGATCACCTAACTCTTACTATGAAACAAGATAGGATTCCACCACTCAAGAACCAAGGTTTCTAAAAAACAAGCAATCACAAGAGATTACACCCTTGAATTACTATCCTAGTTACAACTTTCGGTTTGCCTCAAGTAGAGAGAGGACTTTGATGTTTCAAATTTCAAGACTTACAACAATAATCAACTAAGTAATGAAAATCCCTAATACTAAACTATATATAGTCTCCTTATTACATAAAAAATGAAATGTCCAAAAGAACCTTAATGAAAAGAGGGCGCCCCTCTAGTGAAACAAATGAGCAAATAGGGCGGCTTTGATCCCTCTCACGTCTCAACATTGCACTTACTAGGATGTTCCTTTCCTGCACTTGTACACACGTTGATATTCATAGTCGTACTTGTATCACCCGGTCAATTTTTGGCCCACAGCACGCCTGTACCCCAGGACCTCCCCCAAAACTGTGGGCTATTGCACACCGATTTGGCCCGAAAATGCCCTGTCCGTGCCGTTTCATCCGTTTGTCCACCCAAATGGCCACAAAAAATTAAACGAACCATATTGGGACGATTCCCAACCTCCCTGGAACACCTCGGTCGATTTTTGTACCACAGCATGCCCGGACCCCGAGCCCACCCCCAAAACCATGGGCTATAACACACCAATTTGGCCCAAAAATGTCGCGTTTGCGCCGTTTCGTCCATTTGTCCACCCAAATGGCCACGAAAAATTAAACAGACCACCCTGGGACAATCCCTAACCTCCCTGGATTGCCCCGATCAATTTTTAGCCCACAACACACTTGGACCCCGATCCCACACCTAAAACCGTGGGCTATAGCACACCGATTTGGCCCAAAATTGCTCGGTTCGTGCCGTTTTGCCCGTTTGTCCACCCAAATGAACACAAAAAATTAAACGGACCACACTGGGATGATTCCAAACCTCCCTAGCATACCTCAATCGATTTTCGGCCCACAACACGCCCGGACCCCGGGCCTACTCCCAAAACTGTGG
Organism: Capsicum pubescens; assembly: GCA_030864215.1. Classification (NCBI taxonomy): domain Eukaryota; kingdom Viridiplantae; phylum Streptophyta; class Magnoliopsida; order Solanales; family Solanaceae; genus Capsicum; species Capsicum pubescens. The sequence goes on from CM061548.1 coordinate 418,203,689, forward strand.
GCTACAACACATCGATTTGGCCCAAAAATACCATATTTATGCCGTTTGTCCACCCAAATGGTCACAAAAAATTAAACGGGCCATACTAGGATGATCCCCAACCTCGCTGGCATGCTCCGGTCGATTTTATGCAAATATTACATCTGGACCCTGGGCCCACCCCCAAAATCGTGGGTTATAGCACATTGATTTGGCCGGAAAATGCTCCGTTCGCACTGTTTCACCTGTTTGTCCACCCAAATAGCCATGAAAAACTAAATGAACCACATTGGGACGATCCCCAACCTCCCTGGCATGCCCCGGACGATTTTCGCCCTACAGCACACCCGAACCCTGGGCCCACCCCTGAAATCGTAGGCTATAGCACTCTGATTTGGCTAAAAAATGCCCCGTTCACGCCGTTTCGCCTGTTTGTCCACCCAAATGGTCACAAAAATTAAACGGACCATACTGGGATAATCCCCAACCTCCCTAGAACAACCCGACTAATTTTTGGCCCACAGCACGCCCGAACACCCGGTCCACCCCCAATATCGTGGGCTATAGCACAATGATTTGGCCCAAAAATGCCCCGTTCGTGCCGTTTTGCCTTTTTGTCCACCCAAATGGCCATGAAATATTAAACGGACCACACTGGGATGATCCCAACCTCCCTGGCATGCCCCGATTGATTTTTGGCCCAGAGCATGCTCGAACCCGGGTCCACCCCTGAAACCGTGGGCTATAGCACATCGATTTGGCCCGAAAATGCCCCATTTGCGCCGTTTCGCCCGTTTATCCATCCAAATGACCACAAAAAATTAAACGGACCTCGCTGGGATGAGCCCCAACCTCCTTAACATGGCTGAACCCCGAGCCCACCCTGAAACCATGGGTTAAAGCACATCGATTTAGCCAAAAAATGCCTGATTTGTGCCGTTTCACCTATTTATCAACCCAAATGGTCAGAAAAAATAAAATGAATCACACTGGGATGATCCCCAATCTCCCTGACACATCCCAGTCGATTTTTGGCCCACAGCACGTCTGGACCCTGGACTCACTCCCGAAATCGTAGGCTATAGCACACCAATTTAACCCAAAAATGCCCTGTTCGTGCCGTTTCGCCCGTTTGTCCACGAAAAATTAAACGAACCACACTGGGATTATCCTCAACCTCCCTGGCATGCCCCAATCGATTTTCAGCCCACAGCATGCCCGGACCCCGGGCCTACCCCTGAAATCATGGGCTATACCACACCGATTTGGCCCGAAAATACCCCGTTCGCAATGTGTTGCCCGTTTGTCCACCCAAATGGCCACAAAAAATTAAATAGACCACACTGAGATGATCCTCAATCTCCCTGTCATGCCCCGATTGATTTTCAACCCAATGAATAGCTGAACCCCAGGCCAACCCCCAAAACCGTGGGTTATAGCACACCGATTTGGGCCAATAATGCCCCTTTTACGCTGTTTTGCCTGTTTTCAACAAAAATGGCCACGAAAAATTAAACGAACCACATTGGGATGATCCCCAACATACCTAGTATGCCCCGGTCGATTTTCGGCCTACAACACACCCGAACCCCGGGCTCACCCTCGAAACCGTGGGCTATAGCACACTGATTTGGCCCAAAAATGCCCCGTTCGTGCCGATTTGCCCGTTTGTCCTCCCAAATGGCCACGAAAAATTAAATGAACCACACTGGGATGATCCTCAACCTCCCTAGCACTCCTCGGTCAATTTTTGGCCCATAGAACGCCCAAACTTTGGGCCCACTCCCAAAACCGTGGACTATAGCGCATCGATTTGGCCTAAAAATGCCCCGTTCGCGTCATTTTGCCTATTTGTCCACCCAAATGGTCACGAAAAATTAAATGGACCACACTGGGACAATACCCAACCTTCCTGGCATGCTCGAATTGATTTTAAACCACAACACGGTTGAACCCTGGGCCCACCCCCAAAACCGTAGGCTATAACACACCGATTTGGCCCAAAAATGCCCCGTTCGCGTCGTTTAGTTCGTTTGTCCACCCAAATGGCCATGAAATATTAAACAGACCACACTGGGATGATCCCCAACCTCCTAGGCATGCCACGGTCAATTTTTGACCCACAACACGCTTGGAACCCGAGCCCACCCCCGAAACCGTGGGCAATAGCACACCGATTTGGCTTGAAAATACCCCGTTTGCACTATTTCACCAGTTTGTCCACCCAAATGGCCACAAAAATATAACGGACCATACTGCGATGGTACCCAACCTCCCTGGCAAGCCCCGATCGATTTTAGACCCACAACATGCTTGGACCCCGGGCCCACCCTCAAAACCGCGGGCTATAGCACACCAATTTGGCCAGATAATGCCCCATTCGCGCCATTTCGCCCGTTTGTCCACTTAAATAGCCATTAAAATTAAATGGACCACACTGGGATGATCCCCAACCTCCCTGGCACATCCCGATCAATTTTTGGCCCACAGAATGCCTTGATCCCTGGCCCACTCCCAAAACCATGGGCTATAGCACACTGATTTGGCCCAAACATGCCCCGTTCTCGCCATTTCTCTCGTTTGTCCGCTCAAATATCCACAAAAAATTAAACGAACCACACTGGGATGATTCCCAACCTCTTTGGCATGCCCCGATCAATTTACATCACACAGCTCCCCCGGACCCCGAGCCCACCTCAAAACCGTGGGCTATAGCACACCGATTTGGATTGAAAATGCCTCGTTCACGCCATTTTGCCCGTTTGTCCACCCAAATGGCCATGAAAAATTAAACAGACCACACCGGGATGATTTCCAACTTCCTTGGAACTCTCCGGTCGATATTTGGCCAACAACACACCCGTACCTCGAGCCACCCCTAAAACTGTGGGCTATAGCACACCGATTTGGCCCGATAATCCCCCATTCGTGCCGTTTCGCCCGTTTGTACACCCAAATGAGCTCAAAAAATTAAATGAACGACACTGGGATGATTCGCAACCTCCCCGAAATGCCCCATTTTATTGTCGGCCAACAGCACGCTCGAAACCTGGGTCTACCCCCGAAACCGTGGGCAATACCACACCAATTTAGCCCGAAAATGCCCCGTTCACGCCGTTCGCTCCTTTGTCTACCCAAATGGCCACAAAAAATTAAACGAACCATAGTGGGACGATCCCCAACCTCCCTGGCAAGCCCATGGTGATTTTCATCCCATAACACGTCCGGACCCTGAGCCCACCCCCGAAACCGTGGGCTATAGCACACCGATTTGTCCCCAAAATGCCCCGTTAGCACCGTTTTGCCCGTTTGTCAACCCAAATGGCGATGAAAAATTAAACGGACCACATTGGGATTATCCCCAACCTCCCTGGTATGCCTCAGTCGATTTTGATCCCATAGCACGCCCGAACCCCGAGCCCACCCCCAAAGCCGTGGGCTATAGCACACTGATTTGGCTTGAAAATGACTTGATCGCATCGTTTCGCCCGTTTGTCCACCCTAATGGCCACAAAAAATTAAACAAACCACACTAGAATGATCCCCAACCTCTCTGGCATGCCCCAATCAATTTTCAACCCCAGCTCGCCCGGACCTCGAGCCCACCCCCAAAATCGTGGGCTATAGCACACCGATTTGGCCTGAAAATGCCCCATTCGCGCCGTTTCGCCCGTTTATCCACCCAAATAGCCATGAAAAATTAAATGGACCATACGGGGAAGATCCCCAACTTTTCTGGAACACCCTGGTCAATTTTTGGCTCAAAGAACGCCCGGACCTCGGGCCACCCCCAAAACTGTGGGCTATAGCACAACCATTTGGCTAAAAAAATGCCCCGTTTGTGCCGTTTTGCTCGTTTGTCCAACCAAATGACCAAAAAAAATTAAACGAACCACACTGGGATAATACCCAACCTCTTTGGCATGCCCTAGTCTATTTTCAGCCAACAGCACGCTCGGACCCCGGGTCTACACCTGAAACCGTGGGCAATACCACACCGATTTTGTCCGAAAATACCCCGTTCGCGCTGTTTTACCTGTTTGTCTACCCAAATGGCCACAAAAAATTAAACGGACCATACTGGAATGATCTCTAACCTCCCTGGCAGACCTCGATCATTTTTTGGCACACAACAATCTTGGACCCCAAGCCCACCCCCGAAATCTTGGGCTATAGCACACCGATTTGGCCTGAAAATGCCCTATTCACGCCATTTCACTCGCTTGTCCTCCCAAATAGCCACGAAAAATTAAATGAATCATACTGAGATGATCCACAACCTCTCTGGTACGCCCCTGTCAATTTTTGGCCCATAACATGCCCGAATCCTGAGTCCAACCCCGAAACCGTGGGCTATAGCACATCGATTTGGACCAAAAATGCCCCGTTAGCGCCGTTTTGCCCGTTTGTCAACCCAAATGGAGATAAAAAATTAAACGGACTACATTGGGATTATCCCAACCTCCCTGGCATGCCTTTGTCTATTTTGATCCCATAGCACGCTCGGACCCCGAGCCCACTCCTAAAGCCGTGGGTTACAGCACACAAATTTGGCCAAAAAATGTCCTGATCGCGTCGTTTTGCCTGGTTGTCCACCCAAATGGCCAGAAAAAATTAAACAGACCACACTGGAACGATCCTCAACCACCCTGGCATGCCTCGGTCGATTTTCAGCCCCAGCTCGACTGGACCCCGAGTGATAACGCTCAATATACAACTCTCGTTTGAGTGTAAAGCGGTCGTTAGCAAATATAGAACCCAACCTGGGTTGGGTGTCGATCCCACAGGGAATAGCTTGGCCAACAAGTAAGTAAAATTACTAAACTTTTGGTGCAAGTCTCGTAAGAAAGGGGGATTCTTGTCTTGCAAGTAATGTAAACAAAAGCTGAAAATAATAAAGTAAAAAGAGAGAGATTGTTACGTTGGTTGTAAACAATGAGAATTGAAGCGTTGGGGTTATGTCCACCTTCTGAGGTATACGTCTCTATTGGCTATGAGTGTGTAGAATTCTGACATGCAATTGCTTATAGAGGATTGTAGTCGATGGTAAATCCAAGCGTCTCTCGACCTAAACAAGGACTATTTCACTTTAACTCTCTCGAGCTTAAAGCGTATCTAACGGTACGAATTCTCCAAGAGGTTAGTCCAGTTACGGCACTAGCTTTTTAATAGGAAAGGGTTTCCTACTACCTTGACATTATCTCTTTTCCAGACAAATAACTTTTCTCTCGAACAAGTTAAATGTTAGACTGGCGTATTCTTGCGTTTGCAACCGCAAAGAATGTAGATTAAGATGAAGAGAATAATGATATAAGCAATATACGTGCCTCGAACTCACAAACTCACAGCAATAGATAGTAACTCATTCGGCTTCCATAACCCCAACAGAGAAGTTTAGTTACCCATGAATGCGAAGGAGATCACGATTGACATTGTTGTTATACCACAAGATTGAGTAATTTCGTGTAGCTTAGGTGGTAGGCGTGAGGCGTGAATTCCTAGGCAAGGTAACGATTCTCTTGTTGCGGAAATTAAAAATAGATGAATAGAAGAAGAAAACTAGAATTAATAGAAAGATTAGAAGAGTTGTAGAATTGTTTGTAGTGTAGAATAATAGAGGAGTAGAAGATACTCTAAAATCTCTTGCATGATAGGGTATTTATAATACCCATATCCTAATCCTACTAAGCTAATGAAATAAATAACCAAATCCTACTAGACTAATGAAATCCTTAACCCAAATGTACTAGGTTAAGGTAACATTATCATAATCCACATAAAATAATGAAATACATAACCTAATTGTACTAGGTTAATGTATCATTGTCAAAATCCAGCTTTGTGTCTGTAAGTCCCAGAAGTCTTCAGAATTGCTGTTTTAGCCCGGGACAGATTTTCCATGCAGCAGTTTTGGTCCTTAGGCGTGTAAAATCCCTCCCCTTCCTTTGTGAGCTTTATTTAGCGTCAAGTAAGCCATAAAATGCTGAATTATGCATCATTTATACCTGAAACTTTACTAATCATGTTCGTTAGCTCATTTATAGGCAAAAGGACTAAAAGTGCATGAAATATATAATTTGTTCTCAAAACTAGGCTAAAATATGGGCAAAATATATTGATATAGGCGCGTAAATTCGCCTATCATCAACACCCCACACTTAGAGCTTTATTCATCCTCGAACAAACTATCATGTCCTTCTAAACATCAACTTAGGGTTTTACAGCAACAACACAAAATATTCGTCAAGACAAGCACAACAATTATCAACAAAGAGTATCTTTTCGATTATAAGTAGAAACAGTTTAACTTCTAGCATAGACTCGTGATGGTGGTCAACTCATATTCAAAAGTTAAGGCACAAAGAATCATACACAACTACCCAAAACTCATCAACCATGTGTGTCTCACACTATAGTACCCATAATCACTCACAAGTATAGCATCTTTTTCAAACATGGGTATCAAAATATCCTTGCTCTCGCTCTCACAAAGAATTCATATGAAGCGACTGATGACCATAGGCTTGCCCTTAATGTAATACTCTACTAAATGTTGAAATGTTAAGATTAGGATCAAGTAGGTCTTTTGATAGTTGTAATGTAGGCTAAGGGACGGGTAAGACTATTTTGGCCAGGAATAGTGACTAAGTTCCTAAGCGCTTTAATACATCACTTTGTATTATTGACACTTTCTTCTTTCAACCTTTCTTTTTTCTTTTGTTATACCACCCTTGTTCTCCTCTTTTATTTTTCAATTTTAAGCACAACTCGCTTTTCAGCTTTCTTTTCCTTTTTCTTTTCACAACATACCTCTTATGATAGCACTTTCTTTTTCATAACACATTCAAGCACCATTACAATTTATAGCATCATACTCACCCAATTTCCTCTTATGTTGTCACATGACTTTTTCACTTTAAAGCACTTAGGAGTTTGGATCAAATTACGGTCTTGAAAGAAATGGATTAGGCTTACATACAAGGTTGTCAAAGAAATAGGCTAAAGGCTCAAAAGGGTTTAACTAGGATGATGTCCATGGGTAGGTAAAACTGAAGGTAAACAAATATAGGTTGCCAAAGAAATGCCTAAATCATATCCTAAACTTACACTCCTTATTTTCGCTTTGCATACATACCAGGCAAGTTCTAGCATCAGCCACAGTCATAGAATATACGATTATCTCACACACACAAGGCACATGGTCGACTTGCTTGGAAGTAATATAGACTCTCGACCCAACAAGTGAAGGAATTGAACCACACAATATCACATAATGAGTCACAACTAGAGCCTAAACGTCTCAATAGTCACTATTGTAGCACATACTCTTGTTATAATCTCATGCTGCCTATCAAAATAATTTCATGCGAAGCTAGAAGAAAAAATTTACTACTAAAAAAAAATGAAACAAAAACAAAGCAAGCAAACATAGATGCGATAGAGAAGTATAGCATAAGATACCGCCACCCCACACTTAAACGGGACACTGCCCTCAGTGGAAAATAAATACGAGGAACCTGGTTAGTCGGACTCTTCCTCATTGTCGGGGGTCATATCCCCTTCGTCGGAATCATCATAAGAGTCGTCGTCAGAGTTCTCCTCCTCATCAGAGTCTGGCAAGCGTCGATCGTCATCAGTCGGCACATCATCATCTAGAGGTTCCTCAAAGTATACGCCCACTCCACACATCTCCCGTGCATGCATGTTCATGGGATAGTCGTGGTCCAGCTGTTGGATCTCTGCAGCAGTTGGAACACGACCTCCGCTCATTATTGTAAACCTCATCATGCCGTACATATGGCGGGAGAAACTCTCATCCCGAGCATGTCTCTCTGCCGTAGTAAGGTTGATGCCATGTGTTGATTCAGCATCTTTGACCTTTGTGAGGTCAACCTTCTTCGGATTGTGTGGGAGTTTATGATCAGCTGGTTCCTCTTTGATATCCTCCTTCCGCAAGATTGCTGTCAACAAATTGCCAAATGTGAAATGGGACCTTTTGTGGAGTCTAGCCTTCCTCATGGTAGATCGAATGATTGCCCCAAAGTTGATAGGGACATTTGTCATCAAAGCATAGACCAGACACACTCTATCTCTCGATATCTTGGTGTATTGAGTCCCAGGAATAAGACATGAGTTGACAATGCGCATCCATATTCTTGCTTCCCTATTTAGTGGAGCATAGGGGAAGGTGTTGTGTCGGCCGGTTTCTTTATGTCTGCCCCACCTTGCCATTGATCTGCTTCCACAAAGCGTGTGTCGTATTGCTCTATAAGGAGGCCTGCTGTACAGCTCTTTGAATGGTGCTGTGTCGATCGAAGGTAAGCCAAGAAAAGAGTTGATCCAGTCCGCGGTGAGCTGTAACACCTGACCCCGAATTTTGACTTCATTGCCTGTTGTGTTCGGCGACCAGTTGGCATAAAACTCTCTTGTTAGATCAAGATTACACTCTCCCATGTCGCGGAAGATAAAATCCAACTTCAAAGTCATTATTTTTGCCAACATACGCGGCTCCTTCTTTGCTAAGGTATCCTTGTTGATCAAGTCGACGTGCACATATTTTCTTTCTTTGTTGCTGCTGTACCATGCTTTGGCTTCTTCCTCAAGAACCCATTTTATTCCGAACATTCTGTGTGGTAGTTGTGCTGAGGATGATTCTCCTTGGTCTTTTCGACTTCTCTTCTTGCCCTTTTGGGAAGTGGTCGCCTTCTCCTTGCCTTGCCTCGCTTTAGGTGCCATTGTACCTGAGACTAGAAATAGTGTTAGTTGCAGCACAGTCTCACTTGATACAATCTATAAGCAAGCATTAGGGGTACCACCCCACACTTAGTTTTGTTAACACGAATCAGTGAGGTGAAAGTAGTTGATTTACTCAGATTTCATCGAGATGCGTTTTAGGATTGTATTCCGACAAGAAATTCAGCAATGCATCACTTACGTGCAGCCATTTGACTACTTTCATGGTAGATATAGCAACACTATTATATAGGGGTTACCACATTGAATCATTATTCTTACAACAATCATAACCTCCTAAGTCGGTAGGCATTATAAGTTTTATCCCTATGACCGAGATAGTCTAACATGTAAGTATCCAAACAACAATCTTAAGCAATATTCATATCCATAGCAATTCCTCAAATATCATAACAACGCTATTGAAACCAAATTCAAGTCGGAACCAAGTCAAGATTTTCCTACGTATATGTTCACTCTCATGATTTTGCAACAACAATCCAAACACATGAACATCACCAACAATCTTATATAATTTAGCAATTAATAATAGCCATAGAAACGTAGTACTTACGAGAAATAAATGAAGAATAAGAGAGCACTTACTTGCTTGAAGCTTGTGGAGATGGTTTTGTGAATTGGAAGAGCAAAAGAAGAAATTTTTTAGAAGATTTGGAAGAGTATGCGGCGCCTTTAGGGTATTTTCTATTGTGGTTGTGTTATAAAACTAAGTCCTCTTTATATAGGAAGAGTATGGGTCGGGTTATGACCCATTTACAATCGGTTTTGGAGACAAAAATCCTACATATGCGGCGCATTGTCTATGGCATAATGGGACATATGCGCCGCATAGTCTATGGCATTTGTAGACATATGCGGCGCATTGTCTATGGCATAATGGGACATATGCGCCGCATAGTCTATGGCATATGAGATACTGAGACTAAATGCCATAGCAAAGGCGGCGCATAGTCAAAAGCATACCTAGGAATAGGCGGCGCATAGTGTATAGCACACTAAATTCCGAGACCTTAGGCTATAGGATAGGTTGTGCATCGTTCGTGGCCTAGTTTTACCAAGGCCTAGCCTTCCTCGAAGCCTATTTTGGCATGAGAAAGGCTCAATCCATAGCCTTATGCATCACCCTTCCTAACTTACCAACTTTACCATACAATGCGTCCAAATCGTCAATTGAAATCAATCTCCTCGTTGACTACTTCTTGCACCTATATTCGCTCAAACAAATGAAAATGATTAGTACGATGGGTTGCCTCCCACCAAGCGCCTTAGTTTTGGTCGTGGCACGACTCTTATTTTTGGATTTTTATTTATCAAAAGCAAAACACATACTAGAACGAAATGAAAAATGAAAAATGATAAACGATAAACGATAAACGATAAACGATAAACGATGGGTTGCCTCCCATCTAGCGCCTTATTTATTGTCGTGGCTCGACGTAGTAATCTCGAGTACTTAGACTTCGTGAGATAAGTGATGGCCATGTCATTCATCGAGTCAACAGGACCGATATAAGGCTTAACACGTTGGCCATTCACTTTGAAGACAACACCCTTATTGCCTTCCAATTCGACTACTCCAGACGAGTAGACTTGGATAACTTTAAATGGACCAGACCACTTAGATTTTAACTTACCTGGGAAGAGCTTAAATCTGGAGTTGAAGAGTAGTACCATATCACCCTTTTGGAAGTTTCGTCGAACAATCCGCTGATCATGATACTTCTTCATCCGCTCCTTGTATAAATCCGATCTTTCATATGCATGGAGACGGAACTCATCTAATTCGTTCAGCTGCTCCAACCTCAGATTCTTCACATCATCCCAATTCAGATTCAAGTGCTTCAATGCCCACAATGCCTTGTATTCAAGCTCGATGGGTAGATGACAAGCCTTCCCATAAACTAGTTGATAAGGAGACATGCCAATGGGTGTCTTGAATGCAGTCCTATATGCCCATAGTGCATCATCTAGCTTTCGAGACCAATCCTTCCTATTTGCATTAACCGTCTTTGCAAGGATTTGCTTAATCTCGCGATTGGAAACCTCTACTTGTCCACTAGTTTGGGGATGATAAGGCGTAGCTACCTTGTGTTGCTTGACACCATACTTGGCCAATACAGATTTGAATAGCTTGTTGCAAAAGTGAGATCCTCCATCACTTATGATAGTACGAGGTACCCCAAAGCGAGAGAATATATTCTTCTTTAAGAACGCTACAACATGCTTTCCTTCGTTGTCGGCCAATGCTACAGCTTCAACCCATTTCGAAACATAATCCACAGCAACCAAGATGTACTTCATTCCAAACGAATTCATGAATGGACCCATGAAATCAATACCCCACAAATAAAAAAGTTCTACCTCCATAATTTTGGACATGGGCATTTCATGGTGTTTTGAAATAGCACCTTGACGTTGGCATTGGTCACACCTTCTCACATAGTCGTATGCATCTCTGAATATCGAAGGCCAATAATAACCACTTTGCAATACTTTTCTTGCCGTTCGATTCCCTGCATGATGTCCTCCAACTTGTGAAGTGTGGCATGCTTCCAATATAGTAGGCACTTCTTCATGGGATATACATCGTCGAATGATCCCATCCGTGTATCTTCGAAACAAATAAGGTTCATCCCAATAGTAGTGCTGAACGTCATGCATAAACTTCCTCCTTTGGTGGTAAGATAAATTGGTAGGTATCACATTACTCTCTACGAAATTTGCAAAGTCGGCATACCATGGTACTTTCTCTATTTTTGTCGCTAATATCTCCTCGTCAGGGAATGCATCATCAATCTGAATTTCAGGTTGCGCCACATGTTCATTCTCAAGTCTAGATAGGTGATCAGCCACTTGGTTCTCACAACCTCTTCTATCTTTGACTTCGAAATCAAACTCTTGCAGCAGCAGTACCCATCGAATCAACCTTGGTTTGGCATCCTTCTTCGTCATTAGATACTTAAGAGCTGCATGGTCTGTATGGATGATCACATTGGTACCCAATAGATAGGCACGAAACTTCTCAAACGCATATACAACCGCTAGGAGCTCTTGTTCAGTAATAGTGTAGTTCCTTTGGGCTTCATTTAGGACCTTACTCGCATAGTAGATAGGATGAAATAATTTCTCCTTTCTTTGTCCAAGAACAGCACCAACGGCTACACCACTAGCATCGCACATGACCTCAAATGGGAGCGTCCAATCTGGTGCTACCATGATAGGGGCTTCAATGAGTTTTCCTTTAAGGCATTCGAATGCCTTTAAGCAATTGTCATTAAAGTCAAACTTCGCATCTTTCTCCAATAGTTTGCACAATGGACTAGAAATTTTGGAAAAGTCTTTGATGAATCTATGATAGAAACCAGCATGGCCAAGAAAACTACGGACTCCCTTCACCGAAATTGGAGGCGGTAGCTTCTCAATTACCTCTATTTTTGTTCGATCAACCTCTATTCCTCTTTCAGAGATCTTGTGCCCAAGAACGATTCCTTCTTTTACCATGAAGTGGCACTTCTCCCAATTCAGCACAAGGTTGAACTCTACACATCTTTGCAATGCCATGCTCAGGTTTGCCAAACATGCTTCAAAAGACTCACCGACAACTGAAAAGTCGTCCATAAATACCTCCAAAGTGTCTTCAACCATATCAGAAAAAATAGATATCATACAACGTTGAAAGGTGGCTGGGGCATTACACAACCCGAATGGCATGCGTTTGAAGGCAAACGTACCATATGGGCATGTAAACGTTGTCTTCTCTTGGTCTTCGGGGGCAATACAAATCTGATTATAACCTGAATAACCATCCAAGAAGCAAAACCATCCTTTCCCCGCTAATCGATCTAGAATTTGGTCCATAAATGGCATGGGGAAGTGATCCTTGAGTGTCCAAGAATTCAGCTTGCGGTAGTCCATGCATACTCTCTATCCAGTAACGGGCCTGAGTGGAATAAGCTCATTCTTTGCATTCGCGACCACCGTTATTCCTCCTTTCTTGGGAACACATTGTACAGGACTTACCCATGTACTATCAGAGATAGGATATACAACTCCTGCGTCTAACCACTTGATAATCTCCTTCTTCACCACTTCTTGCATAGGTGGGTTTAAACGCCTTTGATGTTCAATGGTGGGTGTGCACTTTTCTTGAAGCTGAATTTTATGTGTGCAAATCCCAGGTGGAATACCAATAATATCCGCAATGGTCCATCCAATGGCTCTAATATACTTGCGTAAGATTGAAATAAGAGCTGCAACTTGTTGCTCACCCAAATCGGCTGCCACTATGACTGGAAGTGTGTTTCCGCTTCCTAAGAATGCGTACTTCAAATGACTTGGCAGCTCCTTCAATTCTAGTGTGGGTGGTTCTTCAATAGATGACTTGGCTGGTGGTGTGGGTCGATTCTTGAGATCAAGATCCAGCTTCTTGGGAGTATAGCGATATGTCCCTAATCCCGATAGAGCACAAATAGCTTCTTCAGAAATTTCAGCATCCTCATTCTCTCCTTTCATGAGCAAAACCTCCAAAGGATCATCAAGAATTTGCTCTTCTTCAAGTCGTTCTTTCTCATCATCAAAGACAACATCAGCCACAAAAAATACACTCAGATCTTTGGGTTGCTTCATTGATTTGCAAACATCAAATCGAACCACTTCGTCATTTATTCGAAATGAAAGTTCATTAGCTCTTAAATCAATGAGCACACTTCCTGTAGCAAGGAAAGGGCGTCCCAAGATTATGGGAACCTCTGAATCTGCTTCACAATCCAAGATGACAAAGTCTGCTGGAAAGATAAATGAAGAAACCTTTACTAAGACATCACATAGAATACCAACCGGTCATTTTACCGACCTATCTGCCATAACAAGCCTCATGTTAGTTGGTGTAGGATCTCCTAACCCCAACTTCTTGTAGATCGATAATGGCATCAAGTTGATGCTGGCTCCTAGGTCACATAATGCTTTGGCAAAGTTCAAAGATCCGACGGTGCAAGGAATAGTGAAAGCTCCGGGGTCGGCCTTCTTCTGAACTATCGATCGGGTAGCAATTGCACTACAATGATGCACATCATCCTTCAGCTCATAACTTGTTGTCCTCTTCTTAGTCAAAAGATCTTTCATAAACTTCACATACCCAGGCATTTGTTCAAGTGCCTCTACCAATGGAACATTAATGGTCAGCTGCTTCAACATAGTCATAAATTTGCTGAACTTAGAGTCATCTGCCACCTTCTTCAATCTTTGGGGAAAAGGTGGTGGTGGGTATGTAAGTGTTCTCTCCATGGATTTCTTCTCCTCTTGCTTCCGTTTTTCCATTTTTTCAGGCTGCACGTCACTGGGCGTGACATCCTTGACGTCAGGATTGGTTGTTGCGGCATCTTCTCCTTTTACGTTATCATTCATGTCCGCAACTTCGTCAACCACTTGCTTTCCTTTTTCTGAAGGTTCCAGCACCTTACCACTTCTGGTAGTGATGGCCATGCATGACCCATCATTCCTTGGGTTTTGCACAGTATCGCTAGGTAAAGTGCCAGCCTTTCTTTGATTGAGTGCTGCTGAAAGTTGGCTCAGTTGCTGCTCTATTCGCTTGATTGAAGTGGAATGAGAATCAACTAGTTGTTTCATGGAAGACAAATCATTAATTACCTCAGTAACTCCCGCGCTCGTTGCTTCCACTCCTTTCAATAATTTAGCCATCATGTCTTCCATACTTCTAGAATTAGATGTGGTGGTATCACGTCTGCCAGGGGGAACATATACACCACTCTTTTCATTGTTTTTTCTCCAACTACCTTGGTCCTTGTTTCCAGAATTATCATAATAGTTCCGACCTTAGTTTCCTTGGGTATTCCCACGGAAACCCCCCTGATTGTTCAAGTAGTTGGCCTCCTCTTCCGAATCAGATTCGTCTCTTCCTTTTAGCGCCACAGCTTTCACTTTTTCGGTCTTCCCTGATAATAAATGCTTTGTCAGAAGATCCACTTGCGTTTTCATGTGCGCTAAATCTTGATCACGTTCTTCTTGTCTTCTTCTTTGGTCTGCAGTCATGCCTATAGATAAAGTGGGGCTTTCTACCTCGGAATCCCTGGTATGCCAAGCTCTACTTTGTTTCGTCATGCGATCTAGCATATTGCTTGCTTGACCAAAGGTGAGGTCCATAAAAGATCCTCCAGCTGCGTTATCCACCACTGGCTTAGTTATTGAATTCAAGGCTCTATACAATATCTCCATGAGGTGAACATTAGTCATGTGATGGTTTGGGCATCTCGCTAGCTTTGTCTTGAACCTCTCCCATGTTTCATGAAGAGCTTCAGTGGGAAGCTGACGAAAGTTGCTGATTTCATCTCTCAATTGTGCCCTTTTTGAAGGCGGAAAAAATCTTTCTAGGAAAGCGTCTCTCAATTGCCTCCAATTTGTAATTGAATCAGGAGTCATCCCATTCAACCATAGTGTTGCCTCCCCAGACAGAGACAATGGAAATAGACGTAATCGAATTGCATTCTGACCAACACCAGGATTGTCAAAAGACTTGCATGTAGAAATAAAGTTGATGAGATGCATATTCGGATCATCGCCTGCTAGTCCACCAAACAATCCCTTGAGTTGCAATAACTGAATCATGGTGCTTGTGATGTTGAACTTGGCTCCGGGCGCTAATGGTGGTGGAATTATAGCTCCAGTGGCTCCGGCACCATCAAGATCATCATCATCATCGTCGAAGGCTGGCTGCATAGGTTGGTGATCATGTCTATACCGAGCTTGTCGACCTCTTCTGTTGGCAGGTGTTACGATTTCAGCATCACGCCTAGGGTTTAGTAACTCGTCATCACCTAAATCCTCATCGTCAGGATTTGGTGCTCGTGCAGGGTTATCAATGTTCTGCTGTTGAACCTGGGCTGCGGCAAGGGCAGCCAATCTTGCTTGTTCCTGTTGAGCAGCCATCCTTGCGATTTCAGCTTGTGCTTCCATTCTACCAATGCGTTGTGGTTCAGGATTGATTGGTAATAACGGTTGACCAGAACTTCGAGTATGGGGCATGCACTAAAATAAAAACTTGCAAAAAACAAAAACTAAAAGTAAAAGTACGAGAATCTTTGACCAAAGGGTCTAATAATTTTCACGAACTTAATTGACACTTGTATTCCCCGGCAACATCGCCAATTTTTGATAACGCTCAATCTACAGCTCTCGTTTGAGTGTAAAGCGGTCGTTAGCAAATATAGAACCCAACCTGGGTTGGGTGTCGATCCCACAGGGAATAGCTTGGCCAACAAGTAAGTAAAATTACTAAACTTTTGGTGCAAGTCTCGTAAGAAGGGGGGATTCTTGTCTTGCAAGTAATGTAAACAAAAGCTGAAAATAATAAAGTAAAAAGAGAGAGATTGTTACGTTGGTTGTAAACAATGAGAATTGAAGCGTTGGGGTTATGTCCACCTTCTGAGGTATACGTCTCTATTGGCTATGAGTGTGTAGAATTCTGACATGCAATTGCTTATAGAGGATTGTAGTCGATGGTAAATCCAAGCGTCTCTCGACCTAAACAAGGACTATTTCACTTTAACTCTCTCGAGCTTAAAGCGTATCTAACGGTACGAATTCTCCAAGAGGTTAGTCCAGTTACGGCACTAGCTTTTTAATAGGAAAGGGTTTCCTACTACCTTGACATTATCTCTTTTCCAGACAAATAACTTTTCTCTCGAACAAGTTAAATGTTAGACTGGCGTATTCTTGCGTTTGCAACCGCAAAGAATATAGATTAAGATGAAGAGAATAATGATATAAGCAATATACGTGCCTCGAACTCACAAACTCACAACAATAGGTAGTAACTCATTCGGCTTCCATAACCCCAACAGAGAAGTTTAGTTACCCATGAATGCGAAGGAGATCACGATTGACATTGTTGTTATACCACAAGATTGAGTAATTTCGTGTAGCTTAGGTGGTAGGCGTGAGGCATGAATTCCTAGGCAAGGTAACGATTCTCTTGTTGCGGAAATTAAAAATAGATGAATAGAAGAAGAAAACTAGAATTAATAGAAAGATTAGAAGCGTTGTAGAATTGTTTGTAGTGTAGAATAATAGAGGAGTAGAAGATACTCTAAAATCTCTAGCATGATAGGGTATTTATAATACCCATATCCTAATCCTACTAAGCTAATGAAATAAATAACCAAATCCTACTAGACTAATGAAATCCTTAACCCAAATGTACTAGGTTAAGGTAACATTATCATAATCCACATAAAATAATGAAATACATAACCTAATTGTACTAGGTTAATGTATCATTGTCAAAATCCAGCTTTGTGTCTGTAAGTCCCCAAAGTCTTCAGAATTGCTGTTTTAGCCCGGAACAGATTTTCCATGCAGCAGTTTTGGTCCTTAGGCGTGTAAAATCCCTTCCCTTCCTCCGTGAGCTTTATTTAGTGTCAAGTAAGCCATAAAATGCTGAATTATGCATCATTTATACCTGAAACTTTACTAATCATGTTCGTTAGCTCATTTACAGGCAAAAGGACTAAAAGTGCATGAAATATATAATTTGTTCTCAAAACTAGGCTAAAATATGGGCAAAATATATTGATATAGGCGCGTAAATTCGCCTATCATCAACGAGCCCACCCCCAAAACCATGGGCTATAACACATCGATTTGGCCTGAAAATGCCCCGTTCGTGCCATTTCGCCCGTTTCTGCACCCAAATAGCCATGAAAAATTAAACGAACCACATGGGGAAGATCCCCAACCTCCCTAGAATACCCTGGTCAATTTTTGGATCATAGCATGCCCGGACCTCGGGCCACCCCCGAAACTGTGGGCTATAGCACACCAATTTGTCTCGAAAATGCCCCGTTCGTGCCGTTTCGCCCGTTTGTCCAACGAAATGACCACGAAAAATTAAACAGACCATACTGGGATGATCCCCAACCTCCCTAGCATGCCACAGTCTATTTGCAGCCAACAACATGGTTGGACCCCAGGTCTACGCCCGTGGGCAATACCACACCAATTTTACCCGAAAATACCCCGTTCGCGCTGTGTTGCTCGTTTGTCCACCCAAATGGCCACGAAAAATTAAACAGACCATACTGGAATGATCTCCAACCTCCCTGGCATGCCCCGATCGATATTTGGCATATAGCATGCCTAAACCCTGGTCCCACCCCTAAAATCGTGGGCTATAGCACACCGATTTATCCTGAAAATGCCCTATTTGCCCCGTTTCACCCACTTGTCCATCCAAATTCCCAC
The DNA here is from genome assembly GCA_030864215.1 of Capsicum pubescens. Classification (NCBI taxonomy): domain Eukaryota; kingdom Viridiplantae; phylum Streptophyta; class Magnoliopsida; order Solanales; family Solanaceae; genus Capsicum; species Capsicum pubescens. The sequence goes on from CM061548.1 coordinate 418,221,677, forward strand.
GAAAAATTAAACGAACCATACTAGGATGATCCCCAACCTCTCTATCATGCCTTGGTCGATTTTAGTCCCACAGCATGCCCGAACCCCAGGCCCACCCTCGATACCGTAAGCTATAGCACATCGATTTAGCCCGAAAATGCCCTATTTATGCCATTTTGCTGGTGTGTCCACCCAAATAGCCACGAAAAATTAAACGGACCATACTGGGACGATCCCCAACTTCTGTGGAATGCCTCGATCAATTTTTGGCCCATAACACGCCTGGACCTCGGTCCCACCCCTAAAACCGTGGGCTATAGCTCATCGATTTGACTCAAAAATGCCCCATTCACGTCGTTTCACCCATTTGTCCACCCAAATAGCCATAAAAAATTAAACGAACCATACTGGGATGATCCACAACCTCCCAGGAGTGCCCCAGTTGATTTTGGGCCCACAGCACGCCCGAACCCTGAGCCTACCCTCGACACCGTGGGCTATAGTACATCGATTTATCCCGATAATGCACTGTTCATGCCATTTAGCATGTTTGTCCACCCAAATGGACACGAAAAATGAAAAGGACCACATTGGGACGATCCCAATCTCTCTGGCACGCCCCGATCAATTTTTAGCCCACAGCACGCTCGGACCTCGGGCCCACATCCCAAAACCATGGTCTATAGCTTACTGATTTGGCTAAAAAATGCCCCATTCTCGCTGTTCCATTCGTTTGTCCACCCAAATGGCCACGAAAAATTAAACGAACCACACTGGGATGATCACCAACTTCACTGGCACGCTCTGGTCAATTTTAGGCCCATATCCCACCCGGAACCCGGGCCCAACCCCAAAACCGTGGGATATAGCACACCAATTTGGCCTGAAAATGTCCCGTTCGCACCGTTTTGCCCGTTTGTCCAACCAAATGGCAACGAAAAATTAAATGAACCACATTGAGATGATCCCCAACCTCCATGGCATGCCTCAGTCAATTTTTAGCCCACAACACGCCCGAACCCCGGGCCCACCCCTGAAATCGTAGGCTATAGCACACCGATTTGGCTCGAAAATGCCCCGTTCATGCCGTTTTGCCCATTTGTCCACCAAATGGTCATGAAAAATTAAACGAACCTCACTGGGATGATTCCCAACCTCCCTGGCACACCCCGGCTAATTTTTGGCCCACAACACGCCCAAACACCAGGCCCACCCCCAAAACCGTGGGATATTGCACACCGATTTGGCCAAAAAATGCCCCGTTCGCGCCGTTTCGCCTGTTTGTCCACCCAAATGGCCATAAAAAATTAAACGGACCATACTAGGATGATCCCCAACCTCCCTAGCACACCCCGATAGATTTATGGCCTACAGCACGCCCGTACCCCAGGCCCACCCCCGAAATAGTAGGCTATAAAATACCGGCATGGCCCAAAAATGCCCCATTTGCACTGTTTTGCCCATTTGTCCACCCAAATAGCCATAAAAAATTAAACAAACCACACTGGGATGATCCCCAACCTACCTGGTATGGTCTGATTGATTTTCGGCTCACTGAACGCCTGGAACCCGGACCCACCCCCAAAACCGTGGGCGAAAGCACACTAATTTGACCCAAAAATGCCCCGTTCGTGCCGTTTTGCCTGTTTGTCCACCCAAATGGCCACAAAAAATTAAACGAACCATAATGGGATGATCCCCAAACTCCCTGGTATGCTCCGGTTGATTTTTGGCGCACAGAACGCTCGGACCCCGGGCCCATCCTCAAAACCGTGGGCTATATCACATCGATTTGGCCCGAAAATGCCCCATTTTTGCTGCGTCGCCAGTTTGTCCACCCAAATGGCCGCGAAAAATTAAACGAACCACACTGAGATGATCCCCAACCACCCTGTGCACTCTCTGGTCAATTTTCAGCCCACAGTATGCTCGAAACTCGGGTCCACGCCCAAAATCGTTGGCTATAGCACACCGATTTAACCCAAAAATGTCCCGTTCTCACTGTTTTGCCTGTTTATCCACCCAAATGGCCACGTAAAATTAAATGGACCATACTGGGATGATCCTCATCCTCCCTGGCATGCTCCGGTCAATTTTTGGCGCACAACACGTCCGGACACCAGGCCCACCCCCGAAACCGTGGACTATAGCATACTTATTTGGCCGAAAATGCCCCGTTCGCGCCGTTTCGCCCGTTTGTCCAACCAAATGGCCACAAAAAATTAAACAGACTATAGTGGAATGATCCCCAACCTCCTTGGCATACCCCAGTCAATATTCGGCCCACAACTCGCCCGAACCCCGGGTCTACCCCTAAAATTGTGGGCTATAGCACACCGATTTGGCCCCAAAAGTGCCCCATTCGCACCGCTTCGCCTGTTTGTCCACCCAAATAGCCACGAAAATTTCAACAGACCACACTGGGATGATTTACAACCTCCCTGGCATGCCCCAATCAATTTTTAGCCTATATTACGCTCGAACCCTAGGCCCACTCCCAAAACCGTAGGCAATAGCACATTGATTTTGGCCCAAAAATACTTCGTTTGCACCGTTTCTCCTGTTTATCCACCCAAATGGTTACAAAAATTTAAATGGACCACACTGGGATGATCCCCAACCTTCCTAGCACTCCCCGATCAATTTTTGGCCCACAACACAGCTGGACCCCGGGCCTACCCCTAAAACCGTTGGCTATAGCACACCGATTTGGCCTGAAATGCCCCGTTTGTGCCGTTTCACCCGTTTGTCCACCCAAATGGCCATGAAAAATTAAACGGACCACACTGGGATGATCCATAACCTCCCTGGCATGCCCCAATTAATTTCGGCCCACAGCAGCCCAGACCCCGAGCCCACCCCCAAAACCGTGGGCTATAGATCACCGATTTGGCTCGAAAATGCCCCGTTCACGCCGTTTCTCCTATTTGTCCATCCAAATAGCCACAAAAAATATAACGAACTATAATGGGATGATACCCAACCTCTATGGCATGCCCCGATTGATTTTCAACCCACAACACGCTTAGATCCCGTACCCACCCTCAAAATCGTGGGTTATAGCACACTTATTTGTCTCGATAATGCCCCGTTCACGCCATTTTGCCCGTTTGTCCACTTAAACGGCCAAAAAAAATTAAACAAACCACATTGGATGATCCCCAACTTTCCTGCCATGGCCCGATCAAATTTTGGCCCACAGCACGCCTGGATCCCGGGACCACCCACAAAACTGTGGGCTTTAGAACACCGATTTGGTCCTAAAATTCCCGGTTCGTGCCATTTTGCACGTTTGTCCGCACAAATAGCCACGAAAAATTAAACGGACCACACTGGGATGATCCTCAACCTCCCTGGCATACCTCAATCGATTTTTTGACCATAGTACGCCCGGACACTAAGCTCACCCCCAAAACCGTGGGCTATAGCATACTAATTTGGCCTGAAAATGCCTTGTTCGTGCCGTTTAGCTCATTTGTCCACCCAAATGGCCACTAAAAATTAAATGGACCACACTGGGATGATCCCCAACCTCCCTGGCACGCCCCGATCAATTTTTGGCCCACAGCACGCCCGGACCCCAGGCCCACCCCCAAAACCGTGGGCTATAGCACACTGATTTAGCCTGAAAACGTCCCATTCGCGCCGTTTCGCCCGTTTATCCACCCAAATGGCCACATAAAATTAAATGGACCATACTGGGATGATCCTTAATCTTCATGGCATGCCCCAGATGATTTTTGTCACACAGAACGCCCGGACCCCAGGCCCACCCCCGAAATCGTGGACTATAGCACACCGATTTGGCCCAAAAAAGCTCCATTTGCGCCGTTTTGCCTGTTTGTCCACCCAAATGGCCATAAAAAATTAAACGGACCACATTGGGATGATCCCCATCCTCCCTGGCACACCCCGGTAAATTATCGTCCCATAACACACCCGAATCCAGGGTCTACCCCCAAAACCGTGGGCTATAGCATACCAATTTGTCCTAAAAATGCCCCGTTCGCGCCGTTTCGCCCGTTTGTCCCCCCAAATGGCCACGAAAAATTAAACCGGCCATAGTGGATGATCCCCACCCTTCCTGTCATGCCCTGATCGATTTTAGACCCCCAGCATGCCCGGACCCCCAGCCCACCCCCAAAACAGTGGCTATAGCACACCAATTTGGCCCAAAAATGCCCCGTTTGCACTTTTTTGCCCGTTTGTCCACACAAATAGCCATAAAAAATTAAACAAACTGTATTGGTATGATACCCAATCTCCCTGGCATGCCACGGTCAATTTTTGGCCCACAGCACGCCTGTACCCTGGTCCCACCCCAAAATCGTGGGGGATAGCACACTAATTTCGCCCAAAAATGCTCCGTTCATGCGGTTTTGCCCGTTTGTCCACCCAAATAGCCACAAAAAATTAAATGAACCAAGATGAGATGATCCCCAACCACCCTGGTATGTCCCATTTGATTTTTCGCACACAACACGCTCGAACCTCGGGCCCATCCTCGAAACTGTGGGCTATAGCACACCAATTTAGCCCAAAAATGCCCCGTTTGGACCGTGTCGCTCGTTTGTCCACCCGAATGGTCGTGAAAAATTAAATGGAGCACACTAGGATGATCCCCAACCTCCCTGGTATGCCTCAATCGATTTTTGGCCCACAACACACCCGGACCCCTGGCCCACTGATGTTCCGACTTTTGACGAAACATTTTGCATCTTTTCTTGGGAAAAGTGGATTTTTTTTGCAACACAGATTGCATTTGTGCTGGTTTTTAGTGTTTCAGGGCAAGGATTTATATGGAGGAAAAAACTCTGGAATGTGGCAGAAAAATGCTTATGACAGTTGAAATGGTGGAACGTCACACCCTCAACGAACTACCAACATTACCGTCAAGTATTAGGCAGAACCCAAGGTTTCCGAACTTTCAGCGACGGACTAACTGGTGGACCGTCAGATCTGCGATAGACCACCATCTTGGCTGTCAGTCTTATCCAGAACATCTCCTTCTGAAGAACTCAGTGAGGGACTAAATGGTGGACCGTCGATCTTCGACGGACCACCACTTTGGACGTCAAGTTAGATGCGGTTTCCTGAATTCAAATTTTAGATTCTTTTTACCTGGGAACGTATAAATACTAATTTTAGGTTTTATTATAGGGGATCTACCTTTGGGATTTGAGATATTCTCCAGACTAGAAACTTCCTGTAAGGGTATTTTTGGGTGGATTAAGCAAATCTTATGGATCTAATCATTCATCTCTATTGAAGATTTAAGAACAAATTCTTTTAACCTTTGTAAGTAAATCTTGAATTTATTTATGAATAATACCAAGATGATTTCTATTTTTTCAATGGAAATGTGTGGCTAATCTCCCATAACTAGGGTTATGGGAGCCTTGATGTGAAAAATGGATTTTGGGTTGCGAATCTAATTGAGTTCTATGAGTAATGGACATTGTATAAACCCTTCTTCACTTTAACGACTTTTCTTGATTACAAACTTGAAGAGTGAGCCCTTAAACATCACTTGTCCGAAAAGGAAAGTGTGTGTCGGGAAAAAAAGGGTTTACATGAATTCTCAAGTCTCTAAACCTTAGATTAACGATGAATGCCTTAGCAGGATTGATCTGCATGAGAAAATAGTTGAATAAATAATATATTCTTTGAGTTTGAGAGACTAATGGGTAAATAATAGGAATCAACTACTCTTACAATTGAAATTGTTAATTGGAACTGATAAGTGATTCACAACCCTAATTGTTCAAGCATCTTGGTAACCAAAACCCTAGTTTGACTACTCTTTTTGAATTACTATTATTAATATAATCATCACGTGGATTACTTTCTGTGGCAAGCATTTTTGTTCCTTTTTTCATACAATTGATAAATCAAAAACCCTTTTTTTCCTAAGGAACCTTCGACCAACAGTCTAATAACAACCACAATACTTAGTAAACACCGTATTCCCTATGGGAATCCACACCCAACCCAGTTGGGTTCTATAGTTGACAGCGACCACTTACACTTTCATAAGAAGGTTATAATTTGGGCGTATCAAATTTTGGTGCCGTTGCCGGGGAATACAGTTGTCAATTAAGTTTGTGATTGTTAATCGACCCTTTGGTTAAAGTGTCCTAAAGCTTTACTTTTATTTGTTATTATTGTTTATGCAGGTTGATAATTGTGTATGCATAATACACGGAGATCAGGTGCACTATTATTACCAATTCATCCGGAGCCTCCGTTGATCGGTAGAATGGCTGATCCATAAGAGGCAGAAAGATTAGCTGCCTTGCCTAATGCTCAAGTAAATTAGCAAAATGCTGATAACCCAGGTCGAGTGCCAAATCTTGATGATGAGGACCTGGGAGATGATGAATTATTGGATCCTGTAAACCCACGGCGTGTTGGGAATATAGCTGTACCTATGAATCGCAATATACATCAAAATCGTCCTTTTAGAGAAAGACATGACCAACAACCTATTCATTTTAATCTCAATGACGATGATGACGGAATGGATTGAGCAGGAGCAACTGGAGCTATCATTCCTCCACCTCTAGCACCTGGAGCAAAATTCAACATCACCAGTATGATGATCCAACTCCTGAGTCTAAAGGTGTTATTCAACGGTCTGCCAAGAGATGATCCAAACCTGTATTTGGTGATTTTTGCCACCATTTATAAATCTTTTGATAATCCTGGAGTAGGCCAGAATGCTATTTGCTTGAGGTTATTTCCATTGTCTCTGTCTAGGGAGGCAATATTGTGGCTTAATAAAATGAAACCCGATTCTATAACCAACTGGAGACAGTTGAAAGAGGCTTTTCTAGAAAGGTTCTTTCCGCCCTCCAGGAGGGTATAGTTGAGGGATGAGATCAGTAATTTTAGACAGCCCCCAAACCACAATATGACAGATATTAATCTGATGGAGACTCTTTATCGGGTACTGAACTTTATTACAAAACCAGTTGTTGATAATGCTGTAGGGGGTCATTTATGGATTTCACTTTTTAAGAGGCCTCGGAGATGCTTGATCGGATGACAAAATGAAGTAGATCTTTCCATAACAGGGATTCTGTGGTAGAAAGCACTACTATTTATGTTGGTATGACTACAGAACAATGTAAGAAAGAAGAAGAACGCAATTAAGATATGACATATTTGAAGACGCAAATGGACTTGTTGACCAAGAACTTATTATCTGCAAAGACTAAAAAAGTGAAGGCCGTTGCATCCCATGGTAGAGATGATTCTGATTCAGAAGAAGAGGAAAATTATTTGAATAATCAGGGGGTTTTCGAGGAAATAGCCAAGGAAATCTAGGTCGGACTTATTATGACAAGGCTGGATATAAGGATCGGGATCAAGGAAACTGGAAGAGAAAGAATGATAGAAGTGGGCTGTATGTACCTCTCGAAAGCAGAGATAATGCGACAACTAGCTCTGGTAAGATGTCCATAGAGGACATGATGGAGAAATTGTTAAAGGAAGTTGAGGCTACCAACTATGGGGTGACTACCATGATGACCAATTTTTCTTCTATGAGTCATTTGGTAAATTCACACTCCACTTTAATTAAACAGTTGGAACAACAAATGATCCAACTTTCTACAACATTGAGTCAGAGAAAAAGTGGAACGTTTCCAAGTGATACAATTCAAAATCCTCAGATTGATGGTTCGTGCATGGCTATTACTACACGGAGTGGTAAGGTTTTATCAGGCCCTTCTTTGGGCAAAGCTGTGAATGATGAGGTGATCGAAGAAGATGTTGAGATTGAAGAAGGTAATCCAATGGAGTCTGAGAAGTTGGATGGCATTTATATATCTTCCAATCATCAACAGGTTGATGAGTTGAAACAAGAGAAAGAGAAAGAAAAGAAAGTAGTGGTGAAGGATCTCCTAAAACCACCACCTCCCTTTCCTCAGAAATTGAAAAAGAAGGCAGATGATACGAAGTTTAGTAAATTCATGGCAATGTTGAAGCAGCTGACAGTGAATGTACCTTTGGTCGAGGCACTTGAACAAATGCCAGGATATGCTAAATTTATGAAGGATCTTGTGACGAAGAAAAGAGCAGTAAGTTACGAACTGATGGATAATATCCATCATTGTAGTGCTATTTCTACATGGTCCTTGGTGAAAAAGAAGGCTGACCCAGAAGCATTCACTATTCCTTGTACGATTGGGTAGCTGGAATTCGCTAAGGCCTTATGTGATCTGGGAGCAAACATCAATTTGATGCCGCTATATGTCTATTAAAAGGTTGGTTTAGGAGACCCTACGCCCACCAACATGCGACTTGTGATGGCAGATAGGTCGGTAAAATGACCTGTGGGTATTTCGTATGATGTTTTGGTGAAGGTGACTAGCTTCATATTTTCTATGGATTTCGTAATTCTAGATTGCGAGGTGGACTTCGAGGTGACCATAATCTTGGGTCAACCTTTCCTCGTAACCGAAAGTATGTTGATTGATCTGTGAGCTAATGAGCTCTTATTCAGGATGAATGATGAAGTGGTACACTTTGATGTGTGCCAATCGATGAAGCATCAAAAGTAAATGAGCGTGTTCTCAATTGTTGACGTATATTATGTGGATGAGAAAGAAGTACCAATAGAGGAGAAGTTTGTTGTCTAACCTTTCGCTGTAGTGCTTATAAATTTTGATCGTGAAGGCATTAAGGAGTACGAAGAGACTGTTTGTGCTCTGACAGGAATGGGTTCATACTCTTATACTCTTAAAATGTTAGATTTTGATCTTAGTAATCGACCAACACCACCGGATAAGCCATCTATTGAAGATCCACCGGTGTTGGAATTGAAAGAACTACCAGGGCATCTGAGGTACGTGTTTTTGGGCAATGGAAATACGCTACCCGTTATTATTGCAGCTGATTTGGGCGAGTAGCAGGTGGAAGCACTTATTTTAGTACTTCAGAGGTACAAAAGAGTAATAGGGTGGACTATTGCAAATATTATTGGCATTTCCCCTGGCATTTGCACTCATAAGATACAACTTGAAGAAGATTGTACTCCGACTATCGAGCACCAACACCGTATTAACCCACCGATGTAAGAGGTAGTTAAGAATGAAATTATTAAGTGGTTGATCCTATTTTCGATAGTAAATAGGTAAGCCCAGTTCAATATGTTCCCAAGAAAGGGGGCATGGCTGTTGTTGTAAATGAACGAAATGAGTTGATTACACTTAGGCCTGTGACTGGGTGGAGAGTTTGCATGGACTACCGCAAACTAAATTCATGGACTTTGAAAGTCCACTTCCCGATGCCCTTCATAGATTAAATACTCAACCGATTGGCAGGAAGGGGGTGGTATTGCTTCTTGGATGGTTATTCTGGATATAATCAGATATGCATTGCTCCTGAAGATCAGGAGAAAACAATGTTTACATATATGTATGGAACTTTCACATTTAAGAGGATTCCATTTGGGTTATGTAATGCCCCTGGTACCTTCCAACAATGTAAGATATCCATTTTCTTAGATATGGTTGAAGACACCCTGGAAGTGTTCATGGATGAACTTTCTGTGGTAGGAGATTCGTTTGAGTTATGTTTAGTGAACCTAAATAGAGCCTTGCAGTGGTGTGCGAAATTCAACCTTGTGCTTAATTAGGAGAAATTTTACTTCATGGTGAAAGAGGGCATTGTTTTCGGGCATAAAATTTCAGCAAAAGGGACTGAAGTTGATCGGGCCAAGGTTGAGGTTGATGAGAAACTAATTCCCCCCATTTCAGTAAAGGGAGTGCGTAGTTTCCTTGGACATGATGGATTTTATCGGAGGTTTATAAAGGACTTATCTAAGATTGCAAATCCACTTTGCAAACTCTTAGAGAAGGAGGCTAAGTTTGTCTTTGATGATGGTTTCTTGAAGGCATTCAAATGCCTTACAGAGAAGCTGGTCGAGGCCCCTATTATTGTTGCACCAGATTGGTCAAGACCGTTTGAGATCATGTGTGATGCAAGCGGTGTTGCCCTTGGAGAAGTGTTGGGACAGAAAAAGGACTAATTGTTTCACCCGATTTATTATTTTAGCAAAACACTGAATGGATCCCAAAAGAACTACACCATCACCGAACAGGAACTCCTTATTGTAGTCTATGCCTTTGAGAAATTCCGAACTTATCTGCTAGGGTCCAAGGTGGTGTTCCACACTGACCATGCAGCCTTGAGGTATTTGATGGCTAAGAAGGACGCAAAACTAAGGTTAATTAGATGGTTATTGCTGCTCCAAGAATTTGACTTTGAAGTCAAGATAGGAAGGGTTGCCAAAACCAAGTTGAGATCATCTGTCTAGGATGGAAGGTGAGCAAGTGGTTGGTGATAAAATAGAGATAAATGATGCATTTCCTGATGAGGAGATCTTGGTTGCTGCTATGGAGAATATGCCTTGGTACGCTGATTTTGCAAACTATGTTTTGAGTGAAGTCATTTCAGAAAATCTCTCTTTCCATCAAAGAAAGAAATTCCTTCATGATGTAACACACTACTTCTGGGATGATCCATATCTTTTTTGGCGATGCGCCGACAATACCATAAGGAGATGTGTACCACTAGTGGATGTATTGTGTATATTGGAAGCATGTCATGCTTCCCAAGTTGGAGGTCACCATGCAGGTGACCAAACTGCTAGAAAGGTATTACAGAGTAGCTACTATTGGCCAACACTATTCAAGGATGCTCACAAGTTTGTGCTAGAGTGTGACCAATGTAAAAGGCAGGGTCGATCTCCAAGAGGCATGAGATTCCTTTGACTAATATGATTGAAGTAAAATTGTTTGACGTCTGGGGCATCGATTTCATGGGCCTTTTGTAAGCTCGTATGGGATGAAGTACATTCTAGTTGTTGTGGATTATGTATCAAAATGGGTCAAAGCCATTGCCTTGTCTGATAATGAAGGAAAGAGAGTTGTTCCGTTTCTTAAAAAGAACATCTTCTCTCACTTTGGAGTACCACGTACTATTATAAGTGATGGAGGATCTCATTTTTACAACAAAGTGTTTTGAGTGGCTTTTGCAAAATATGGGGTGAAACAGCATAGAGTGGCGACCCCATACCACCCACAAACTAGTGGGCAAGTAGAGGTCTCAAATCGGGAAATTAACGCTATCTTAGCTAAAACGGTGAACGCTAGTAGGCAAGATTGATCTCGGAAGATCGATGACGCTTTATGGGCGTATCAGTCTGCCTTTAAGATACCAATTAGCATGTTGCCATATCAGTTAGTCTATGGAAAATCATGTCATTTACCGATCGATCTGGAGCACAAAGCCTTATGGGAACTCAAAAGATTAAATCTAGATTGAAAGGAGGCAGCGGAGCTAAGACTGGGGCAATTGAATGAGATGGATGAATTTCATCTCGGAGCTTATGAAAGAGTAGACTTATACAAGGAGAAGCTGAAGAAGTATCATGATCGAAGGATTGAAAATCGAGACTTTCAGAAAGGCGACTTGGTGCTTCTGTTCAACTCCAGGCTCAAATTATTCTAGGTAAACTTAAGTCCAAGTGGTCAGGCCCATTTAAAGTTAGTCAAGTCTACTCATCTGGAGTAGTCGAACTTGAAAATGAAGATGAAAGTGTCTTCAAAGTCAACGGGCAATGAGTCAAACTTTATATTGGTCCAAAGAACTGAATAAAAAGTATTACTACTATCTCGATGAAGTCTGAGTAATCGAGATATCTGAGTCGTGCCGTGATAATAAATCAGGTGCTAGTAGGAGGCAACCCACAAATTGTTGTTGTAACCATAGTTAGAGTTTATAATATATGTTTGTGCATTTTTGATGTGTTTGTGGAATGTTCTGGACCAAAAATGCAGTAAAAGGGGGAAGAAGGGATACAGTTAAAGATAGGACACAAATCTGAGCTACTGGAATAAAATTGGCGGCTGATTTGGCAGACCACCAGTCCTTGACGAACCACCATTTCTACCACCGAAAAAAGGCAAGAAAATTCATTCACTGGATTGAGTTGACGGTAAAAGTGGTGGGACGTCACAATCTTGGTGGGATGACAAATCAACCGTCAAACTTAAGATGCGTGATCTATGTTCTGGTAAGGTACGGCGGTCAAAATGGTGGACCATCAAATTCTTGGTGGTCCATCCCACTGACCATCATGATGAAGCAAAATCACCAAATATTGGTAAGGATCGACGGTCGGTGTGGTGGTCTATCATTCATATAATGGACTGTCAGTATCGTCGTCGTTTTAACCCTAATTCTAAATTGGGTCGGGTTAACTTTGTACTTTTCTTAAATGATCCGTATTTGACCAAATTATGTTTTAAGGATAAAATTGAGCGGTTCCTTTCATTGTAACCATTTTGCGTCCTTTAACTATTCCACTACCTTAGGATTCAAAGAATCGAAAGGGAGTTCTTCCATTTAAGACTCCCTATCTCCTTCAACTTTTCTTATTTAAACTAAGTTCAATCCCCCCCTCTCTTCATCACAACAAAGAGTGAAAGAAGTTCTAAAGTCTAATTTAATTTTTGCCCCTGAAGTTCCAAGCAAGTATATTACTACAAAACCAAGGTATGCGCATAACCTTCCCTTTTTGTTCTCTAGAAGACATGCAAAAGCATGATTTGTTCTCTTGGACTACTTCTTTTGTGTTGAGTATGGATGTTTTGAGTTGAAATTTTCATGTATCATGTTGGGTAAAGTTTGAATAAGTTAAATTTCTTAAAATAAAAAGAATGGTGCTTCAAATATGAATTTTATGCCATTTCTATAGCTAAAAATTAATCTAGCATATGAGTTGCTCGACATAAGGTCGAATGAAAAGTTGTAGCCGAAGATGGAGGTGCGATGGACAAACTGGTGAACCGTCAACTTTGTGACGGACTATCGAATTGACCGTCACAGGGCTCTAAATTTTTTTGTACACTGTTTAAGGCTCGATGGCCAAAATGGTGGTCCTTTCCATCATTGGTGAACCACCACTTTGACCGTCAAGACACAAAATGCAATGATTCGACTGTTTTTTATTTTTGAACTAATTTCGTACTCTTTTTTCAGGTGTTATGGCTCCCAAACTACCAGTAAACAGAAGAGGAAGATCTCAAAGGGGTGGCGGCAGACCTTCACCCAGGTATAACACCAGACAACGTGGTAAGGAAAATCCCCAACTTTCCCAGTCTGAAGAGGAGAGTGAGGATAATACTAGCAGTGCCTGTTCGAGCACAAACGAGGTCACAATTGATGTCACTCCACCTGAGCCGACTGATGTTGAAACTGAGAATGCCAATGTACAAGAGCAAGCCAAAGCTGCTAACATTATCAAATACAAGAATCCTCAAGTTCGGGAGGTAATTAGATGGCAGATAGAAGGAGCACGTGAGAAGTTCTATGATGGGTTAACACCCACTGCGAGAGGGATCAAAAGGTAATTTGCGGAAGAGCATCAAATTATGACAAAGGACCTACATGAATATCCTGAGTTGGAATGCCTTTTCAATGAGTATAGACTAGCATGGATGAGCCATCCACCTGGAGCCTACTAACCAAATTGGGTAAGAGAATTTTTTGCAAATTATCTTGCACTAGTAGAAAAGGATTGCCCAAAGGGGACATCAATTACAAATTTGCCGAACAGAGAGTCTGTACCTATCTGAGGAGTCACTGTTAGTATTTCAGCTCAAACAATCAATAGGATGTTATTCGTACCAGAGTACCAGGCCTCACTTGTTGTGCCTGATCTTGAGTATAGATTGAGAAATGCTTTTGCACAAAGGTAGTGGGTGGCTTCATTTTTTACTGAGGATGGTAACCCTTCTTGGTTGACCAACTCAAGAGAACATATTGCAAAATACTCCCTTAGTTTCAAGGATAAATTCTGGTGGGATGTTGTTCGTTAGAGGTTAATGCCAACAAAAGAGGATGGAAACTTGGATAAACACAAAGCCGTGTTGGTGGTAAGCTTGATCTTAGGGATTCAAATTGACTTTGGCTAGATAATTGCAGATGAGATATTCGTGAGGGCCCACAAAATATCCAGTGCATTACCATTTCCGTGCTTAATCACAACTTTATGCAGACAGGCTGGTGTGCCCTTGATTTGCGGAGTAGACAATGAAATCCATGATATACACAAGCAAGACCTTGAGAAGTCAAAAGACAATTCAAAATTTGAGATGCGTGTCACAAAGCCTCCAGCTTACTAGACTCACTCTGCACTAGCTCTTGATACTACAGAGATTTCCCCAGATATGCCCTTGCCCATTACCACCTATGTACCACCTGAGTTTGTACCCTAAGTCACATCTGCAGGGTCAGGTTCTGCACAGTCTATGGGTGGAGAAGATTTTATTGAGTACAGGTTCAATCCAGAAAACTTTGTTAAAGTGGTGAAGACCCAAAAGAGATTTTAGAGGCAGCTAGAAAAGTGTGCTGGAGACTTCAAGCCATTTGTTGATGAAATTATAGCTGAAGCAGTCAGGCCATTTCAAATGATCAAAGTTAGGATGGATAACATGGAAGCTCGCATCAACAAAAGGCTAGATTCATTATCTCTCCCTGATCTTGCCAAGCTTATGGCAGAATTTGAGCAAGCAAAGGCTGACATAGCATAGTTGAAGGGAAAACAGTCACAGCAGCCTATGTTTGACCCAGATTTAGCGATAAGCGATGATGATGAAGGCATTGTGGATCTAATGGGAAGACCTGTGAAGGAAAAAGAAAAGTAGCAAATGGATGAAGAAGCTGGAAGAAAAGAAGAAAGGAGGAGGAAGAGAGAAACAATGTCACCGGCATAACAAGAACAACATGCTATTAAGAAGGCTAGAAAAAAGTCATTGAAAGATGAAGCACAAAGGCAAAATAGAGAAGAAGAAGTAGCAACAGGAGTATCTACTAGCTGGATTGACCCAGTAAGGGGGCAAAGTACGGTTCAGTTCGGGAGATGACCCCTCCGCTTGTAGAGGGTGAGGTTGTGAGTGCCCCTACCACCATAGGAGCCAACATTGCACAAGGCAAGGATGCATACATCTCGCCAAATTTGAAATATGCCTCAAACGGAATAAAAGGCAAAAACAAGTATATTCAATCCCTTATACCTTACTTTGAGTACTTTGAGGACAACGCATTTGATTTTGTGTGGGGGTGGGATACTTGTCTCATGGTTGGGTTGTATCGCCGATATTCTGAACCCTATCATGTGATATCTAGTTGAGTCAGCATGTCTAGGGTGTTTTATTTTCGCATCTCTAATTTCCTAAGCTTGTGATGTAAATATCTGTGTTTAATGTTATTTATAAAATGTTCTCAGTTTCAGTACCTTTGTAGATATGAATAATGAATGATGTTGGCATAAGACTATGAGCCTGTGTGTGTATTTATTTACTTTATTCATGAAAGCATGTGTACATAACCTTCAGTAGATCTGCATTTGGCATTAATGTGTAAGAGGTGCACGGATCATGTGATGAAGATTCTAAGTGTAGCAGAAGAAGTTTAACTCAGTTGCCTGTGGGTGTGAGGATTTATCTTCAGTTCTTGCATAATCTAATGCCTACAACTTGCTTGATTCATTGATACTATTTTCTAGTTGATTCACTAGGACAGGATAGCAGGCCTCCTTGTACATTTAGTCCGCTTAGCCTAAATAATTAACCCCACCAAATGATTGTTTTTTCACTCGAACCCATTTTAAGTTTTCTAGTAGTTTTCTTCACTTCCTATATTTTTAATGACCTCTCCTTAGGGCATTAGCATTCAACTCTGGCCCTGGACCAATATCAGGCATTGTGTACCTCAACTTAGGCAAAACACCTAAGTTGAGGGTGGCTATTGTAAAAATATAAGCACCCGGTGGAAAGTTGGTTTAGAATATAGTTTAAAGGCATTTGGCCCTGATCTATCCAAAGATATTGTGCACCTCGGCTTAGTGCATCATCATAAGTCGAGGGTGGATGATGCACTAAAAAAATTATACATATTCAAGGGTGATTGTAAGCAAGTTGATTAAAATAGCAGCTTGGTGATGATAGGCGAATTTACGCACCTATATCAATATATTTTGCCCATATTTTAGCCTAGTTTTGAGAACAAATTATATATTTCATGCACTTTTAGTCCTTTTTCCTGTAAATGAGCTAACGAACATGATTAGTAAAGTTTCAGGTATAAATGATGCATAATTCAGCATTTTATGGCTTACTTGACGCTAAAGAAAGCTCACGAAGGAAGGGAAGGGAGTTTACACGCCTAAGGACCAAAACTGCTGCATGGAAAATCTGTCCCGGGCTAAAACAGCATTTCTGAAGACTTTGGGGGACCAAACCTGCTGCATGGAAAATCTGTCCCGGGCTAAAACAACAATTCTGAAGACTTTGGGGACTTACAGACACAAAGCTATATTTTGACAATGATACATTAACCTAGTACAATTAGGTTATGTATTTCATTATTTTATTTGGATTATGATAATGTTACATTAACCTAGTACAATTGGGTTAAGTATTACATTAGCCTAGTAGGATTTGGTTAGATATTTTATTTATCTAGTAGGAGTAGGATATGGGTATTATAAATACCCTATCATGCTAGAGATTTTGAAGAAGGAGGGAGGAAGGAGGGAGAACACAATACTTCCTTCCATCCCTCTCATCTTCTCTCATCTTCTATCATCTTCTTATAACTTCTAATCTTCTTAACTTCTCATCTTACAATTCAATTCTATTTTTCTTCTTCTACTCCTCCATTCTTAAATTCCACAACAAGAGAATCGTTACTTTGCCTAGGAATTCACGCCTCACGCCTACCACCTAAGCTATACGAAATTACTCAATCTTGTGGTATAACAACAATGTCAATCGTGATCTCCTTCGCATTCATGGGTAACTAAACTTCTCTGTTGGGGTTATGGAAGCCGAATGAGTTACTATCTATTGCTGTGAGTTTGTGAGTTCGAGGCACGTATATTGCTTATATCATTATTCTCTTCATCTTAATCTACATTCTTTGCGGTTGCAAACGCAAGAATACGCCAGTCTAACATTTAACTTGTTCGAGAGAAAAGTTATTTGTCTGGAAAAGAGATAATGTCAAGGTAGTAGGACACCCTTTCCTATTAAAAAGCTAGTGCCGTAACTGGACTAACCTCTTGGAGAATTCGTACTGTTAGACACGCTTTAAGCTCGAGAGAGTTAAAGTGAAATAGTCCTTGTTTAGGTCGAGAGACGCTTGGATTTACCATCGACTAAAATCCTCTATAAGCAATTGCATGTCAGAATTCTACACACTCATAGCCAATAGAGACGTATACCTCAGAAGGTGGACATAACCCCAACGCTTCAATTCTCATTATTTACAACTTACGTAACAATCTTTCTCTTTTACTTTGCTATTTTCAGCTTTTATTTAATTATTTTGGTGACACATTACAATCCCCCCTTTTTACGAGACTTGCACCAAAAGTTTAGTAATCTTGCTTACTTGTTGGCCAAGCTATTCCCTGTGGGATCGACACCCAACCCAGGTTGGGTTCTATATTTGCTAACGACCGCTTTACACTCCTACGAGAGCTGTAGATTGAGCGTTATCAAAAATTGGCGCCGTTGCCGGGGAATACAAGTGTCAATCAAGTTCGTAATAATTACTAGACCCTTTGGTCAAAGATTCTCGTACTTTTACTTTTAGTTGTTGTTTTTGTTTTATTCAGGATTGTTCAGTGCATCAATGGATGCACAACGTGAAATTGAAAGAATGGCTGCTCAAGCGCATCAGCAGAACATTGATAACCCTGCACGAGCAACAAATCCTGACGAAGAGGATTTAGGTGATGACGAGTTACTAAACCCAAGGCATGATGCTGAAATCACAACACCTGCCAACAGAAGAGGTCGACAAGCTAAGTATAGACATGATCGCCAACCCATGCAGCCAGCTTTCGACGATGATGATGATGATCTTGATGGTGCCGGAGCCACTGGAGCTATAATTCCACCACCATTAGCGCCCGGAGCCAAGTTCAACATCACAAGCACCATGATTCAGTTATTGCAACTCAAGGGATTGTTTGGTGGACTAGCAGGCGATGATCCGAATATGCATCTCATCAACTTTATTTCTACATGCAAGTCTTTTGACAATCCTGGTGTTGGTCAGAATGTAATTCGATTACGTCTATTTCCATTGTCTCTGTCTGGGGAGGCAACACTATGGTTGAATGGGTTGACTCCTGATTCTATTACAAATTGGAGGCAATTGAGAGACGCTTTCCTAAAAAGATTCTTTCCGCCATCCAAAAGAGCACAATTGAGAGATGAAATCAGCAACTTTCATCATCTTCCCACTGAAGCTCTTCATGAAACATGGGAGAGGTTCAAGATAAAGCTAGCGAGATGCCCAAACCATCACATGACTAATATTCACCTCATGGAGATATTGTATAGAGCCTTGAATTCAATAACTAAGCCAGTGGTGGATAACGCAGCTGGAGGATCTTTTATGGACCTCACCTTTGGTCAAGCAAGCAATATACTAGATCGCATGACGAAACAAAGTAGAGCTTGGCATACCAAGGATTCCGAGGTAGCAAGCCCCACTTTATCTATAGGCATGACTGCAGACCAAAGAAGAAGACAAGAAGAACGTGACCAAGATATGGCGCACATGAGAACACAAGTGGATATTCTTACAAAGCATCTATTATCAGGGAAGACCGAAAAAGTCAAAGCCATTGTAGAACATGGAAGAAACGAAGCTGATACGGAAGAAGAAGCCAACTACTTGAACAATCAGGGGGGTTTCCGTGGGAATACCCAAGGAAACCAAGGTCGGAACTGTTATGATAAATATGGAAGCAAAGACCAAGGTAGTTGGAAGAACAAGAATGACAGTAGTGGTGTGTATGTTCCCCCTGGAAGACGTGACACCACCACATCTAATTCTGGAAGTATGGAAGACATGATGGCTAAATTATTGAAAGGAGTGGAAACAACGAGCGCGGGAGTTACTGAGGTAATTAATGATTTGTCCTCCATGAAACAACTAGTTGTTTCTCATTCCACTTCAATCAAGCAAATAGAGCAGCAATTGAGCCAACTTTCAGCAACACTCAATCAAAGGAAGGCTGGCACTTTACCTAGCGATACTGTGCAAAACCCAAGGAATGATGGGTCATGCATGGCCATCACTACCAGAAGTGGTAAGGTGCTGGAAACTTCAGAAAAAGGCAAGCAAGTGGCTGACGAAGAGGCGGAAATTGATGATAAGGCGAAAGGGGAAGATACCGCAGCAACCGATCCTAATGTCCTTAACGTCACTCCTAACGACGTGCAGCCTGAAAAAGCTGGAAAACGGAAGCAAGAGGAGAAGAAAATTGTGGAGAGAACACTTCCATACCCACCACCACCTTTTCCCCAAAGATTGAAGAAGGTGGTGGATGATACAAAGTTCAGCAAATTTATGAATATGTTAAAGCAGCTGACCATTAATGTTCCATTAGTGGAGGCACTTGAAAAAATGCCTGGGTATGCGAAATTTATGAAGGACCTATTGACAAAGAAACGGGCAGCAAGTTATGAGCCGACAGATAATATTCATCATTGCAGTGCAATTGCCACAAGGTCCTTAGTACAGAAGAAGGCAGACCCTGGTGCTTTCACTATTCCTTGCACGGTTGGATCTATGAATTTTGCTAAGGCATTGTGCGATTTGGGAGCTAGCATCAATTTGATGCCACTATCTGTCTACAGAAAGTTGGGGTTAGGCGATCCGACACCAACCAATATGAGGCTCGTGATGGCTGATAGGTCGGTAAAACGACCTGTGGGTATCTTGAATGATGTGTTGGTGAAGGTATCTTCATTTATCTTTCCTGCAGACTTCGTTATTCTGGATTGTGAGGTGGATTCTGACGTTCCCATAATCTTGGGACGCCCCTTCCTCGCAACTGGAAGTGTGCTTATTGACATGAAAGATAATGAGCTTTTGTTTCGAATTAATGACGAAGTGGTCCGCTTTGATATATGCAAAGCCATGAAGCAGCCAAGCGATATGAATGAGTTATCTGTAGCTGATGTTCATCATGAGGATATGAAAGCATTATCTATAGAGAAACAGCCTACTGTTGAGCCATTGTCTGCTGCACCACTGAATGTTGAGCATGAGGATGCTTAAGAATATGAAGAACTTATGGGTTCTCTAACAGAAATAGAGTCCTATTCCCATACTTCTAAGCAACCGGACAGTGATCTTAAGAATCAACCTTCAGCTACAGCGAATACTTCCCTTGAAGAGCCACCAATGCTAGAATCGAAAGAGCTCCCCGATTATCTAAGGTATGTGTTCTTGGAAAGTATAAAGATACTTCCGGTGAGTGCGGATGATTTAAGTAAACAGCACGTAGACGCTCTCATCTCTACTCTGAAGAGATACATGAGAGCTATGGGTTGGACTATTGATGATATAATTGGTACCCCTCCTACAAGT
Source organism: Capsicum pubescens (assembly GCA_030864215.1). NCBI lineage: Eukaryota > Viridiplantae > Streptophyta > Magnoliopsida > Solanales > Solanaceae > Capsicum > Capsicum pubescens. Next base: position 418,242,125 of record CM061548.1, read on the forward strand.
AAGCCTCATTATCGTCTGAATCCATTCAGAAAACGATCCACCATTTACCTCGATGAAGTCTGAGTACTCGAGGTAACCATGTCGTGCCACGACAATAAATAAGGTGCTAGATGGGAGGCAACCCATCGTTTATCGTTTTTCATTTATCGTTTATCGTTTTCTTTCATTCTAGTACTTGATTTGTTTTTAATTAATGAAAATCCAAAAATAAGAGTCGTGCCACGACCAAAACTAAGGCGCTTGGTGGGAGGCAACCCATCATACTAATCGTTTTCATTTGGTTTTGAGAAAATATAGGTGCAAAAGGAATGCAACGAGGAGATTGATTTCAATTGACGATTTGGACGTATTGTATGGTAAAGTTGGTAAGTTAGGAATGGTGATGCATAAGGCTATGGATTGAGCATTTCTCACGCCAAAATAGGCTTCGAGCAAGGCTAGGCCTTGGTAAAACTAGGCCACGAACGATGCACAACCTATCCTATAGCCTAAGGTCTCAGAACCTAGTGTGCTATACACTATGCGCTGCCTATTCCTAGGTATGCTTTTGACTATGCGCCACCTATGCTATGGCATTTGGTCTCAGTATCTTATATGCCATAGACTATGCGGCGCATATGTCTATAAATGCCATAGACTATGCGGCGCATATGTCCCATTATGCTATAGACAATGCGCCGCATATGTCATATCTATGCCAAGCATTATGCGCCGCATATGTGGGACTTTTGGTCTCCAAATCCGATTTTAATGGGCCAAAACTCGACCCAACCTTTTCTTATAAATATGAGACTTAGTCTTGAACCAAAAACACATTGGAAACCTAGCTTATGCACCACCTATAGTCTCCAAAACCTATCAAAAAGTTTCCTTTTGCTCTCCCACTTCACAAGAACATCTCCACAGGCTTTAATCACGTAAGTAATCTCTTGTTCTTCATCTATTTTTCGTAAGTGCTACGTTGCTATGTCTATTATGAATTGCTACATCTTGAAGAAATATTGGTGATGTTAATGTGTTTGAATTGTTGATACAAAACCAAGTGAGTGAACATGAACGTTAGGATACTCTTAACTTGTTTCCAACTAGAAATTGATTTTGATGCATTGTTATACTACTTGCGGAATTGCTATAGTCATGAACATTGCATGCTCTTGTCACTTGAATACTTACACGTTGGGATGTCTCGCTCATCGGAATAAGACTTATAGTTGCCTACCGATATAGGAGATTGTGATTATTGATAGAAACTATACCATGATGTAATCCCTATGAAGAAGTCTTGATATACCTAACATGAAAGTATTGCAAAGATTGCAAGAAATGTTACATATCTGAATTTCTTGTTGGAATATAGCCCCTAAAACGTATGTCGATGAAGTCTGAGTAATCGACCACTTTCACTTCACTGATTTGTGTCAACAAAACTAAGTGTGGGGTGGTACCCTTACTGCTTGTGCATAGATTGTATCCATTGATATTGTGCTACCACTAACACTATTTCTAGTCTCAGGTACAATGGAACCTAAAGCGAGACAAGGCAAGGAGAAGGCTACCACCTCCCAAAAGGGCAAAAAGAGAAGTCGCAAGGACCAAGAAGAACCCTCCTCGCTGCAAATACCTCGACTCACGCTTGGAATTAAGTGGGATAATTATGAGGAACTTCTAAGGATGATGACTCTGATGATGATTCCAATGCAAGGGGTATGACCCCAGACACAGAGGATGAGTCCGACTAACCAGGTTCTTCTTATTTATTTTCCACTGAGGACAGTGTACCGACTAAGTGTGGGGTGGTGGTATTGCATGCTATACTTCTATACTCGCATCTATGTTTGTTTGCTTTGTTTTTGTTTCATTTTTTTAGTAGTAAATTTTTTCTAGCTTCGCATGAAATTATTTTGATAGGCAGCATGAGATTATAACAAGAGTATGTGCTACAATTGTGACTATTGAGACGTTTAGGCTCTAGTTGTGACTCATTATGTGATATTGTGTGGTTCAATTCCTTCACTTGTTGGGTCGAGAGTCTATATTACTTCCAAGCAAGTCGACCATGTGCCTTGTGTGTGTGAGATAATCGTATATTCTATGCGTGTGGCTGATGCTAGAACTTGCCTGGTATGTATGCAAAGCGAAAATAAGGAGTGTAAGTTTAGGATATGATTTAGGCATTTCTTTGACAACCTATATTTATTTACCTTCAGTTTTACCTACCCATGGACATCATCCTAGTTAAACCCTTTTGAGCCTTTAGCCTATTTTCTTTGACAACCTTGTATGTAAGCCTAATCCATTTTTTTCAAGACCGTAATTTGATCCAAACTCCTAAGTGCTTTAAAGTGAAAAAGTCATGTGACAACATAAGAGGAAATTGGGTGAGTATAATGCTATAAATTGTAATGGTGCTTGAATGTGTTATGAAAAAGAAAGTGCTATCATAAGAGGTATGTTATGAAAAGAAAAAGGAAAAGAAAGCTGAAAAGCGAGTTGTGCTTAAAATTGAAAAACAAAAGAGGAGAACAAGGGTGGTAGAATAAAAGAAAGAAAGGTTGTTTGAAAGAAAAGTGTTAATGATACAAAGTGATGTATTAAAGCGCTTAGGAACTTAGTCACTATTCCTGGCCAAAATAGTCCTACCCGTCCCTTAGCCTACATTACAACCATCAAAAGACCTACTTGATCCTAATCTTAACATTCAAACATTTAGTAGAGTATTACATTAAGGGCAAGCCTATGGTCATCAGTCGCTTCATATGAATTCTTTGTGAGAGCGAGAGCAAGGATATTTTGATACCCATGTTTGAAAAATATGCTATACTTGTGAGTGATTATGGGTACTATAGTGTGAGACACACATGGTTGATGAGTTTTGGGTAGTCATATATGATTCCTTGTACCTTAACGTTTGCATGCGAGTTGATCACCATCCCGAGTCTATGCTAGAGGTTAAACTGTTTCTACTTATAATCGAAAAGATACTCTTTGTTGATAATTGTTGTGCTTGTCTTGACGAATATTTTGTGTTGTTGCTGTAAAACCCTAAGTTGACGTTTAGAAGGACATGATAGTTTGTTCGAGGACGAACAAAGCTCTAAGTGTGGGGTGTTGATGATAGGCGAATTTACGCACCTATATCAATATATTTTGCCCATATTTTAGCCTAGTTTTGAGAACAAATTATATATTTCATGCACTTTTAGTCCTTTTTCCTATAAATGAGCTAACGAACATGATTAGTAAAGTTTCAGGTATAAATGATGCATAATTCAGCATTTTATGGCTTACTTGACGCTAAAGAAAGCTCACGAAGGAAGGGAAGGGAGTTTACACGCCTAAGGACCAAAACTGCTGCATGGAAAATCTGTCCCGGGCTAAAACAGCATTTCTGAAGACTTTGGGGGACCAAACCTGCTGCATGGAAAATCTGTCCCGGGCTAAAACAGCAATTCTGAAGACTTTGGGGACTTACAGACACAAAGCTGGATTTTGACAATGATACATTAACCTAGTACAATTAGGTTATGTATTTCATTATTTTATTTGGATTATGATAATGTTACATTAACCTAGTACAATTGGGTTAAGTATTACATTAGCCTAGTAGGATTTGGTTAGATATTTTATTTATCTAGTAGGAGTAGGATATGGGTATTATAAATACCCTATCATGCTAGAGATTTTGAAGAAGGAGGGAGGAAGGAGGGAGAACACAATACTTCCTTCCATCCCTCTCATCTTCTCTCATCTTCTATCATCTTCTTATAACTTCTAATCTTCTTAACTTCTCATCTTACAATTCAATTCTATTTTTCTTCTTCTACTCCTCCATTCTTAAATTCCACAACAAGAGAATCGTTACTTTGCCTAGGAATTCACGCCTCACGCCTACCACCTAAGCTATACGAAATTACTCAATCTTGTGGTATAACAACAATGTCAATCGTGATCTCCTTCGCATTCATGGGTAACTAAACTTCTCTGTTGGGGTTATGGAAGCCGAATGAGTTACTATCTATTGCTGTGAGTTTGTGAGTTCGAGGCACGTATATTGCTTATATCATTATTCTCTTCATCTTAATCTACATTCTTTGCGGTTGCAAACGCAAGAATACGCCAGTCTAACATTTAACTTGTTCGAGAGAAAAGTTATTTGTCTGGAAAAGAGATAATGTCAAGGTAGTAGGACACCCTTTCCTATTAAAAAGCTAGTGCCGTAACTGGACTAACCTCTTGGAGAATTCGTACCGTTAGACACGCTTTAAGCTCGAGAGAGTTAAAGTGAAATAGTCCTTGTTTAGGTCGAGAGACGCTTGGATTTACCATCGACTAAAATCCTCTATAAGCAATTGTATGTCAGAATTCTACACATTCATAGCCAATAGAGACGTATACCTCAGAAGGTGGACATAACCCCAACGCTTCAATTCTCATTGTTTACAACTTACGTAACAATCTTTCTCTTTTACTTTGCTATTTTCAGCTTTTATTTAATTGTTTTGGTGACACATTACAATCCCCCCTTTTTACGAGACTTGCACCAAAAGTTTAGTAATCTTGCTTACTTGTTGGCCAAGCTATTCCCTGTGGGATCGACACCCAACCCAGGTTGGGTTCTATATTTGCTAACGACCGCTTTACACTCCTACGAGAGCTGTAGATTGAGCGTTATCACTTGGGAGCTGAAAAGTTGAAAGGGAAAGGAAAGTTAAACCCTATTGAGTCACTTTACCCAAAAGAGTACCCTCAGCTAGTCTGAAGCCTCATTACAAACCTAGAAAAGACTTGTTTGATCCTAACGAATCAGCTTTGAGGGTGAATCGTATGGAAAGGTCAAGCCTATGGGCACTTGGACTATGCTTGTAACTTCTTTGTGAGTGTGAGAGCTTAGCTTACGTCCACATAATATAATGAGTGATGGACTTCTTTGTTGTGAGGGCAACTGGAGTTCTACTTCAGTTGATTTTTCTCATAGGGACATAACATCCTTGTGTGTGTGCTGAATTATAATCAATGATGGGTGTAGATCCTGATGTGTTAAATTCATGTGAGTGAAATGATGAGTAAATGATTGTGACAAAATGATTTATTAGTAGGTTGCTTGTCATGATATTGTTCATGTTCACAATTAGGTGCAAAGTTCCTTGAGGACAAGCAATGATCTTAAGTTGAGGGTGTTGATGTTCCATATTTTGATGGAACATTTTGCATCTTTTCTTGGGAAAATTGGATGTTTTCAAGCAACCCAGGTTGCATTTAATGCTGGTTTTTAGTGTTTCAGGGCAAGGAGTTAGCTGAAGGAAAAGACTCTGGAAAGTGGCAGAAAAATGCTTATGACGGTTGAAATGGTAGACCATCACAACTTCGACGGATCACCAACATTACCATCAAGTATTAGGCAGAACCCAAGGCTTCAGAACTTTCAGCGATGGACCAACTGGTGGACCGTTAGATCTGCGACGGACCACCATCTTGGCCGTCAGTCTTATCCAGAACATCGCCTTTTAAAGGACTCAGCGACGGACCAAATGGTGGACCATCGATATTTAGACGGACCACCATATTGACCATCATCCTTATCTAGAATGTGACTATCAAGGATCAAAAGTGACAGACCAAATGGTGGAACGTCAGATCTGCGACGGACCACCACTTTGGTCGTCATGTTAGATGCGGTTTCCTGGATTCAAATTTTAGATTCTTTTTACCTGGGAATGTATAAATACTAATTTTAGGTTTTATTATAGGGGATTTAACTTTGGGATTTGAGATATTCTCCAGACGAGAAACTCTCTGTAAGGGTATTTTTGGGGGGATTAAGCAAATCTTGTGGATCTAATCATTCATCTCTATTGAAGATTCAAGAAAAAATTCTTGTAACCTTTGTAAGTAAATCTTGAATTTATTTATGAATAATACAAAGATGCTTTCTATTTCTTCAATGGAAATGTGTGGATAAGCTCCCATAACTAGGGTTATGGGAGCCTCGATGTGAATAATGGATTTTGGGTTGTGGATCCAATTGAGTTCTATGAGTAATGGACATTGTTTAAACCCTTCTTCACTTTAACGACTTTTCTTGGTTGCAAACTTGAAGAGTGAGACCTTAAACATCACTTGTCCGAAAAGGAAAGTGTGTGTTGGGAAAAGAAAGGGTTTACATGAAAACCTTAGATTAACAATGAATGCCTTAGCAGGATTGATCTACATGAGAAAATAGTTGAATAAATAATATATCCTTTAAGTTTGAGAGAATTGAGGGATAAATTACCCAATCAAGTTGATAAACTAATAGGTAAATAATAGGAATCAACTACTCTTACAATGGAAATTGTTAATTGGAACTGATAAGTGATTCACAACCCTAATTGTTCAAGCATCTTGGTAATCAAAACCCTAGTTTGACTACCCTTTCTGAATTACTATTATTAATATAATCAACAAGTGGATTACTTTCTGTGACAAGCCTTTTTGTTCTTTTTTTAATACAATTGATAAATCAAAACCCCCCTTTTTCATAAGGAACCTTCAACCAACAGTCTAATAATAACCACAATACTTAGTAAACATAGTATTCCCTGTGGGATTCGACACCCAACACAGTTGGGTTGTATATTTGACAGCGACCGCTTACACTTTCATAAGAAGGTTGTAACTTGGGTGTATCACCCATCCCCAAAACTGTGGGCTATAGCATACCGATTTGGCCTGAAAATGCCCCATTCGCGCCGTTTCGCCCGTTTGTCCACCTAAATGGCCACGGAAAAGTAAACAGACCACACTGGGATGATCCCCAACCTCCCTGGCATGCCCCGATCGATTTTTGACACACAGCACGCCCAAAACCCGAGCCCACCCCTGAAACCGTGGGCTATATAGCACATCGATTTGGCCCAAAAATGCCCCGTTCGCGCCGTTTTGCCCGTTTATTCACCCAAATGGCCATGAAAAATTAAACAAACCACAATGGGATGATACCCAACCTTCCTGGCATGCCACGGTTGATTTTTGGCACACGGCACGCCCGGACCCTGGGCCCACCCCCAAAACTGTGGGCTATAGCACATCGATTAGGCCCGAAAATGCCCCGTTCGTGCCATTTCACCCGTTTGTCCACCCAGATCGCCATCAAAAATTAAACGGACCACACTGGGATGATCCCCAACCTCCATGACATGCCTCGATCGATTTTCAGCCCACAGCATGCCCGGACCCCGAGCCCACCCTCGAAATCGTGGGCTATAGCACACCGATTTGGCCCAAAAATGCCCCATTCGCGCCGTTTCGCCTGTTTGTTCACCCAAATGGATGCGGAAAATTAAACGGACCATGCTAGGATAATACCCAACCTCCCTAAACCGCCTCAGTCAATTTTCAACCCACAACACGGCCGAACCCTGGGCCCATCCCCAAAACTGTGGGCCATAGCACACCGATTTGGCCCGAAAATACTCCGTTAGTGCTGTTTTGCCCATTTATCCACCCAAATAGCCAAGAAAAATTAAACGGACCATAGTGGGATGATCTCTAACCTCCCTGGCATTCCTCGATCGATTTTTGGCCAACAGCACGCCTGAACCCCGGGCCCACCCCTAAAAGCGTGGGCTATAACACCCCAATTCGTCCCGAAAATGCCCTGTTCATGTCGTTTTTCCTGTTTGTCCACCCAAATGGCCACGAAAAATTAAAAGGACCACAATAGAATAATCCTCAACCTACCTGGCACGCCTCAATCAATTTTTGGCCCACAGAACGACCGAAATCCCGATCCACCCATAAAACCATGGGCAATAGCACATCGATTTAGCCTAAAATGCCACGTTCATGCCGTTTCGCTCGTTTATCCACTTAAATGGCCACAAAAAATTAAACGGACCATACTGGGATAATCCCTAATCTCCCTGGCACGCCTCGATTGATTTTTGGCACACAGCACTCCCGAACCCCAGACCCACCCCTAAAATCGTGGGCTATAGCACACTGATTTGGCCTGAAAATGCCCCGTTCGCATTGTTTCACTCGTTTGTACACCCAAATGGCCTCAAAAAATTAAACGGACCACACTGGGACAATCCCCAACCTCCCTGGAACACCCCGATCAATTTTTAACCCACAGCATGCCCGTATCTCGGGTCTATCCCCAAAACCGTGGGTAATAGCATACCGATTTGGCCCCAAAATGCCCTATTCGCGCTGTTTCTCCTGTTTTTCCACCCAAATGGCCGCAAAAAATTAAATGGACCACTCAGACGATCCCAACCTCCCTGGCACTCTCCAGTTGAACTTCGACCCACAACACGCCCGAACCCCGGGACCACCCCCAAAGATGTGGGCTATAGCACAACGATTTGGCTTAAAAATGCTCCTTTCTTGCCGTACCGCCCGTTTGTCCACCCAAATGGCCACGAAAAATAAAACGGGCCTCAATGAGATGATCCAAAACCTCCTTGGCATGCCTCGATCGATTTTCGGCCCACAGAACGCCCGAACCTCAAGCCCACCCCCAAAACCGTGGGCTATAGCACACCGATTTGGCCCAAAAATACCCCAATCACGCTGTTTTGCTCGTTTGTCCACCCAAATGGTCACAAAAAATTAAACGGATCACACTGGGACGATCCTCAAACTATCTGGCATACCTCGGTTGATTTTTAGCCCACAGTACGCCCGGACCCCCGATCCACCCCCAAAACTGTGGGTAATAGCACACCAATTTGGCCCCAAAATGCCCTATTTGCGTCGTTTTGTCCGTTTATCCACCCAAATAGCCACGAAAAATTAAACGGAACACACTGGGACAATCTTTAATCTCCCTGGCATGCCTTGGTCAATTTTTGGCACACAGCACGCCCCGACACTAAGCCCACACTCGAAACCGTGGGCTATAGAACACCGATTTGGCCCGAAAATGCCACGTTCGAGCCGTTTCGCCCGTTTGTACACCCAAATTGCCACGAAAAATTAAAAGGACCATACTGGGATGATCCTCAAACTCCCTGTCATGCCTCAGTCAATTTTTAGCCTATAGCATGCCCAGACCCCGGGTCTACCCCCAAAACCGTGGGCTAAAGCACACCGATTTGGCCTGAAAATGCCCCGTTCATGCCGTTTTGCCTGTTTGTCCACCTAAATGGCTAGGAAAAATTAAACGGACCATACTGGGATGATCCCCAACCTCCCTTGCATACCACGATCGATTTTCAGCCCACATCATGCCCTGACCCTGAGCCCACCCCCGATACCGTGGTCTATAGCACACCGATTTAGCCTGAAAATGCCCTATTCACGCCGTTTTGCCAGTTTGTCCTCCCAAATGGAAACAAAAAATTAAACAGACCACACTGGGATGATCCGCAACCTTCCTGGCACGTCTTGATCAATTTTTGACCCACAACACGAACAAACCCCGGGCCCACCCCCAAAACCATGGGCTATAACACACCGATTTGGCTCGAAAATTCCCCATTCGTGCCGTTTTGCCCGTTTGTTCATCCAAATGGCAACAAAAAATTAAACGAACCACACTGGGACGATCCCCAACCTCTTTGGCATGCCCCGGTCAATTTTTGCCCACAGCAATCCCGGACCCTGGGCCCACCCCCAAAACCGCGAGCTATAGCACAACGATTTGGCTAAAAAATGCTCCGTTCATGCCGTTTTGCCCGTTTGTCTACCCAAATTGTCACCAAAAATTAAACGGACCATACTAGGATGATCCCCAACCTCCCTAGCATGCCCCGATCAATTTCGGCACACATCACGCCCGGATCCCGAGCCCACCCTCAAAACCGTGGGCTATAGCACACTGATTTGGCCCAAAAATTCTCCGTTCATGCCGTTACGCCTGTCTGTCCACCTAAATGGTCACGAAAAATTAGATGGACCACACTGGGATGATCCTCAACCCCCCTGGCTCACCCAGATCGATTTTCGGCCCACAACACGCCTGGACCCCGAGCCCACTCCTGAAAGCGTAGTCTATAACATATCGATTTGGCCCAAAAATGCCCCGTTCGCGTCGTTTCACCCGTTTGTCCACCCAAATGGCCACGAAAAATTAAACAGACCACACTGGAATGATCCCCAACCTCCCTGGCATGCCCCGATCAATTTTTGGCCCACAACACTTCATACCTCGAACCCACCCCCAAAATTGTGGGTTATAGCAGATCAATTTGACCCAAAAATGCCCCGTTCGTGCCGTTTTACCCGTTTGTCCACCCAAATGGCCACGAAAAATTAAACGGACAACACTGGGATGATCCCCAACCTCCCTGTCTCACCTCGGTCGATTGTTTGCCCACAGCAAGACTGGACCCCGGGCCCACTCCTGAAACCGTGGGCTATAGCACAATGATTTAGCTCAAAAATGCCCCGTTCGCCCCGTTTAGCCCGTTTGCCCACCCAAATAGCCATAAAAAATTAAACAGACCATACTAGGATGATCCCTAACCTCCCTGGCATGCCCCAGTCAATTTTCAGCCCACAGTACGCTCGAACCCCGAGCCCACCCCCAAAACCGTGGGCTATAGCACACCGATTTGGCCCGAAAATGCCCCATTCGTGTCGTTTCGCTCGTTTGTTCACCCAAATGGCCACAAAAATTAAACGGACCACAATGAGATGATACCCAACCTCCCTGGCATGCCCCAGTCAATTATCAGACCACAGCATGCCCAAACCCTGGGCCCACCCCAAAAATCGTGGTCTATAGAATACCGATTTGGCCCAAAAATGCCCAGTTTCTGCCGTTTCATTCGCTGGTCCACCAAAATGGCCAGGAAAAATTAAACGGACCGCACTGGGTCGATGTCCAACCTCCCTAGCATGCTCCGATTGATATTCGGCCCACAGCACACCTGGACCTCGGGCCCACCCATGAAACCGTGGGCTATAGCATACTGATTTGGCCCGAAAATGCTCATTCTTATCTTTTTTCCGTTTGTCAACTCAAATGGCCACAAAAAATTAAACGGACCACACTGGGATGATCCCCAACCAACTTGGCTCACCCGGTCGATTTTTGGCCCACAACAAGCCTGGAACTCGTGCCCACATCTAAACCCGTGGGCTATAGAACATAGATTTGGCCCGAAAATGCCTCGTTCGCGCTGTTTCACCCGTTTGTCAACCCAAATGGCCACAAAAAATTAAATAGACCACACTGGGATGATCCCAACCTCCCTGGCATGCCTCGATCAATTTTTGGCCCACAGCACGCCCGGACCTCGGGCCCACCCATGAAACTGTGGGCTATAGCACACCAATTTAGACCAAAAATGCCCCATTCACGTTGTTTTTCCCGTTTGTTCACACAAATGGTCACGTAAAATTAAACGGACCACACTGGGATGATCCCCAACCTCCCTGGCATGTGTCGGTCGATTTTTAGACCACAGAACGCCTGAACCCTGGGCCCACCCCTGAAACCGTGGGCTATAGAACATCATTTTGGCCTGAAAATACCCTGTTCATGTCGTTTCGTCCGTTCGTCCTCCCAAATGGTCACGAACGATTAAATGGACCACACTGGGACGATCCCCAACCTTCATGGAATACTTCAGTTGATATTCGACCCACAACACGCCCGGACCCCGGGCCCACCCCCAAAGCTGTGGGCTATAGCACATCGATTTGGCTAAAAAATGCTCCGTTCTCGCCGTTTCGCCCGTTTGTCCACCCAAATGGCCATGAAAAATTAAACGGGCCTCAATGGGACGATTGAAAACCTCCTTGGCATGCCTCGATTGATTTTTGGCCCACAGCACACCCGAACCCCAGTCCCACCCCCAAAACCATGGGCTATAGCACACCGATTTGGCCCAAAAATACCCCGTTCATGCTATTTCGCCTATTTGTCCAACCAAATGGTCACTAAAAATTAAACAGATCACACTAAGACGATCCTCAAACTATCTGGCATGCCACGGTCGATTTTTGGCCCACAATACGCCTGGCCCCCGGTCCACCCCCAAAACCGTGGGCAATAACACACCAATTTGGCCAAAAAATGCACCGTTTACCCCTTTTCGTCCATTTATCCACCCAAATGGCCACGAAAAATTAAACGGAACACACTAGAATAATCCTCAATCTCCCTGGCATGCCTTGGTCGATTTTTGGCACACAGCACGCCCAAACCCTAGGCCTACCCTCAAAACCGTGGGCTATAGCACACCGATTTGGCCCTAAAAGGCCCAGTTTGGGCCGTTTCGCCTGTTTGTACACCCAAATTGCCACAAAAAATTAAAAGGACCACACTAGGACAATCCCCAAACTCCCTGGCATGCCCTGGTTAATCTTTAGCCCACAACATGCCTAGAACCCGGGTCTACTCCCAAAACTGTGGGCTAAAGCACACCGATTTGGCCCGAAAATGCCCCGTTCAAGTTGTTTTGCTTGTTTGTCCACTCAAATGGCTAGGAAAATTTTAAAGGACCATACTGGGATGATCCCCAACCTCCCTGTCATACCCCGATCGATTTTTGACCCACAACACGCCCTGACCCTGAGCCCACCCCTGATACCGTGGGTATAGCACACCTATTTGGCTCGAAAATGCCCTGTTTATACCGTTTTTCCCGTTTATCCACCCAAATGAAAACAAAAAATTAAACGGACCACACTGGGATGATCCGCAACCTTCCTGGCACATCCCGATTGATTTTTGACCCACAACACGCCCGAACCTCGAGCCCACCCCCAAAACTAAGGGCTATAACTAACTGATTTGGCTAAAAAATGCCCCATTCGTGCCGTTTCGCCCGTTTGTTCATCCAAGTGGCAACAAAAAATTAAACAAACCACACTGGGACGATCCCCAACCTCTCTGGCATGCTTCAATCAATTTTTTTCCTACAACAATCCTAGACCCCGCTCCCACCCCCAAAACCGTGTTCTATAGCACAACGATTTGTCTCGAAAATGCTCCGTTCACGCCGTTTTGCCCGTTTTTCAACCCAAATGGCGACAAAAAATTAAACGGACCACAATGAGACGAACCCCAAACTCCCAGGCACGCCCCGGTTAATTTTTGGCACACAGCACGCCGGACCCCGGACCCACCCCCAACATCGTGGTCTATAGCTCACTGATTTGGCTCGAAATTTCCCCGTTCGCGTTTTTTCATCCGTTTGTCTACCCAAATAGTCACAAAAAATTAAACGGACCACACTAGGACGATCCCCAACCTCCCTAGCATGCCCCGATCAATTTTTGGCACATATCACGCCCGGACCCCGGGCCCACCCTCATAACCGTGGGCTATAGCACACTGATTTGGCTCAAAAATTCCCCGTTCATGCCGTACGCCTGTCTGTCCACCTATATGGCCACGAAAAATTAAACGGACCACACTGGGATGATCCTCAACCCCCCTGGCTTACCCCGATCGATTTTTGTCTCACAACACGCCTCGACCCCCGGGCCAACTCCTGAAACCGTGGGCTATAACATATCGATTTGGCCCAAAAATGCCCCGTTCGCGCCGTTTCACCCTTTTGTCCAACCAAATGGCCACAAAAAATTAAACAGACCACACTGGGATGATCCCCAACCTCCCTGGCATGCCCCGATCAATTTTTGGCCCATAGTACTCCAAACCTCGAGCCCACCCCCAAAATCATGGGTTATAGCAGACCAATTTGACCTGAAAATGCCCTGTTCGTGCCGTTTCGCCCGTTTGTCCACCCAAATGGCCACGAAAAATAAACGAACAATACTGGGATGATCCCCAACCTCCCTGGCTCACCCCGGTCGATTGTTGGCCCAGAGCACGCCTGCACCCTAGGCCCACTCCTGAAACTGTGGGCTATAGCACATCGATTTGGCTAAAAAATACCCCGTTCGCCCCATTTAGCCCGTATACCCACCCAAATAGACACAAAAAATTAAACAGACCACACTAGGATGATCCCCAACCTCCTTGGCATGCCCTAATAAATTTTCGAACCACAGCACACCCCGACCCCGGGCCTACCCTCGAAACTGTGGGCTATAGCACACCGATTTGGACCTAAAATGCCCCGTTCGCATCGTTTCGCCCGTTTGTTCACCGAAATGGCCACGAAATATTAAACGGACCACACTAGGAAGATCCCCAACCTCCCTGGCATGCCTCGGTCAATTTTTAGCCCAACGCACACCCGAACCCTGGGCCCACCCCAAAAACCGTGGTCTATAGAACACCGATTTGGCCCGAAAATGCCCCGTTCCTGCCGTTTCGTCCGGTGGTCGACCAAAATGGCCAGGAAAAATTAAACGGACCATACTGGGATGATCCCCAACCTCCTGGCATGCCTCTATTGATTTTTGGTACACAGCACGCCCGGACCCTGGGCCCACCCTCGATACCGTGGGCTATAGCACACCGATTTGACCTGAAAATGCCTTTTTCACGCCATTTCATTCGTTTGTCCTCCCAAATGAACACAAAAAATTAATAAGACCATACTATGATGATCCGCAACCTTCCTGGAATGCCCCGATCAAATTTTGACCCACAGTACGCCCGAACCCCGGGCCCACCCCCAAAATCATTGGCTATAGCACACCGATTTGGCTCGAAAATGCCCCGTTTATGCCGTTTCTCCCATTTGTTCACCCAAATGGCAAAAATAAATTAAACAGACCACACTGGGATGATCCCCAACCTACCTGGCATGCCTCGATTTATTTTTGGCCCACAGCACTCTCGGACCCAGGCCCACTCCCAAAATCGTGGGCTATAACACGTCGATTTGGTACGAAAATGGTCTGTTCGCGTCGTTTTGCCCGTTTCTCCTCCAAAATAGACACAAAAAATTAAATGGACCACACTGGGATAATCCCCAAGCTCCCTGGAAACCCGGTCAATTTTTGGCCCACAGCACACCCGGAACCCCGGCCACACGTGAAACTGTGGTCTATAATGCACCGATTTGGCGCGAAAATGCCCCATTCGCGCCGTTTCATTCGTTTGCCCAGTCAAATGGTCACAAAAAATTAAACGGACCACACTGGGATGATCCCCAACCTCCCTAGTATGCCCTGATCGATATTTGCCCCACAGCACGCCTGGACCTTGGGCCCACCCCCGAAACCGTGGGATATAGCTCACTGATTTAGCCCAAAAATGGTCGTTCTTGTCGTTTTGCTCGTTTGTAAACTCAAATAGCCACAAAAAATTAAACGGACCGTACTGGGATGATCCCCAACCTCCTTGGCTCACCCCGGTTGATTTTTTGCCCACAACAAGCCTGGACCCCGGGACCACACCTAAAACCGTGGGCTATAGAACATCGATTTGGCCTGAAAATGCCTCGTTCGCATTGTTTCGCCTGTTTGTCAACCCGATTGGCCACAAAAAAATAAACAGACCACACTGGGACGAATCCCAAACTCCCTGGCATGCCTCATCAATTTTTGGCCCATAGCACGCCCGAACCTCGGGCCCACCCATGAAACTGTGGGCTATAGCACACCGATTTAGCCCAAAAATGCCCCGTTCGCGTTGTTTTGCCCGTTTGTTCACCCAAATGGCCACGAAAAATTAAACGGACTACACTGGGATGATCCTCTACTTACCTGGCACGTGTCAGTCAATTTTCAGACCACAGCACGCCCGAAACCTGGGCCCATCCCCGAAACCGTTGGCTATAGAACACTATTTTGGCCCAAAAATGCCCCGTTCATGCCGTTTCGTCCGTTTGTCCACCCAAATGGTCACGAAAAATTAAACGGACCACACTGGGATGATCCCCAACCTCCCTGTCACGCTCCAGTTGATGTTCGATCCACAACAGCTCGGACCTCGGGCCCACCCCCAAAGCTATGGGCTATAGCACAACGATTTGGCTCGAAAATGCTCCGTTCTTGCCGTTTTGCCCGTTCGTCTACCCAAATGGCCATGAAAAATTAAACGAGCCTCACTGAAACGATCCAAAACCTCCTTGGCATGCCTCGATCAATTTTTGGCCCACAGCACACCCGAACCCCGAGCCCACCCCCAAACCGAGGGCTATAGCATATCAATTTGGCCCAAAAATACTCCGTTCACGCTGTTTCGCCCGTTTGTCCACCCAAATTGTCACAAAAAATTAAATGGATCATACTGGGATGATTCTCATACTATTTGGCATACCCCAGTCAATTTTTGGCCCACATTACGCCCGGAACCCCGGTCCACCCCCAAAACCGTGGGCAATAGCACACCGATTTGTCCAAAAAATACCCCGTTTGCGCCGTTTCATTCGTTTATCCACCTAAATAGCCACAAAAAATTAAACGAAACACACTGGGATAATCCTCAATCTCCTTGGCATGCCTTGGTCGATTTTCAGCACACAGCACGCCCGGACCCTGGGCCCTCCATTGAAACCGTGGGCTATAGCACATCGATTTGGCCCAAAAATGCCCCGTTCGGGTCGTTTCGCCCGTTTGTACACCCAAATTGCCACAAAATATTAAAAGGACCACAATGGGATGATCCCCAAACTCCTTGGCATGTCCCGGTTAATTTTTAGCCCACAGCATGCCCGTACCCCGGGTCTACCCCCAAAACCGTTAGCTAAAGCACACCGATTTGTCCTAAAAATGCCCCGTTTGTGCCATTTTACCTGTTTGTCCACCCAAATGGCCAGGAAAAATTAAATGAACCATACTGGGATGATCCTCAACCTCCCTGGCATACCCCGATCGATTTTTAACCCACAACACACCCTGACCCTGAGACCACCCCCGATACCGTGGGCTATAACACACCGATTTGGCCCAAAAATGCCCTGTTCGCGCTGTTTTGCCCGCTTGTCCTCCCAAATGGAAACAAAAAATTAAACGTACCACACTGGGATGATCCACAACCTTCCTGGCACGTGCCGATCGATTTTTAACCCACAGCACGCCCGAACCCCGGGCCCACCCCTAAAACCATGGGCTATAGCACACCGATTTTGCTCGAAAATGCCCCATTCATGCCGTTTCACCCGTTTGTTCATCCAAGTGGCAACAAAAAATTAAACAGACCATACTAGGATGATCCCCAACCTCTCTGGCATGCCCCGATCAACTTTTTACACACAGAAATCCCGAACCCTAGGCCCACCTCCAAAACTGTGAGCTATTGCACAATGATTTGGCTCGAAAATCCTCCGTTCTCGCCGTTTTGCCCGTTTGTCCTCCCAAATGGATACAAAAAATTAAACAGACCACACTGGGACAATCCTCAAGCTCCCTGACACGTCCAGGTCAATTTTTGGTCCAGAGCACGGCGGACCCCGAGCCCACACCCAAAATCGTGGTCTATAGCACACCGATTTGGCTCGAAAATTCCCCGTTCGCGCCGTTTCATCTGTTTGTCTACCCAAATGGTCACAAAAAATTAAACGGACCACACTAGGATGATCCTCAACCTCCCTAGCAGGCCCCGATCAATTTTTGGTGCACATCACGCCCGGACCCCGAGTCCACCCTCAAAACCGTGGGCTAAGCACACTGATTTAGCTCGAAAATTCCCCGTTCATGCCGTTACGCCTGTCTGTCCACCTAAATGGCCACAAAAATTAAACGAACCACACTGGGATAATCCTCAATCCCCTGGCTCACCCCGATCGATTTTCGGCACACAACACGCCTGGACCCCGGGTCCACTCCTGAAACCGTGGGCTATAGCATATCAATTTGGCCCCAAAATGCCCCGTTAACGCCGTTTCACTCGTTCTTCCACCCAAATGGCCACGAAAAATTAAACAGACCACACTGGGACGATCCCCAACCTCCCTGGTATGCCCCAGTCAAATTTTTGCCCACAGTACTCCAGACCTCGAGCGCACCCCAAAATCGTGGGTTATAGCAGACCAATTTGACCCAAAATGCCCCGTTCGTGCCATTTCGCCCGTTTATCCACCCAAATGGCCACGAAAAATTAAACGAACAATACTAGAATGATCCCCAACCACCCTGGCTCACCCCGGTCGATTGTTGGCCCACAACACGCCTGGACCCCGAGCCCACTCCTAAAACCGTGGGCTATAGCACATTGATTTGGCTCAAAAATGCCCCGTTCGCCCGTTTGCACACCCAAATAGCCACAAAAAATTAAACAGACAACACTAGGATGATCCGCAACCTCCCTGTCATGCCCCAGTCGATTTTTGGACCACAGCATGCCCGGACCCCGGGCCCACCCCCAAAACCGTGGGCTATAGCACACCAATTTGGCCAAAAAATGCCCCGTTCACATCGTTTCACCCGTTTGTTCACCCAAATGGCCACAAAAAATTAAACGGACCATACTGGGATGATCCACAATCTCCCTGTCATGCTCCGGTCGATTTTCATCCCACAGCATGCCCGAACCCTGGGCCCACCCCAAAAATCGTGGTTTATAGAACACCAAAAATGCCCCATTCGTGCCATTTCATCCGCTAGTCCACCAGAATGGCCAGGAAAAATTAAACGGACCATACTGGGATGCTCCCCAACCTCCCTGGTATGCCTCGATCGATTTGGCCTATAGAACGCCCGGACCCTGGGCCCACCCTCGATACCGTGGGCTATAGCACACCGATTCGGCTCGAAAATACCACGTTCGTGTCGTTTCGCCCATTTATTCACCCAAATGTCAACAAAAAATTAAACAGACCACACTGGGATGATCCCCAACCTACCTAGCATTCCCCGATCAATTTTTGGCTTACATCACTCCTGAACCCCAAGCCCACTCCCAAAATCGTGGGCTATAGCACACCGATTTGGCACGAAAATGCTCTGTTCGCGCCGTTTTGCCCGTTTCTCCACCAAAATGGCTACAAAAAATTAAATGGACCACACTGGGATGATCCCCAAGCTCCCTGGCACGCCCTATTCAATTTTTGGCCCACAGCACGCCCGGACCCCTGGCCACGGCCAAAACCGTGGTCAATAATGCACCGATTTGTCTCAAAAATACCCCGTTAGCGCCGTTTTATCCGTTTGCCTAGCCAAATGGCCAGGAATAAATAAACGGACTAGACTGGGATGATCCCCAACCTCCCTATCATGCCCCGATCAATATTCAGCACACAGTACGCCCAGACCTCGGGCCCACCCCAAAACCGTGGGCTATAGCACACTGATTTGGCCTAAAAATGCTCGTTCTTATCGTTTTGCCCATTTGTCAACTCAAATGGCCACAAAAAAATAAATGGACCACACTCGGATGATCCCCAACCTCCCTGGCTCACCCTGGTCAATTTTTGGCCCACAAAAAGCCTGGACCCCGGGCCCACACCTAAAACCGTGGGCTCTAGATCATCGATTTGGCCCAAAAATGCCTCGTTCGTGCTGTTTTGCCTGTTTGTCAACCCAAATGGTAACAAAAATTAAACAGACCACACTGGGACTATCCCCAACCTTCCTGGCATGCCTCGATCGATTTTTGGCCCATAGCACGCCCGGACCTCGGACCCACCCACGAAACTGTGGCCTATAGCACACCGATTAAGCCCAAAAATGCCCCGTTCACGTTGTTTTGCCCGTTTGTTCACCCAAATGGCCACGAAAAATTAGACAGACCACACTGGCATGATCCTAAACCTCTCTAGCACGTGCCGGTTGATTTTCAGACCACAACACGCCCGAACCCTGGACCCAACCCCAAAACCATAGGCTATAGAACACCATTTTGGCCAAAAAATGCCCCGTTCATGTTGTTTCGTCCTTTTGTCCACTCTAATGGTCACGAAAAATTAAACGGACCATACTGGGACGATCCCCAACCTCCTGGGCATGCTCCAGTTGATCTTTGACCCACAAAACACCCGGACCCCGAGCGCACCCCCAAAGATGTGGGCTATAGCACTGCGATTTGGCTAAAAAATGCTTCGTTCTCGCCGTTTCGCCCGTTTGTCTACCCAAATGGCCATGAAAAATTAAACGAGCCTCACTGGGATGATCCAAAACCTCCTTGGCATGCCTCGATCGATTTTCGG
The DNA here is from genome assembly GCA_030864215.1 of Capsicum pubescens. Lineage (NCBI taxonomy): Eukaryota > Viridiplantae > Streptophyta > Magnoliopsida > Solanales > Solanaceae > Capsicum > Capsicum pubescens. Next base: position 418,262,071 of record CM061548.1, read on the forward strand.
CCCACATCATGCCCAAACCCCGGGCCCACCCTCGAAATCGTGGGCCATAGCACATCGATTTGGCCCAAAAATACCCCATTCATGTTGTTTCACCCGTTTGTCCACCCAGATGGTCACAAAAAATTAAACGGATCACACTGGGATGATCCTCAAACTCTCTGGCAGGCTCCGGTTGATTTTTGGCCCACAGTATGCCCGGACCCTCGGTCCACCCCCAAAACCGTGGGCAATAGCAAACCAATTTTGCCCGAAAATGCCCCGTTTGGGCCGTTTCATCCGTTTATCCATTCAAATGGCCACAAAAAATTAAACGGAACACACTGGGACAATTATCAATCTCCCTGGCATGCCTTGATCAATTTTCGGCAGACAGCACGCTTGGACCGTTTGCCCACCCTCAAAACCGTGGGCTATAGCACACCGATTTGGCCAAACGATGGCCCGTTCGGGCCGTTTCGCCCGTTTGTACACCCAAATTTCAATGAAAAAATAAAAGGACTACACTGGGATGATCCCCAAACTCCCTGGCATGTCCCGATCAATTTTTAGCCCATAGCATGCCCGGACCCCGGGTCTACCCCCGAAACCGTGGGCTAAAGCACACCGATTTGGCCCGAAAATGCCCCGTTCGCGCTGTTTTGCCTGTTTTTACACCCAAATGGCCAGGAAAAATTAAACGGACCATACTGGGACGATCCCCAACCACCCTGGCATACCCTGAACAATTTTCAGCCTATACCACGCCCTGACCCTGAGCCCACCCCCGATAATATGGGCTATAACACACAGATTTGGCCCGAAAATGGCCTGTTCACGCAGTTTTGCCCGTTTGTCCTTCCAATGGAAAAAAAAATTAAACGGACCACACTGGGATGATCAACAACCTTCCTGACACATTTCGATCAATTTTTGACCCACAAAACGCCCGAACCCGGGCCCACCCCCAAAACCATGGGCTATAGCACACCGATTTGGCTTGAAAATGCCCTATTCGTGCCGTTTTGCTCGTTTGATCATCCAAATGGCAACAAAAAATTAAACGGACCACACTGGGATGATCCCCAACCTCTCTGGCATGCCCCGATCAATTTTTTGCCCATAGCAATCCCGGACCCCGGGCCCACCCCTAAAACCGTGAGCTATAGCTCAATGATTTGGCTAAAAAATACTCCATTCACGCCGTTTTGCTCGTTTGTCCACCCAAATGGAGACAAAAAATTAAACGGATCACACTGGGACGATCCCCAAGCTCCCTGGCATGCTCCGATCGATTTTTGGCCCACAGCACGCCAGTCAATTTTTGTCCCACAACAAGCCTGGACCCCGGACCCACACCTAAAACCGTGGGCTATAGAACATCAATTTGGCCCAAAAATGCCTTGTTCACGCTGTTTTGCCCGTTTGTCAACCCAAATTGCCACGAAAAATTAAATAGACCACACTGGGACGATCCTCAACCTCCTTGGCATGCCTCGGTCGATTTTCAGCCCACAGCACGCCCGGAACTCGGGCCCACCCATAAAACTGTGGGCTATAGCACACCGATTTAGCCCAAAAATGCCCCATTCGCGTTGTTTTGCCCGTTTGTTCACCCAAATGGCCACAAAAAATTAGACGGACCACACTGGGATGATACCCAACCTCCCTGGCATGTGCCGGTCAATTTTCAGCCCATAGTATGCCCTAACCCTGGGCCCACCCCAAAAACCGTGGTCTATAGAACACCGATTTGGCCCGAAAATGCCCGTTCGTGCCGTTTCATCCGCTGGTCCACCAAAATAGCCAGGAAAAATTAAACAGACCATACTGGGATGATCCCCAACTTCCCTGGCATGCCTCGATCTATTTTTGGTGCACCGCACCCCGGGAACCTGGGCCCACCCTCGATACCGTGGGCTATAGCACACCGATTTGGCCCGAAAATGCCCTGTTCGCCCCATTTTGCTCGTTTGTCCTCCCAAATGGACACAAAAAATTAATAGGACCACACAAGGATGATCCCCAACCTTTATGGCACGCCCCGGTTGATTTTTAATCCACAACACGCTCGAACCCCGAGACCACCCCCAAAATCATTGGCTATAGTACACCGATTTGGCTAAAAAATAACCCGTTTGTTCCGTTTCGCCCATTTGTTCACCCAATTGGCAAAAAAAATTAAACAGAACACACTGGGATGATTCCCAACCTACCTGGCATGCCCCGATCAATTTTTGGCCCACAGCACTCCCGAACCCAGGCCCACTCCCAAAACCGTGGGCTATAGCACACCGATTTGGCACGAAAATGGTCTGTTCGCGCCGTTTTGCCCGTTTCTCCACCAAAATGGCGAAGAAAAATTAAATGGAATACACTGGGATGATCCCCAAGCTCCCTGGCATTCCTCGTTCAATTTTTTGCCCGCACCACACCCGAACCCCAGGCCACGCCTAAAACCGTGGTCTATAATGCACCAATTTGGCTCGAAAATCCCCCGTTCGTGCCGTTTCATTTGTTTGCCCAGCCAAATGGTCCCAAAAAATTAAACGGACCACACTGGGATGATCCCCAACCTCCCTAGCATGCCCCGATCAATATTCAGCCCACAACACGCCCGGACCTCGGGCCACCCCCAAAACCGTGGGCTATAGCACACTGATTTGGCCCGAAAATGCTTGTTCTAGTCGTTTCGCTCGTTTGTAAACTCAAATGGCCATGAAAAATTAAACGAACAAAACTGGGATAATCCCCAACCTCCCTGTCTCAGCCCGGTCGATTTTTGGCCCACAAGCCCGGACCTCGGTCCACACCTAAAACCGTGGGCTATAGAACAATGATTTGGCCCGAAAATTCCTTGTTCGCACTGTTTCGCCCGTATGTCAACCCAAATGGCAACGAAAAGTTAAACAGACCACACTGGGACGATCCCTAACCTCCCTGGCATACCTCAATTAATTTTCGGACCACAGCACGCTCGGACCTCGGGCCTACCCATAAAATTGTGGGCTATAGCACACCGATTTAGCCCAAAAATGCTCTGTTTGTGTTGTTTTGCCCGTTTGTTCACCCAAATGGCCACGAAAAATTAAACGGACCATACTGGGATGATCCCCAACCTCCCTGGCATATGCCGGTTGATTTTCAGACCACAACACGCCCGAACCCTGGGTCCACCCCCGAAACCGTGGGCTATAGAACACCATTTTTGCCCAAAAATGCCCCGTTCATGCTGTTCCGTCCGTTTGTCCACCCAAATGGTCACGAAAATTAAACGTACCATGCTGGGATGATCCCAACCTCCCTGACATGTCTCAATCGGTTTTAGGCCCACATCAAGCCCGGACCCCGATCCCGCACCCAAAATTGTGGGCTATAGCACATCGATTTGGCCCAAATATGCCCCGTCTCACTGTTTCGCTGGTTTGTCTACCCAAATGGCCACAAAATATTAATCGAACCACACTGAGATGATCCCCAACCTCCCTAGCATGCCCCGGTTGATTTTTGTCCCACAGCACGCTCGGAAACCAGGCCCACCCCTGAAACCGTGGACTATAGCACACCTATTTGGCCTGAAAATGCTCCGTTCGCACTGTTTTGCCCCTTTGTCAGCCCCAATGGCCACGAAAAATTAAACGGACCACATTGGGGTGATCCCGCACCTCCCTGGTATGCCCCGATTGATTTTTGTCCCACAAAACTCCTGGTCCCCTGGCCTAGCTCTGAAACTGTGGGGTAAGCACACCGATTTAGACTGAAAATGTCCCGTTCGCGCAGTATTGTCCGTTTGTCCACCCAAATGGCAACGAAAAATAAAAAGGACTATACTGCGACGATTCTCAACCTCCCTGGCATGCCCCGGTCAATTTTCAGCCCACAGCACACCCGAACCCCGAGCCCACCTCCAAAATTGTGGGCTATTGCACTTTGATTTGGCTAAAAAATGCCTTGTTCACGCTGGTTTGCCCGTTTTCTCCCCAAATGGCCACGAAAAATTAAACGGACCACACTGGGATGATCCCCAACCTCCTTGGCACGCCCCGATCGATTTTTTTCCCAGAGCACGCTCGAAACCCAGGCCCACCAATAAAACCGTCGGCTATAGCACACCGATTTAGCCAAAAAATACCTTGTTCGTGCCGTTTTACCCGTTTGTTCTCCCAAATGGCCACAAAGTATTAAACAGACCAGACTGGGGTGTTCCCCAACATCCCTAACACGCCCTTATCAATTTTTGGCACATAACACGTCGGGACCCCGAGCCCACCCCCGAAATCGTGGGCTATGGCACACTGATTTGGCCTCAAATTGCCCCATTCACGTCATTTTGCCCGTTTGTCCACCAAAATAGCGACAAAAAATTAAACAAACCACACTGGGATGATCCCCAACCACTCTGGCACGTCGCGCCGTTTTTCCCGTTTGTTCACCTAAATGGCCACGAAAAATTAAATGGACCACACTGGACGACTCCCAACCTCCCTAGCATGCCCCAGTCAATCTTTGGCTCACAGCACGTCCGGACACCGGGACCACCCCTGTAACCGTGGGCTATAGCACACCGATTTAGCCCAAAAATATTCGCGGTATTTTTCCCGTTTGTCAACACAAATGGCCAAGAAAAATTAAACTGACCACACTGAGATGATCTCCAAGTTCCTTGGCATGCCCAGGTCGATTTAGGGCCCACAAAACGCTCGAAACTCGGGCCCACCCCTGAAATAGTGGGCTATAGCACACCAATTTGGTCCGAAAATGCCCAGGTCGTACCCTTTCGCCCGTTTGTCCACCCAAATGGCGATGAAAAATTAAACAGACCACACTGGGATGATCCCAAACCTCCTTGGCATGCCCCGGTGAATTTTTGTCCCACAGCACGCCCAAACCCCCAACCCACCCACAAAACCATGGGCTATAACACACCAATTTGGCCCAAAAATGCCCCCTTCACGCCGTTTTGTCCGTTTGACCACCCAAATGGCCACAAAAATTAAACGAACAATACTGGGACGATCCCTAATCTCCCCGGCATGTCTCGGTCTATTTTTGACCCACAACAACCGTGGGCTATAGCACACCGATTTGACCTGAAAATGCCCCGTTCGCGGTATTTTTTCCCGTTTGTCCACCCAAATGGCCACGAAATATTAAACAGACCACACTGGGATGATCCCAAACTCGCTGGCATGCCCCAATCAATTTTTGGCCCACAGAATGCCCGATCCCCGGGTCCACCTTCGAAACCGTTGGCTATAGCACACCTATTTGGCCCAAAATTGCCCTGTTCACACCGTTTCGCCCGTTTGTCCACCCAAATGTCCAGGAAAAATTAAACAGACCACACTGGGATGATCCCCAACCACCCTGGCTTGCCTCGGTCAATTTTGGTCCCACAGCACACCCGTACCCTAGGCCCACCTCCGAAACTGTGGCCTATAGCACACCAATTTGGCTCGGAAATGCCCCGTTCACATCGTTTCGCCTGTTTTCTTACCCAAATGGATACAAAAAATTAAACGAACCACACTGGGATGATCCCCAACCTCCCTGTCATGCCGCGGTCGATTTTCAGCCCCCAGCACACCCGAACCCTGGGGCCACCCCCAAAATTGTGGGCTATAGAACATTGGTTTGGCCTAAAAATTCCCCGTTCGAGCCATTTTGCCTGTTTGTCCACCCAAATAGTCACGAAAAATTAAACGGACCATACTGGGACGATATCCAATCTCCCTGGCACATCCCAATCGATTTTAGGCCCATATCACACCCGGACCCCAGGCCCGCACCCATAACCGTGGGCTATAGCGCATCGATTTGGACCAAAAATGCCCCATTCGTTCTGTTTTGTAGGTTTGTCCACCCAAATGGCCACAAAAAATTAATCAGGCCACACTGAGATGATCCCCTACCTCCTTGGCATGCCCTGGTCGATTTTTAGCCCATATCACGCTCAAAGCCCGAGCCTACCCCTGAAATCGTAGGCTATAGCACACTGATTTGGCCCAAAAATGCTCCGTTCGCGCCGTTTTTCCCCTTTGTCCACCCAAATAGCGACAAAAAATTAAACGGACCACACTGGGATAATCCCCAATCCCCCTGCTATGCCTCAATCGATTTTTGGCCCACAGCACTCCCGAACCCCAGGCCCAGCCCCGAAACCGTGGGTTATGAGACACCGATTTGTCCTGAAAATACCCCATTTGTGCAGTGTTGTCCGTTTGTCCACCCAAATGGCCATGAAAAATTAAACGGACCACACTGGGATGATCCCCAACCTCCCTGGCACATTCTTGTTAATTTTTGACCTATAGCACGCCTGGACCCGGGCCCACCCCCGAAACCGTGGGCTATAGCACAAAGATTTGACTTAAAAATGCCCAGTTCGCGCCGTTTCTCCCGTTTGTCCACCCAAATAGCCACAAGAAATTAAACGGACCATACTGTGATGATCTCCAACCTCTCTGGCACGCCTCGGTTGATTTTCAGCCCACATCACGCCCGAACCTCGGGTCCACCCAAAAACCGTGGGTTATAGCACTCCGATTTGGCTCGAAAATGCCTTGTTCGTGCTATTTCGCCCGTTTGTCGGCCCAAATGGCCACAAAAAATTAAACGGACAACACAGGGATGATATCCAACTTCCCTGGCATGCCCCGGTCGATTTTTGGACCACAACACTCCTAGACCCCAGGCCCACCCACTAAATAGTAGGTTGTAGCACCGATTTGGCCCAAAAACTCCTTGTTGGCTCTGTTTCTCCCGTTTTTCCACCCAAATATCCATGAAAAATTAAACGGACCACACTAGGACGATCCCTAACCTCATGGCACGCCCTGGTCGATTTTTAAACCATAACACGCTGGACCCTGGCGTACCCTCAAAACCGTGGGCTATAGCACATTGATTTGGCCTGAAAACGTCCCATTCGCGCCATTTCGCCCATTTATACACCCAAATGGTCACGAAAAATTAAACGGACCACACTGGGACGATCCCCAACCTCCATGGCACGCCCCGATCAATTTTAAGTCCACAACATACCCGGACCCCGGGTCTACCCCCAAAACCATGGGCTATAGCACACCGATTAGTCCCAAAAATGCCCCGTTCGCACCGTTTTGCCCGTTTGTCCACCCAAATGGCCAGGAAAAATTAAACGGACCATACTTGGATGATTCCCAACCTCCCTGGCATGCCAAGATCAATTTTTGGGCTATAGCACGCCCGTACTCTCGGCCCACCCCCGATACCTGGGCTATAGCACATCGATTTGGCCCAAAAATTCCCTGTTCACGTTGTTTCGCCCGTTTGGCCTCACAAATGGACACGAAAAATTAATAGGACCACACTGGGACGATCCCCAACCTTCCTGGCATGCCCCGTTCAATTTTTGACCGACAGCACGCCCGAACGCCAGGCCCAACTCCAAAACCATGGGCCATAGCATACCGATTATGCTCGAAAATTCCCCGTTCGTGCTGTTTCGCCTATTTGTTCACCCAAATGGCAATGAAAAATTAAACGGACCACACTGGGACGATCCTCAATCTCCCTAGCACGGCCCAGTCGATTTTCGGCCCACAGCACGCCCGTACCCCGGGCCCACCTCCAAAAATGTGGCCTATAGCACACCGATTTGGCCCAAAAATACCCCGTTCACGTCGTTTTACTCACTTGTCTACACAAATGGCCACAAAAAATTAAACAAACTATACTGGGATGATCCCCAACCTCCCTGGCATAGCCCGATCGATTTTCAGCCCATAGCATGCCCGAACCCTGGGGCCACCCCCAAAACCGTGGGCTATAAAACACTGATTTGGCTCGAAATTGCCCCGTTCGTGCTATTTTGCCCGTTTATCCTCCAAATAGTCACAAAAAATAAAACGGATCATACTGGGATGATCCCCAATCTCCCTGGCACGTCCCAATCGATTTTAGGCCCACATCACGCCCAGACCACAGGCCCGACCCCGTAACCGTGGGCTATAGCGCACCGATTTGGCCCAAAAATGCCCCATTCGCACTGTTTCACAGGTTTGTCCACCCAAATAGCCACGAAAAATTAATCGGGCCACACTGAGACGATCCTCTACCTCCCTAGCATGCCCTGGTCGATTTTTATCCCACAACACGCTCAAACCCCGGGCTCACCCCTGAAATCGTAGTCTATAGCACACTGATTTGGCCCGAAAATGCTTTGTTCGCGCCGTTTGTCCACTTTGTCCACCCAAATAGCCACAAAAAAATAAACGGACCATACTGGGATGATCCTCCACCTCCTTGCTATGCCCCGATCAATTTTTGGCCCACACCACTCCCGAACCCCGGGCCCATCCCCAAAACCGTGGTCTATAACAAACCGATTTGGCCCGAAAATACCTCGTTTGCGTAGTGTTGTCCGTTTGTCAACCCAAATGGCCATGAAAAATTGAACGGACCGCACTGGGATGATCCCCAATATCCCTGGCACATCCCTGTCAATTTTCGACCTACAGCACGCCCGGACCCGGGCCCACCCCCGAAAGCGTGGGCTATAGCACACCAATTTGGCTCGAAAATGCCCTGTTCGCGCCGTTTCTCCCTTTTGTCCACCAAAATAGGCATAAGAAATTAAACGGACCATACTGTGATGATCCCCAACCTCACTAGCATGCCTCAGTTGATTTTCAGCCCACAGCATGCCAGAACCTCGGGCCCACCCCGAAACCATGGGTTATAGCACTCTGATTTGGCTCGAAAATGCTTTGTTCGTGCTGTTTTGCCCGTTTGTCCACCCAAATAGCCACAAATAATTAAACGGACCACACTGGGATGATCTCCAACCTTCTAGGCATGCCCCAATCAATTTTCGGGCCACAGCACGCTCGGAACCCGGGCCCACCCCAAAAATCGTGGGATATAGCACACCAATTTAGCCCAAAAATATTTCATTCGCACCGTATTGCCCGTTTGTTAACCTAAAAGGCCAAAAATAATTAAATGGACCATAATGGGATGATCCCCAACCTCCCTAGCACGCCCTAGTCGATTTTTGGCCCACAGCACGTCGGGACCCCGAGCCTACCTCCAAAATCATGGGCTATTGCACACTGATTTGGCCTGAAAATGCCCCATTCACGTCGTTTTTCCCTTTTTTCCACCAAAATAGCAACAAAAAATTAAACGAACCACACTGGGATGATCCTCAACCACCTTGGCACATCACACCGTTTTGCCCGTTTGTTCCCCCAAATGGCCAAAAAAAATTAAACGGACCACAATGGACGATCTCCAACCACCCTACCATGCCCCAGTCAATTTTTGGCCCACAACACGTTGGGAACCTGGGGCCACTCCTGTAACCGTGGGCTATAGCATATCGATTTGACCCAAAAATGCCCCGTTTGCATCGTTTCGCCCGTTTGTCCACCCAAATGGCCACAAAAAATTAAATGGACCATACTGAAATGATCTCCAATCTCCCTGGCACGCCTCGGTTAATTTTGGGCCCTCAATACGCTTGAAACCCGGGCCCACCACAAAAATAGTAGGCTATAGAACACCAATTTGGTTCTAAAATGACCCAGTCGCGCCGTTTCGCCCGTTTGTCCACCCAAATAGCGATGAAAAAATAAACGGACCACACCGGGTTGATCCCCAACCTCCTTGGCATTCCCCGGTAAATTTTCGGCCCACAGCATGCTCGAAACCCCAGCCCACCCCCAAAACCGTGGACTATAGCACACCGATTTAGCCAGAAAATGCCCTATTTGCGCAGTTTCACTCGTTTGTCCACCCAAATGGCCACGAAAAATTAAATGGACAACACTGAAATGATACCTAACCTCCATACCATGCCCAGGTCTATTTTTTACCCACATTAACCATGAACTATACGACACCGATTTGGTCCAAAAATGCCCCATTCGCGCCATTTTGCCTGTTTGTCCACCTAAATAGCCACGAAATATTAAATGGTCCACACTGGGATGATCCCCAACCACCCTGGCATGGTCCAGTCGATTTTCAGCCCAAAACACGCCTAGAACCCGGGCCCACCCCCAAAACCATTGGCTATAACACCAATTTGGCCCGAAATTGCCTCGTTCGCGTCGTTTTGCCCATTTATCACCCAAATGGCCACAAAAATTAAACTGACCATACTGGGATAATACTCATCCTCTCTGGCATGCCTCGATCATTTCTTGGTGCACAAAAACCCCAGACCCCGGGCCCATACCTAAAACCGTGGGCTATAGCACACTAATTTGGTCCGAATACCCCGTTGGCATCGTTTCGCCCGTTTGTCCATCCAAATGGACACAAGAAATTAAACGAACCATATTAGGATGATTCCCAACTTCCTTGGAATGTCTCGATCAATTTTCGACCCACAGCATTCCCGAACCCTGGGCCTTCCCCCGAAACCGCGAGCTATTGCACACCGATTTGGCTCGAAAATACCCTATTTGCATTGTTTTGCCTGTTTGTCCACCCAAATAGCCACGAAAAATTAAACGGATCACACTGGGAAGATACCTAACCTCCCTGGAATGTCCCAGTCAATTTTTGACCTACATCACGCCCGGACCACAGGACCACACCTAAAACCGCAGGCTATAGCACACCGATTTAGCCCCAAAATACCCCGTTCGCGCCGTTTTGCACTTTTGTCAACCCAAATGGTCACAAAAAATTAAACAGACCACAGTGGGACTATCCCCAACCATCCTGGCATGCCATGATTAATTTTTGGTCCATAGCACACCCGAACCCCAGGCCCACCCCCAAAATCGTGGGCATAGCACATCGATTTGGCCCTAAAATGCCCCGTTCGCACCGTTTCGCCCATTTGTCGACCTAAATGGCATAAAAAAATTAAACGTACCGCATTGGGATGATCGGCAACATCCCTGGCACATCTCGGTCATTTTTTGGCCCACATAACATCTGAACGCCGAGCACACCCCCGAAACCATGGGCTAGCACACCGATTTGGTCCGAAAATGCCCCATTTGCACTGTTTTGCCCAGTTTTCCACCCAAATGGTCACGAAAAATTAAACGGACCACACTGTGATGATGCCCAACCTTCCTAGCATGCCCCGATCAATTTTTTGCCACAACACGATCGAACCCGGGTCCACCCCCAAAAGTGTGGGCTATCGAACCTCGATTTGGACCTAAAATACCCCGTTCACGCTGTTTTGTCCGTCTGTCCTCCCAAATGGCCACAAAAGATTAAACAAACCATACTGGAACTATCCCCAACCTCCCTGGCATGCCCCAGTCAATTTTTGGCCCACAGAACGCCTGGACCCCGAAGCCGTGGGCTATAGCACACTAATTTGGCCTGAAAATGCCCCGTTCGTGTTGTTTCACACGTTTGTCCACCTAAATGGCCATGAAAAATTAAATGGACTACACTGGGATGATTCCCACCCTCCATGGCATGCCCCGGTCGATTTTTGACCCACAACACGCTCGTACCCCGGGCCCACACCCTAAACCGTGGGTTATAACACATTGATTTGGCTCGAAAAAGCCCCGTTTGCCCGTTTGTCCTCCCAAATGGTCACAAAAAATTAAACGAACCATACTGGGATGATCTCCAACCTCCCTGGCATTCCCCAATCGATTTTCGTCCAACCGCACGCCTGAACCCCGGGCCCACCTCCAAAACTGTGGGGTATAGCACACCTATTTGGCTAAAAAATGCCCCATTCGCGCCGTTTCGCCTGTTTGACCACCTAAATGGCCAAGAAATATTAAACAGACAACATTGGGACGTTCCCCAACCTTCCAGGAATGCCCCAATCAATTTTTAACCCACAACAACCATGGGAAATAGCACACCGATTTGGCCCAAAAATACCTCATTCGCGCCATTTCACCCGTTTGTCCACCCAAATGGCCACGAAAATTTAAACCGAACACACTGGGATGATCCCCAACATCCCTGGCATGCCTAAGTCAATTTTTGGGCCACAGCACGCCAGGACCTCGGGCCCACCCCCAAAATCGTTGGCTATAACACATCGATTTGGCCCGAAATTGCCCCGTTCGCGCCGTTTTGCCCGTTTGTCACCCAAATGGTCACGAAAAATTAAACTGACCACACTTGGATGATCCCCAACCTCTATGGCATGCCTCGATAATTTTTCAACCTACAGCATACCTAGACCCCGGGCCCACACCCAAAATCATGGGCTTTAGCACACCGATTTGCAAGAAAATGCTCCATTCTCGCTGTTTCTCCCGTTTATCCACCCAAATGGACACGAAAAACTAAATGAACCGTAGTGGGATGATTCCCAAACTCCGTGGCATGCCCCGATTGATTTTCAGCCCACAGCACGACCACCCCGGGCCGACCCCCGAAACCATAGGCTATATCACACTGATTTGGCTCGAAAAATGCCTCGTTCTCGCCGTTTCGCCCGTTGGTCAACCCAAATGACCATGAAAAACTAAACGGACCACAGTCGGATGATCCTCAACCTCCCTGGCATGCCTTGATCAACTTTTGGACCACAACATGCCTGGACCCCGGGTCTACCCCCGAAACCACGGGCTATAGCACACTGATTTGGCTCGAAAATGCCCCATTCGCGTTGTTTCGCCCGTTGGTCCACCCAAATGGCCACGAAAAATTAAACGGATCACACTTGGATGATCCCTAACCTCCCTGGCATGCCCCAATCAATTTTCGACCCACAACACGCCTGCACCCCAGGCCCACCCCCAAAACCGTGGGCTATAGCACACTAATTTGGCCCTAAAATGCCCCGTTCGCGCCGTTTCACCCTTTTGTCAACCCAAATGGCCACAAAAAATTAAAAGGACCACAGTGGGACTATCCTCAATCATCCTAACATGCCTCGATCAATTTTTGTCCCACAGCACGCCCGAACCCCGAGCCCACCCCCAAAACCGTGGGCTATAGCACACCGATTTGGCCCGAATATGCCCTGTTCGTGCCGTTTTGACCGTTTGTCCACCCAAATAGCCACAAATAATTAAACGGACCATATTGGGAATATTTGAAACCTCCCTCGTATATCTCAATCGATTTTTGGCTAACTTCACGGCCGAACGCCGAGCCTAGCCCCGAAACCGTGGGCTATAGCACACCAATTGGATCCAAAAATGCCTCATTTGCACCGTTTCTCCCGTTTATCCACTTAAATGGTCACGAAAAATTAATCGAACCACACTGGGATGATCCCCATCCTCTCTGGCACGTCCCGATCGATTTTCGGCCCATAGCACGATCAAACCCCGAGCCCACCTCCGAAAGTGTGGGCTATAGTACACCGATTTGGCCCAAAAATGCCCCGTTCTGACCGTTTCGCCCGTTTGTCCACCCAAATAGCCACGAAAAATTAAACGGACCACACTGGGATGATCCCCAACCTCCCTGGCATGCCCTGGTCGATTTTTGGCTCACAAAATGCCCGGACCCCGAGCCCACCCTCAAAATCCTGGGCTATAGTGCACCAATTTGGCTCAAAAATGTCTGATTCGCGCCGTTTCACTTGTTTGTCCACCCATATGGCCACGAAATATTAAACGGACTACACTGCGATGATCTCCAACCTCCCTAGCATACCTCAGTCGATTTTCAACCCTCAACACACCCGGACCACGGGCCCACCCCCGAAACTGTGGGCTATAGCACACTGATTTATCTTGAAAATGCCCCATTCGCGCGGTATCGCCCATTTGTCCACCCAAATGACCACAAAAAATTTAAAGGCCCACACTGGGATGATCTCCAACCTCCCTGGCATGTCCCGATCGATTTTTGTCCCAAAGCACGCCCGGACCCCTGTCCCACCTCCGAAACCATGGACTATAGCACACCGATTTGGCCCTAAAATGCCCCGCTCATGCCATTTTGCCCGTTTGTCCATACAAATGGCCACAAAAAATTAAACGGACCACATTGGGATGATTCCCAACCTCCCAAGCATGCCCTGGTCGATTTTTTGCCAACAGAACGCTCGAACCCCGGGCCCACCCCCAAAATCGTGGGCTCTAGCACACTGATTTGGCCTGAAAATGCCCCATCCGCTCTGTTTCGCTCGTTTATCAATCCAAATGGAAATAAAAAATTAAACGGAACACATTGTGACGATCCCTAACCTCCCTGGCACGCCCTGGTCGATTTTCAGCCAACAATACACTCTGACCTAGGGCCCACTCCCAAAATCGCGGGCTATAGCACACCGATTTGGCCCAAAAACTCCCTGTTTGCCAGGTTTTACCCGTTTGTCCACCCGAATGGCCAAAAAAAATTAAACGAACCACACTGGGATGATCCCAAACCTCCCTGAAATGCCTCGATTAAATTTTGGCCCACAGCACGCCCGGACCCGGGCCCACCCCCGAAACTGTGGTGTACAGCACACCGATTTGGCCAAAAAATGCCCTTTTCTCACCGTTTTGTCCGTTTGTCCTCCCAAAATGCCACAAAAAAATTAAACGGACCACACTGAGATGATCCCCAACCTCCCTGGCACGTCCCGATTAATTTTTGGACAACAGCACGCTCGGACCCCAGGCCCACCCTAGAAACCGTAGGCTATTGCACACCGATTTGGTTCGAAAATGGCCCATTCGTGCTGTTTCACCCGTTTGTCCACCCAAATGGCCACGAAAAATTAAACGAACAACACTGGGACGATCTCTAACTTCCATGGCACGTCTCGATCGATTTTTGGCCCACAACACGCCTAGACCCCGAGCCCACCCCCAAAATTGTGGCCTATAGCACACCAATGTGGCCCGAACACTCCCCATTGGCGCTGTTTCGCCCTCTTGTCCACCCAAATATATTTGAAAAATTAAACAGACCATACTGGGACGATCCCCAACCTCCCTGACACGTCCTGGTCAATTTTTAGACCACAACACATCGGGACCCAGTTTAACTCCCGAAACCATAGGCTATAGCACACCGATTTGGCCCGAAAATGCTCCGTTCGCGCCGTTTTGCCCGTTTGTCCCCATATGGCCTCGAAAAATAATACGGAACACACTAGGACGATCCAAAACCTCCCTGGCATGCCCAGTTGATTTTCTGCCCATAATACGTCTGGACCCCGGGCCCACCCCCGAACCGTGGGGTATAACACACTGATTTGTTCTGAAAATACCCTGTTCGCATTGTTTCGCCCGTTTATCCACCCAAATGGCCACAAAAAATTAAACGGATCACACTAGGACTATCCCCAACCTCCCTAGCATGCCCCGTTCTATTTTCATCCCACAATGCTCGGACCCCTGGTCGACCCCCGAAATGGTGGGCTATAACACAGTGATTTGGCCTAAAAATGCCCCGTTTGCTCTGTTTCACCTGTTTCTCCTCCCAAATAGCCACGAAAAATTAAACGAACTACATTAGGATGATCTGCAACCTCCCTAGAATACCCAAGTCAATTTTTGGCCCACAGCACGCCTGGACCCTGGGCCCACCCTCAAAACCGTGGACTATATAGCATACCGATATGGTCCAAAAATGCCCCGTTCGCATCGTTTTGCTTATTTGACCACCAATTAGCCACGAAAAATTAAACGGACTACAGTGGGATGATATCTAACCTCCCCGGCACGTACCGATAGATTTTGGCCCACAACACGCCTGACCCCGGGCCCACCCCTAAAACTATGGGTTATTACACACCAATTTGGCCCGAAAATGCCCCCTTCGTTCTGTTTTGCCCGTTCGTCCACCCAAATGTCCATGAAAAATTAAACGGACCATACTGGGATGATTCCCAACCTCCTTGGCATGCCCCAGTCGATTTTCGACCCACAACACGTTCGGACCCCGGGCCTACCCCAAAATCGTGGGATATAACACACCAATTTGGCCCGAAAATGCCCCGTTCGCTCTATTCGCGCCCATTTGTCCACCCAAATGGCCACGAAAAATTAAACGTACTACACTGGATGATCGCCAACCTCCCAGGCACACCCCAATTGATTTTCAACCCACAGTACGCCCGAACCTCGGACCTACCCCAAAAACCATGGGCTATATAGCACACCGATTTGTCCCAAAAATGCCCCGTTCTCACCGTTTTGCCTGTTTGTCCACCCAAATGGCCATAAAAATTTAAACAGACCGCACTGGCATGATCCCCAACCTCCTTGGCATGCCCCGATCGATTTTAGGATGACAGCACGCCCGGAACTCGGGCCTACCCCCAAAACCGTGGGCTATAGCACACTAATTTTTCTCGAAAATGCCCCGTTTGCGCCGTTTGGACCGTTTGTCCACCCAAATGGCCACGAAAAATTAAATGGGCCATACTGGGACTATCCCCAACCTCCCTGGCATGCCTCGATCGATTTTTGGCCCACAGCATGCCCGAACCCCGAGCTCACCCCCGAAACCGTGGGCTATAACACCTTTATTTGGCCTAAAAAAGATCCATTTGCACCGTTTCGCCCGTTTATCCACCCAAATGGCCACAAAAAATTAAACGAAACACATTGGGAAAATTCTCAATCTCCCTGGCATGCCTTTATCAATTTTCGGCACACAGCACGCTTGGAACCTAGGCCCACCATCAAAACCGTGGGCTATAGCACACCGATTTGGCTTGAAAATGGCCCGTTCGGGCCGTTTCGCCCGTTTGTACACCCAAATTGTCATGAAAAATTAAAAGGACCACACTACGACGATCCCCAAACTCCCTGGCATGTCCCGATAAATTTTTAGACCATAGAATTCCCGGAACCCGGGTCTACCCCTGAAACCATGGGCTAAAGCACACCGATTTGGCCCGAAAATGCCCCGTTCGCACTGTTTTCCCTGTTTGTCCGCCCAAATGGCCAGGAAACATTAAACGGACCATATTGGGACGATCCCCAACCTCCCTGGCATACCCTAATCGATTTTCGGCCCACAGTACGCCCTGACCCTGAGCCCACCCCCGATACCGCGGGCTATAGCACACCGATTTGGCCTGAAAATGCCCTGTTCGCGCCGTTTTGTCCGTTTGTCCTTCCAAATGGAAACAAAAAATTAAATGGACCACACTGGGACGATCCCCAACCTCTCTGGCATGCCCCGATCAATTTTTGGCCCACATCAATCCCGAAACCCAGGCCCACCCCTAAAACCGTGAGCTATAGCACAATGATCTGGCTAAAAAATGCTCCGTTCAGGCCGTTTTGCTAGTTTTTCCAACCAAATGACGACAAAAAATTAAACGGACCACATTGGGATGATCCCCAAGTTCCCTGGCACGCCCCGATCGATTTTTGGCCCACAGCACGCCAGTCAATTTTCTGCCCACAACAAGCCTGGACCACGGACCCACACCTAAAACCGTGGGCTATAGAATATCGATTTGGCCCAAAAATGCCTCATTCGCGCTGTTTTGCCCGTTTGTCAACCCAAATGGCAACGAAAAATTAAACAGACCACACTTGGACGATCCTCAACCTCCCTGGCATGCCTCGGTTGAATTTTGGACCACAACACGCTCGGACCTTGGGCCCACCCATGAAACTGTGGGCTACAGCACACCGATTAAGCCCAAAAATGCCCCGTTTGCGTTGTTTTGACCGTTTGTTCACCCAAATGGCCACAAAAAATTAAACGGACCGTACTGGGATGATCCCCAACCTCCCTGGCATGTTCCGGTCAATTTTCAGACCACAGCACGCCCGAAACCGTGGGCTATAGAACACCATTTTTTCCCGAAAATGTCCCGTTCATGCTGTTTCGTCCGTTTGTCCACCCAAATGGTCACATAAAATTAAACGGACCACACTGGGATGATACCTAACCTCCCTGCCATGTCTCGATCGATTTAAGACCCACATCACACTCGGACCCCGGGCCCGCCCCTAAAATCGTGGGCTATAGCACACCAATTTGGCACAAAAATGCCCTGTTGTCACTGTTTCGCCGGTTTGTCAACCCAAATGGCCACAAAATATTATTCGGGCCACACTGAGATGATCCCCAACCTCCCTAGCATGCCCCAGTTGATTTTTGGCACACAGCATGCTCGGACCCCAGGCCCACCCCTGAAACCGTGGACTATAGCACACCTATTTGGCCCGAAAATGCTTCGTTCGCACCGTTTCGCCCCTTTGTCCGCCCAAATGGCCATGAAAAATTAAACGGACCACATTGGGATGGTCCCCAACCTCCTTAGTATGCCCCAATCAATTTTTGTCCCACAACACTCTCGGTCCCCGGGCCCATCTCTGAAACCGTGGGCTAAGCACATCGATTTGGACTGAAAATGCCTCATTCACGCAGTTTTATCCGTTTGTCCACCCAAATGGCCACGAAAAATTAAACAAACCATACTCCGACGATCCTCAATATCCCTGGCATGCCCCGGTCAATTTTTAGCCCACAGCACCCCCAAACTCTGGGCCCACCCCCAAAACTGTGGGCTATAGCACTCTGATTTGGCTAAAAAATGCCTTGTTCACGCTGGTTCGCCCGTTTTTCCCCCCAAATGGCCACGAAAAATTAAACGGACCACACTGGGATGATCCCCAACCTCCTTGGCATGCCCCGATCGATTTTTGGTCCGGAGCACGCTCGAAACCCGGGCCCACCAATGAAACAATGGGCTATAGCAAACTGATTTAACCCAAAAATGCCTTATTCGTGCCGTTTTACCCGTTTGTTCACCCAAATTGCCATAGAATATTAAACGGAACATACTGGAATGATCCCCAACATCCCTAGCACACCCTTGTCAATTTTCGGCACACAGCACGTCGGGACCCCGGGCACACCCCTGAAACCGTGGGCTATGGCACACTGATTTGGCCTCAAACTGCCCCATTCACATCGTTTTGCCCGTTTGTCCACCAAAATTGCGACAAAAAATTAAACGAACCACACTGGGATGATCCCCAACCACTCTGGCACATCGCACCGTTTTGCCCATTTGTTCACCCAAATGGCCACAAAAAATTAAACGGACCACATTTGACGATTTCCAACCTCCCTAGCATGGCCAGTCGATTTTTGGTCCACAACACGTTGGGACCCCAGGACCACCCCTATAACTGTGGGCAATAGCACACCGATTTAGCCAAAAAATGCCCAATTCGCGGTGTTTCGCCCGTTTGACCACCCAAATGGCCACGAAAAATTAAATGGGCCATATTGGGACTATCCCCAACCTCCCTGTCATGCCTCGGTCGATTTTTGGCCCACAGTATACTCGGACACCGGGCTCATCCCCGAAAACATGGGCTATAGCACCCTTATTTGGCCCGAAAAAGACCCGTTTGCACCGTTTCGCCCGTTTATCCACCCAAATGGCCACAAAAAATTAAACGGAACACACTGGGACAATTCTCAATCTCCCTGGCATGCCTTGGTCTATTTTTGGCACACAACACGCCTGGACCCTAGGCCCACCCTCAAAACCGTGGACTATAGCACACCAATTTGGCCTGAAAATGGCCCGTGTGGACCTTTTCGCCCGTTTGTACACCCAAATTGCCGTGAAAAATTAAAAGGACCACACTGGGACGATCCCCAAACTCCCTGGCATGTCCCGGTCAATTTTTTTCCCATAGCATGCCCGGACCCCGGGGCTACCCCCGAAACCGTAGGCTAAAGCACACCGATTTGTCCCTAAAATGCCCCGTTCGCGCTTTTTTGCCTGTTTGTCCACCCAAATGGCCAGGAAAAATTAAACGGACCATACTGGGATGATCCCCAACCTCCCTGGAATATTCGGATCGATTTTCGGCCCACAGCACGCCCTGACCCTGAGCCCACCCCCGATATCGTGGGTTATAGCACACCGATTTAGCCCAAAAATGCCCTGTTCGCGCCGTTTTGCCCGTTTGTCCTTCCAAATGGAAATAAAAAATTAAACGGACCACACTGGGACGATCCCCAACCTCTATGGCATGCCCCGATCAATTTTTGGCCCACAACAATCCCGAACCCCGAGCCCACCCCTAAAACCGTGAGCTATAGCACAATGATTTGACTCAAAAATGCTCCGTTCATGCCGTTTTATCTGTTTGTCCACTTAAATGGCGACAACAAATTAAACGGACCACACTGGGACGATCCCCAAGCTCCTTGGCACGCCCCGATTGATTTTTGGCCCACAGCACGCCAGTTAATTTTTGGCCCACAACAAGCCTGGACACTGGACCCACACGTAAAACTGTGGGCTATAGAACATCGATTTGGCCTGAAAATGCCTCATTCGCGCTGTTTCGCCCGTTTGTCTACCCAAATGGCCACGAAAAATTAAACAGACCACATTGGGACGATCCCAACCTCCTTGGCACGCTTCGATTGATTTTTGGCCCACAGCACGCCCAAACCTCAGGCCCACCTACAAAACTGTGGGATATAGCACACTGATTTAGCCCAAAAATGCCCTATTCGTGTTGTTTTGCCCGTTTGTTCACCCAAATGGCCATAAAAAATTAGACGTACCACACTAGGATGATCCCCAACCTCCCTGGCACGTGCCGGTCAATTTTCAGACCACATCACGCCCGAACCCTGGGCCCACCCCAAAAACTGCGGTCCATAGAACACCAATTTGGCCTGAAAATGCCCTATTTGTGTCGTTTCGTCCGCTGGTCCACCAAAATGCCCAGGAAAAATTAACGGACCATACTAGGATGATCCCCAACCTCCCTATCATGCCTCGATCAATTTTTGGCAACAGCACGCCTGGACCCTGGGCCCACCCTCGATACCGTGGGCTATAGCACACCAATTTAGCCCAAAAATGCCCTGTTCGCGCTATTTTGCTCGTTTGTCCTCCCAAATGAACACAAAAAATTAATAGGACCACACTGGGACGATCCCCAACCTTCCTGGCACGCCCCGGTCGATTTTTGACCCATAGCACGCCTGAACCCCGGGACCACCACCAAAATCATTGGATATAGCACACCGATTTGGCTAAAAAATTCCCCGTTCGTGCCGTTTCGCCCATTTGTTCAGCTAAATGGCAAAGAAAAATTAAACAGAACACACTGGGATGATTCCAAACCTACCTGGTATGCCCCGATCAATTTTTGGCGCACATTACTCCCAAACCCCAGACCCACTCCCAAAACTGCGGTCTATAGCACACCGATTTGGCACAAAAATGCTCTGTTCGCGCCGTTTTGCCTGTTTCTCCACCACAATGGCCACGGAAAATTAAATGGACCACACTAGGATGATCCCCAATCTCCCTAGCACGCCCCGTTCAATTTTTTGCCCACAGCACACCCGAACCCCCGGCCACGCCCGAAACCGTGGTCTATAATGCACCGATTTGGCTTGAAAATGCCCCGTCGCTCTGTTTCATCTGTTTGCCCAGCCAAATTGTCCCAAAAAATTAAACGGAGCACACTGGGGAGATCCCCAACCTCCCTAGCATGCCCCGATCAATATTCATCCCACAGCACGCCCGGACCTCGGGCCACCCCCAAAACCAAGGGCAATAGCACACTGATTTGGCCCAAAAATGCTTGTTCTTGTCGTTTCGCCCGTTTGTCAACTCAAATGGCCACGAAAAATTAAATGGACCAAACTGAGATGATCCCCAACCTCCCTGGCTCACCCCGGTCGATTTTCGACCCACACGCCTGAACCCCGGGCCCACACCTAAAACCGTGGGCTATAGAACAAGGAATTGGCCCGAAAATGCCTCGTTCGCACTGTTTCGCCCGTTTGTCAACCCAAATGGCCACGAAAAATTAAAAAGACCACACTGGGACGATCCCCAACCTCCCTGGAACGACTCAGTCGATTTTTGGGCCACAGCACGCCCGGACCTCGGGCCCACCCACGAAACTGTGGGCTATAGCACACCGATTAAGCCCCAAAATGCCCCATTTGCGTTGTTTTGCCCGTTTGTTCACCCAAATGACCACAAAAAATTAAACGAACCATACTGGGATGATACCCAACCTCCCTGACACGTACTGGCCGATTTTAAGACCACAGTACGCCCGAAACCGTGGGCTATAGAACACCATTTTGGCCCAAAAATGCCTCGTTCATGCTGTTTCGTCCGTTTGTCTACCCAAATGGTCACGAAAAATTAAACGGACCACACTGGGATGATCCCTAACCTCCCTGACACGTATCGATCGATTTTAGGCCCACATCACGCCTGGACCCCGATCCCGCTCCCAAAATCGTGGGCTATAGCACACCCATTTGGCCCAAAAATGCCCCGTTCTCACTGTTTCGCCGGTTTGTCCACCCAAATGGCCACAAAATATTATTCGAACCACACTGAGATGATCCCCAACCTCCCTAGCATGCCCCAGTTGATTTTTGGCCCACAGCACGCTCGGATCCCAGGCACACTCCTGAAACCGTGGACTATAGCACACCTATTTTGCCCGAAAATGCTCCGTTCGCACCGTTTCGCCCCTTTGTCCGCCCAAATGGCCACGAAAAATTAAACGGACCACATTGGGATGATCCCCAACCTCCCTGGTATGTCCCGATCAATTTTTGTCCCACAACACTCCCGGTCCCCCGGCCCAGCTCTGAAACCATGGGCTAAGCACATCGATTTGGACTGAAAATATCCCGTTCGCGTAGTGTTATCCGTTTATCCACCCAAATGGCCACGAAAAATTAAACAGACCATACTGCGATGATATTCAACCCTGGCATGCGTCGGTCGATTTTCAGTCCACAGCACACCCAAACCCCGGGCCCACCCCCAAAATCGTGGGCTATAGCACTCTGATTTGGCTAAAAAATGCCTTGTTCATGCTGGTTAGCCCATTTCCCCCCCAAATAGCCACAAAAAATTAAACGGGCCATACTGGGAGGATCCCCAACCTCCTTGGCATGCCCTGAATGATTTTTGGCCCAGAGCACGCTCGAAACCCGGGCCCCCCAACAAAATCGTGGGCTATAGCACCCCGTTTTAGCCCAAAAATGCCTTGTTCATGCCGTTTTACCCGTTTGTTAACCGAAATGGCCACAAAATATTTAACGGACCAGACTGGGTTGATCCCCAACATCCCTAGCACGCCCTTGTCAATTTTCCGCACACAGCACGTCGGGACCCGGGCCCACCCCCAAAACCGTGGGCTATGGCACACTGATTTGTCCTTAAACTGCCCCATTCACATCATTTTGTCTGTTTGTCCACCAAAATAACGATAAAAAATTAAACGAACCACACTGGGATGATCCCAAATCACTCTGGCACATAACGCCGTTTTGCCCGTTTGTTTACCCAAATAGCCACAAAAAATTAAACGGACCACACTGGACGACTCCCAACCTCCCTAGCATGCCCCAGTCAATTTTTGGCCCACAGCACGTCGGGACCTCGGGACAACCCCTGCAACCGTGGGCTATAGCACACCAATTTAGCCCAAAAATGTCCCATTCGCGGTGTTTTGCCCGTTTGTCCACCCAAATGGCCACGAAAAATTAAATGGGCCATACTGGGACTATCCCCAACCTCCCTGGCATGCCTCGGTCGATTTTTGGCCCACAGCATACCCGGAACCCGGGCTCACCCCCAAAACCGTTGGCTATAGCACCCTTATTTGGCCCGAAAAAGATCCGTTTGCACCGTTTCGCCCGTTTATCCACCCAAATGGCCACAAAAAATTAAATGAAACACACTGGGACAATTCTCAATCTCCCTGGCTTGCCTTGGTCAATTTTTGGCACACAACACACCTGGACCCTAGGACAACCCTCAAAACCGTGGGCTATAGCACACCGATTTAGCCCGAAAATGCCCCGTACGGGCCGTTTCGCCCGTTTGTACACCCAAATTGCCATGAAAAAATAAAAGGACCACACTAGGACGATCCCCAAACTCCCTGGCATGCCCCGTTCAATTTTTGGCCCACAGCACACCCGAACCCCGGGCCACGCTTGAAACCGTGGTCTGTAATGCACCGATTTGGCTCGAAAATGCCCCGTTCGCGCTGTTTCATCCGTTTGCCCAGCCAAATTATCCCAAAAAAGTAAACGAACCACACTGGGATGATCCTCAACCCCCTTAGCATGCCTCGATCAATATTCGGCCCACAACACGCCTGGAACTCGGGCCACCCCCAAAACCGTGGGCTATAGCACACTGATTTTGTCCTAAAAGGCTTGTTCTTGTTTTTTCACCTGTTTGTCAACTCAAATAGCTACGAAAAATTAAACGGACTAAACTGAGATGATCCCCAACCTCCCTGGATCACCCCGGTCAATTTTTGGCCTACAAGCCTGTACCCCAGGCCCACACCTAAAATCGTGGCCTATAGAACATCGACTTGGCCCGAAAATTCCTTGTTCGCACTGTTTCGCCTATTTGTCAACCCAAATGGCCACGAAAAATTAAACAGACAATACTGGACGATCCCCATCCTCCCCGGCATGTCTCGATCAATTTTTGAACCACAGCACACCCGGACCTCGAGCCCACCCACGGAACTGTGGGCTATAGCACACCAATTAAGCCCAAAAATGCCCCGTTTGTGTTGTTTTGCCCGTTTGTTCACCCAAATAGCCACGAAAAATTAAACGGACCATACTGGGATGATCCCCAACCTCCCTGGCACGTGCTGATTGATTTTCAGACCACATCACGGCCGAACCCATGGCCCACCCCTGAAACTGTGGGCTATAGAACACCATTTTAGCCCAAAAATGCCCTGTTCATGCTGTTTCGTCCGTTTGTCTACCCAAATGGTCACGAAAAAATAAACGGACCACACTGGGATGATCCCTAACCTCCTGACATGTCTCAATTGATTTTAGGCCCATATCACGCCCGAACCCCGGGCCCTCCCTCGAAATTGTGGGCTATAGCACACCGATTTGGCCTAAAAATGCCCCGTTCTCACTGTTTCGCCGGTTTGTCCGCCCAAATGGCCACAAAATATTATTTGGGCCATACTGAGATGATCCCCAACCTCCCTAGCATGCCCCGGTTGATTTTCATCCCACAGCACGCTCGGACCCTAGGCCCACCCCTGAAACCGTGGACTATAGCACACCTATTTGGCCCGAAAATGCTCCGTTCGCACTGTTTCACCCCTTTGCCAGCCCAAATAGCCATGAAAAATTAAACGAACCACATTGGGATGATATCCAACCCCCCTGGTATTCCCCGATCGATTTTTGTCCCACAACACTCTCGGTCCCCTGGCCCAGCTCTGAAACCGTGGGCTAAGCACACCGATTTGGACTGAAAATGCCCCATTCGCGCAGTGTTGTCCATTTGTCCACCCAAATGGCCACGAAAAATTAAACGAACCATACTGCGACGATTCTCAACCTCCCTGGCATACCCCGATCGATTTTCATCCCACAGCACATCCAAACCTCAGGCCCACCCCCAAAATCGTGGGCTATAACACTTTGATTTGGCTAAAAAATGCTTTGTTCACGCTGGTTCGCCCGTTCCCCCCCCCCCCCCCCCCCCCGCAAATGTCCATGAAAAATTAAACGGACCAGACTGGGATGATCCCCAACCTCCTTGGCACGCCCCGATCAATTTTTGGCCCAGAGTACGCTCGAAACCCGGGCCCACCAATGAAATCGTGGGCTATAGCACACCGATTTAGCCCAAAAGTGCCTTGTTCGTGCCGTTTTACTCGTTTGTTCACCCAAATGGCCACAAAATATTAAACGGACCATACTGGGATGATCCCCAACAACCCTAGCATACCCTTGTAAATTTTTGGCACACAGCACGTCGGGACCCCGGGCCCACCCCGAAACCGTGGGCTATGGCACACTGATTTGGCCTCAAACTGCCCCATTCACGTCATTTTGCTAGTTTGTCCACCGAAATAGCGACAAAAAATTAAACGAACCAAACTGGGATGATCCCCAACCACTCTGGCATGTCGCGCCGTTTTGCCCGTTTGTTCACCCAAATGGTCACAAAAAATTATACGGACCACACTGGACGACTCCCAACCTTCTTAGCATACCCCAGTCGATTTTTGGCCCACAACACATCGGGACCCCGGGACCATCCCTTTAACCATGGGCTATAGCACACCGATTTAGCCCGAAAATGCCCCATTCATGGTGTTTCGCCTGTTTGTCCACCCAAATGGCCACGAAAAATTAAATGGGCCATACTGGGACTATCTTGAACCTCCCTGGCATGCCTCAGTCGATTTTTAGCCCACAGAATGCCCGAACCCAGGCTCACCCCCCGAAACCGTGTGCTATAACACCCTTATTTGGCCCGAAAAAAATCCGTTTGCACCGTTTCGCCCGTTTATCCACCCAAATGGTCACAAAAAATTAAACGGAACAGACTGGGATAATTCTCAATCTCCCTGTCATGCCTTGGTAGATTTTTAGCATACAGCATGCTTGGACCCTTGGCCCACACTCAAAACCGTTGTCTATGGCACACTGATTTATCCCGAAAATGGCCCGTTTTGCTAGTTTGTACACCCAAATTTCCACGAAAAATTAAAAGGACCACACTGGGATGATCCCCAAACTCCCTGGCATGTCCTGATCAATTTTTAGCCCATAGCATTCCCGGACCCCGGGTCTACCCCTGAAACCGTGGGCTAAAGCACACCGATTTGGCCCGAAAATGCCCCATTCGTGCTGTTTTGCCTGTTTGTCTACCCAAATGGCCAGGAAAAATTAAACGGACCATACTGGGATGATCCCCAACCTCCCTGGCATACCCCGATCGATTTTCGGCCCACAGCACGCCCTGACCCTGAGCCCACCCCCGATACCGTGGGCTATAGAAAACTGATTTAGCCCGAAAATGCCCTGGTCGCGCCGCTTTGCCTGTTTGTCCTTCCAAATGGAGACAAAAAATTAAACGGACCACACTGGGACGATCCCCAACCTCTCTGGCATGCCCCGATCAATTTTTAGCCCACAGCAATCCCGAACCCCGGGCCCACCCCTAATACCGTGAGTTATAGGACAATGATTTGGCTTAAAAATGCTCCGTTCACGCCGTTTTTTCCCGTTTGTCCACCCAAATGGCGACAAAAAATTAAACGTATCACACTGGGACAATCCCCAAGCTCCCTGGCACGCCCCGATTGATATTTATCCCACAGCACGCCAGTCGATTTTCGGCCTACAACAAGCCTGGACCCCGGACCCACACCTAAAACCGTGGGCTATAGAACATCGATTTGGCCCGAAAATTCCTTATTCGCGCTGTTTCGCCCGTTTGTCAACCCAAATGGCCACGAAAAATTAAACAGACTACACTGGGAGGATCCCCAACCTCCCTGGCACGCCTCGATTGATTTTCGGCCAACAGCACGCCTGTACCTCAGGTCCACCCACGAAACTGTGGGCTATAGCACACCGATTTAGCCCAAAAATGCCCCATTCGTGTTGTTTTGCCCGTTTATTCACCCAAATGGCCACGAAAAATTAGATGGACCACACTGGGATGATCCCCAACCTCCCTGGCACGTGAAGGTCAATTTTTAGCCCACATCACGCCCAAACCCTGGGCCCACCCCAAAAACCGCGGTCTATAGAACACCGATTTGGCCTAAAAATGCCCCGTTCGTGCCGTTTCGTCCGCTGGTCCACCAAAATGGCCAGGAAAAATTAAATGGACCATAATGGGAAGATCCCCAACCACCCTGGCATGCCTCAATCAATTTATGGTGCATAGCATGCCCAGACCCTAGGCCCACCCTCGATACTGTGGGCTATAGCACACCGATTCTGCCCGAAAATGCCCTGTTCGTGCCATTTTGCTCGTTTGTCCTCCCAAATGGACATAAAAAATTAATAGGACCACACTAGGACGATCCCCAACGTTCCTGGCATGCCCCGATCGATGTTTGACCCACAGCACGCCTGAACCCGGGACCACCCCCAAAATCATTGGCTATAGCACACCGATTTGGCTCGAAAATGCCCTGTTCGTGTCGTTTCGCCTATTTTTCAACCCAAATGGCAAAAAAAAAAATTAAACAGAACACACTGGGATTATTCCCAATCTATCTGGCATGCCCCGATCAATTTTTGGCCCACTACACTCCCGAACCCCAGGCGCACTCCCAAAACCGTAGGCTATAGCACACCGATTTAGCACAAAAATGCTCTGTTCCTGCCGTTTTGCCTGTTCTCCACCAAAATGGCCACGAAAAATTAAATGAACCACACTGGGATGATCCCCAAGCTCCCTGGCATTCCCCGTTCAATTTTTGGCCCACAGCACACCCGAACCCCGGGCCACGCCCGAACCCGTGGTCTATAATGAACCAATTTGGCTCGAAAATGCCCCGTTCGCGCTGTTTCATTTATTTGCCCCGCCAAATTGTCCCAAAAAAATAAATGGACCACACTAGGATGATCCCCAACCTCCCTAGCATGCCCCGATCAATATTTGGCCCACAGCACGCTAGGACCTCGGGCCACCCCCGAAACCGTGGGCTATAGCACACTGATTTGACCCAAAAATGCTTGTTCTTGTCGTTTCGCCCGTTTGTTAACTCAAATGGCCACGAAAAATTAAATGGACCAAAATGAGATGATCCCCAACCTCCCTGGCTCACCCCGGTCGATTTTTGGCCCACAATCCTGGACCCCGGGCCCATACCTAAAACCGTGGGCTATAGAACATCGATTTGGCCCGAAAATGCCTCGTTCGTACTGTTTCGCCTGTTTGTCAACCCAAATGGCCATGAAAAATTCAACAGACCATACTGGATGATCCCCAACCTCCCTGGCACGCCTCGGTTGATTTTCGAACCATAGCAAGCCCGAACCTCGGGCCCACCCACGAAACTGTGGGCTATAGCACACCAATTTAGCCTAAAAATGCCCCATTTGCATTATTTTACCTGTTTGTTCACCCAAATGGCCACGAAAATTTAAACAGACCATACAGGGATGATCCCTAACCTCCTTGGCACGTGCCGGTCAATTTTCAGACCACAGCACGCCCGAAACCGTGGGCTTTAGAACACCATTTTGGCCCGAAAATGCCCCGTTCATGCTGTTTCGTCCGTTTGTCCACCCAAATGGTCACGAAAAATTAAACGGACCACATTGGGATAATCTCTAACCTCCCTGACACGTCTCGATCGATTTTAGGTCCACATCACACCCGGACCTCGGGCTCGCCCCCAAAATCGTGGGCTACAGCGCACCGATTTTGCCCAAAAATGCCCCGTTCTCACTGTTTCACCGGTTTGTCCACCCAAATGGCCACAAAATATTAATCGGGACACACTGAGCTGATCCCCAACCTCCCTAGCATGCCTCGGTTGATTTTCGTCACACAGAATGCTCGGACCCCAAGCCCACCCCTAAAACCGTGGACTATAGCACACCTATTTGGCCTGAAAATGCTCCGTTCGCACCGTTTCGCCCCTTTGTCCGCCCAAATGGCCACAAAAAATTATACAGGCCATATTGGGATGATCCCCAACCTCCCTTGTATGCCCCGATCGATTTTTGTCCCACAACGCTCCCGGTCCCTAAGCCCATCTTTGAAACCGTGGGCTAAGCACACCGATTTGGACTGAAAATGCCCCGTTCGCTCAGTGTTGTCCGTTTGTCCATCCAAATGGCCACGAAAAATTAAACGGACCATACTACGACGATCCTCAACCTCCCTGGCATGCCCCGGTAGATTTTCATCCCACAGCACACCCGAACCTCGAGCCCACCCCAAAAATCGTGGGCTATAGCACTCTGATTTAGCTCAAAAATACCTTCTTCACGCTGGTTCGCTCGTTTCCCCCCCCCAAATGGCCACGAAAAATTAAACGAACCACACTGGGATGATCCCCAACCTCCTTGGCACGCCTCGATCGATGTTTGGCCCAGAGCACGCTCAAAATCCGGGCCACCAACAAAATCGTGGGCTATAGCACACCGATTTAGCCCAAAAATGCCTTGTTCGTGCCGTTTTACCCGTTTGTTCACCCAAATGGCCACAAAATATTAAACGGACCATATTGGGATAATCCCCAACATCCCTAGCATGCCCTTGTCAATTTTCGGCACACAGCACGTCGGGACCCCGGGCCCACCCCCAAAACCGTGGGCTATGACACACTGATTTGGCCTCAAACTGCCCCATTCACGTCGTTTTGCTCATTTGTCCACCAAAATGGCGACAAAAAATTAAACGAACCAAACTGGGATGATCCCCAACCACTCTGGCACGTCTCGCCGTTTTACCCGTTTGTTCACCCAAATGGCCACAAAAAATTAAACGGACCACACTGGACGACTCCCAACCTCCCTAGCATGCCCCAGTCGATTTTTGGCCCACAGAACGTCGGGACCCCGGGACCACCCCTGTAACCGTGGGCTATAGCACACCGATTTAGCCCGAAAATTCCCCATTCGCGGTGTTTCGCACGTTTGTCAACACAAATTGCCATGAAAAATTAAACGGATCACACTGAGACGATCTCTAAGTTCCCTGGCATGCCCAGGTCAATTTAGGTCCCATAACACGCTCAAAACTCGGGCCCACCCCTGAAATAGCTGGCTATAGCACACCAATTTGGTCCGAAAATGCCTCGGTGGCACCCTTTCGCCCGTTTGTCCACCCAAATAGCGATGAAAAATTAAACGGACCACACTGGGAGGATCCCCAACCTCCTTGGCATGCCCAGGTGAATTTTTGGCCAACAGCACGCCCGAACCCCCAGCCCACCCAGAAAACCATAGGCTATAGCACACTGATTTGGCTCGAAAATGCCCCGTTCGTTCCGTTTTGCCCGTTTGACCACCCAAATGGCCATGAAAAATTAAACGGACAATATTGGAACAATCCCTAAACTCCCCGGCATGTCTCGGTCTATTTTTGACCCACAGCAACCATGGAATATAGCACACCGATTTGGCCTGGAAATGCCCCGTTCACGGTATTTTTCCTATTTATCCACCCAAATGACCACAAAATATTAAACAGACCACACTGGGATGATCCCAACCTACCTGGAATGCCCCAATCAATTTTTGACCCACAGAACACCTGGTCCCTGTGCCTACCTTCGAAACAGTTGGCTATAGCACACCTATTTGGCCAGAAATTTCCCGTTCGCGCCGTTTCGCTCGTTTGTCCACCCAAATTGCCAGGAAATATTAAACAGACCACACTGGGATGATCCCCAACCTCCCTGGCATGACCTGGTCAACTTTCGGTCCATATCATGCCCGTACCCCAAGCCTACCTCCGAAACTGTGGCCTTTAGCACCCAATTTGGCTCGGAAATGCCCTGCTCACGTCGTTTCGCCGTTTGTTTACCCAAATGGCCACCAAAAATTAAACAGACCACACTAGGATGATCCCCAACCTCCCTATCATCCCCCGGTCGATTTTTAGCCCACAGCACGCCCGAACCCTGGGGCCACCCCCAAAACCGTGGGCTATAGAACACTGATTTGGCCCAAAAATGCCCCGTTCGAACCATTTTGCCCGTTTGTCCACCTAAATGGTTACGAAAAATTAAACGGACCACACTGGGACAATCTCCAGTCTCCCTGGCACATCCCGATTAATTTTAGGCCCACATCACTCCCGGACCCCTGGGCCGCCCCCATAACCGTGGGCTATAGCGCATCGATTTGGCCTAAAAATGCCCCATTCGTTCTATTTCGCAGGTTTGTCTACCCAAATGGCCACAAAAAATTAATCGGGCCACACTGAGATGATCCCCTAGCTCCTTGGCATGCCTTGGTCAATTTTTAGCATATAGCACGCTCAAACCCTGAGCCCACCCCTGAAATCGTAGGCTATAGCGCACTGATTTGGCCCGAAAATGCTCCGTTCGCACCATTTTTCTCCTTTGTCCACCCAAATAGCCACAAAAAATTAAACGGACAACACTGGGATGATCCCCAACCTCCCTTCTATGCCCCAATCAATTTTTGGCCCACAACACTCCAGGACCCTGGGCCTATCCCAAAACCGTAGGCTATGACACACCTATATAGCCCGAAAATACCCCATTTGCGCAGTTTTGTCCGTTTATCCACCCAAATGGCCATGAAAATTAAACGGGCCACACTGGGATGATCCCAAACCTCCCTGGCACATTCTTGTTAATTTTTGACCTATAACATGCCTGGACCCGGGCCCACCCCGAAACCGTGGGCTATAGCACAAAGATTTGGCTCGAAAATGCCCTGTTCGCGCCGTTTCTCCCGTTTGTCCACCCAAATAGGCACAAGAAATTAAACGGACCATACTGCGATGATCCCCAACCTCCCTGGCACGCCTCGGTTGATTTTAAGCCCACCGCACGCCTGAGCCTCGGGTCCACCCCAAAACCGTGGGTTATGCACTCCGATTTGGCCCGAAAATGCCTTGTTCGTGCTGTTTCGCCCATTTTTCCACCCAAATAGCCACAAAAAATTAAACGGACAACACAGGGATGATCTCCAACTTTCCTGGCATGCCCCAGTCGATTTTCGGACCACAGCACGCCTAGGCCCCAGGCCCACCCACAAAATATTAGGTTATATTACCAATTTGGCCCAAAAACTCCTTGTTGGCTCTGTTTCGCCAGTTTGTCCACCCAAATATCCATGAAAAATTAAACGGACCATACTGGGATGATCCCCAATCTCATGAAACACCCTGGTCAATTTTTAAACCACAACACGCCGGGCCCTGGCATACCCCCGAAACCGTGGGCTATAGCACATCGATTTGGCCCGAAAATGCCACATTCGCGCCATTTCGCCCATTTGTACACCCAAATGGTAACAAAAATTAAACGGACCATATTGGGATGATCCCCAACCTCCATGTCATGCCCCGGTCAATTTTTATCCCACAACATACCCGTACCCCGGGTCTACCCCCAAAACCATGGGTTATAGCACACCGATTAGTCCCGAAAATGCCCCGTTCGCACCGTTTCGCCAGTTTGTCCACCCAAATGGCCAGGAAAAATTAAATGGACCATACTGGGATGATTCCCAACCTCCCTGACATGCCAAGATCGATTTTTTGGCCCATAGCACGCTCGGACCCTGGGCCCACCCCCGATACCTGAGCAAAGCACATCGATTTGCCCTAAAAATTCCCTGTTCACACCGTCTCGCCCGTTTGGCCTCACAAATAGGCACAGAAAATTAATAGGACCACGCTGGGATGATCCCCAACCTTCCTGGCATGTCCCGTTTGATTTTCGACCTACAGCACGCCCGAACCCCGGGCCCAATCCCAAAACCATGGGCCATAGCACACCGATTTGGCTCGAAAATGCCCGTTCGTGCCGTTTAGCCCGTTTGTTCATCCAAATGGCAATGAAAAATTAAACGGACCACACTGGGAATATCCCCAACCTCTCTGTCATGCCCCAGTCAATTTTTGGACTATAACACTCCCGGACCCCGGGCCCACCCCCAAAACCATGGGTATAGCACACCGATTTAGCCAAAAAATGCTCCGTTCGCGCCGTTTTACCCGTTTGTCCACATATATGACTATGAAAAATTAAACAGACCTCTCTGGGATGATCTCCAAGCTCCCTGCCACTCCCCGGTTGATTTTTGGCCCACAGCACACCCGGACCCCAAGCCCACCCTTGAAACCGTGGGCAATATCACACCGATTTAGATAAAAAAAATGCCTCATTTGCACCATTTCTCCCGTCTGTCCACCCAAATGGTCATGAAAAATTAAACGGACGACACTGGGACGATTTCCAACCTCCCTGGCAAGCCCTGGTCAATTTTCGACATACAACACGTCTGGTCCCCGAGCCCAGCCCCGAAACCGCGGGCTATAGCACATTGATTTAGCCTGAAAATTCCCCGTTCACACCATTTCACCCGTTTGTCCACCCAAATGACCATGAAAAATTAAACGGATCACACTGGGACTACCCCGAACCATCCAAGCATGCCCCGAATGATTTTCAGCCCACAATATGCCCAAACTCTGAGCTGACCCCCAAAATCGTGGGCTATAGCACACCGATTTGGCCTAAAAATGCCCTGTTCGTGCCGTTTCGATCGTTTGTCCACCCAAATGGCCACAAAAAATTAAACAGACCACACTGGGATGATCCTCAACCCCACTAGCATGCCCCGGTCGATTTTTGGCCCACAACACGCCTGTACCCCGAGCCCACCTCCAAAAATGTGGCCTATAGCACACCGATTTGGCCCGAAAATGCCCCGTTCACGTCGTTTCACTCATTTATTTACCCAAATGGCCACGAAAAATTAAACGGACCACACTGGGATGATCCCCAACCTCCCTGGCATGCCACGGTCGATTTTAAGCCCACAGCACGCCTGAGCCCTGGGGCCACACCCAAAACCGTGGGCAATAGAACACTGATTTGGCTCGAAATTGCCCCGTTCGTGCCGTTTTGCCCGTTTATCGACCCAAATGGTCACGAAAAATAAAATGGACCATACTGGGATGATCCCCAATCTCCCTGGCACATCCCGATCGATTTTAGGTCCATATCACGCCCGGACCCCAGGCCCGCCCCGTAACCGTGAGCTATAGCACACCAATTTGGCCCAAAAATGCCCCATTCACACTGTTTCACAGGTTTGTCCACCCAAATGGCCACGAAAAATTAATAGGGCCACACCGAGATGATCCCCTACCTCCCTGGCATGCCCTGGTCGATTTTTGTCCCACAGCACGCTCAAACCCTGGGCTCACCCCTGAAATAGTAGTCTATAGCACATTGATTTGGCACAAAAATGCTCCGTTCACGCCGTTTTTCCACTTTGTCCGCCCAAATAGCCACAAAAAATTAAACGGACCACACTGGAATAATCCCCAACCTCCCTGCTATGCCCCGATCGATTTTTGACCCACAGCACTCTCGGACCCCGGGCCCATCCCCAAAACCGTGGGCTATAACAAACCAATTTGGCCCAAAAATACCCCATTTGCATAGTGTTGCCCGTTTGTCAACCCAAATAGCCATGAAAAATTAAACGGACCACACTGGAATGATACCCAATCTCCCTGGCATATCCCTATCAA
Source organism: Capsicum pubescens (assembly GCA_030864215.1). NCBI lineage: Eukaryota > Viridiplantae > Streptophyta > Magnoliopsida > Solanales > Solanaceae > Capsicum > Capsicum pubescens. The sequence goes on from CM061548.1 coordinate 418,296,980, forward strand.
TTTTTGACCTACAGCACGCCCGTACCCGGGCCCACCCCCGAAACCGTGGGCTATAGCACACCAATTTGGCTCGAAAATGCCCCGTTCGCACCGTTTCTCCCGTTTGTCCACCAAAATAGCCACAAGAAATTAAACGGACCATACTGCAATGATCCCCAACCTCCCTGGCACGCCTCAGTTGATTTTCAGCCCACAGCACGCCCGAACCTCGGGCCCACCCCGAAACCATGGGTTATAGCACTCCAATTTGGCCCGAAAATGCCTTGTTCGCGCTGTTTTGCCCGTTTGTCCACCCAAATAGCCACAAATAATTAAACGGACCACACTGGGATGATCTCCAACCTCCTTGGCATGCCCCAATCAATTTTTGGCCCACAACACGCTCAGACCCCGGGCCCACGCCCAAAATTGTGGGATATAGCACACCAATTTAGCCTAAAAATACTTCACTCGTGCCGTTTTGCCCGTTTGTTAACCTAAATGGCCAAAAAAAATTAAATGGACCACAATGGGATGATCCCCAACCTCCCTAGCACGCCCTAGTCGATTTTTGGCCCACAGCACGTCGGGACCCCGAGCCTACCCCAAAAATCGTGGGCTATTGCACACTGATTTGGCCTCAAAATGCCCCATTCACGTCATTTTTCCCGTTTGTCCACCAAAATAGCGACGAAAAATTAAATGAACCACACTAGGATGATCCTCAACCACCCTGGCACATCGCGCCGTTTGGGCCGTTTGTTCCCCCAAATGGCCAAAAAAGTTAAACTGACCACACTGGACGATCCCCTACCTCCTTAGCATGCCCCAGTCGATTTATGGCCCACAACACATTGGGACCCCGGGGCCACTCCTGTAACCATGGGCTATAGCATACCGATTTGGCCCGAAAATGCCCCGTTCGCGCTGCTTTGTCTGTTTTTTCACCCAAATGGCCACGAAAAATTAAACGAACCATACTGAGATGATCTCCAACCTTCCTGGCACGCCCCGATTGATTTTGGGCCCTCAATAAGCTTGAAACCCGGGCCCACCGCAAAAATAGTGGGCTATAGAACACCAATTTGGTCCGAAAATGACCCAGTCGCGCCGTTTCGCCCGTTTGTCCACCCAAATGGCGATGAAAAAATAAACGGACCACACTGGGTTGATCCCTAACCTTTTGGCATGCGCCGGTAAATTTTCGGCCCACAGCACGCTCGAAACCCCAGCCCACCCCCAAAACCGTGGGCTATAGCACACCGATTTGGCCTGAAAATGCCCCATTTGTGCCATTTCTCTCGTTTGTCCACCCAAATGGCCACAAAAAATTAAACGGACAACACTGGGACGATCCCCAACCACCCTTCCATGCCTAGGTCTATTTTTTACCCATATCAACCATGAACTATATGACACTGATTTGGTCCAAAAATGGCCCGTTCGCGCCATTTCGCCTGTTTGTCCACCCAAAGAGCCACGAAATATTAAACGGTCCACACTAGGATGATCCCCAACCACCCTGGCATGCCCCAGTCAATTTTCTTCCCACAGCACGCCTAGACCCCGGGCCCACCCCCAAAACCATTGGCTATAACACACCAATTTGGCCCGAAATTGCCTCGTTCGCGCCATTTTGCCCGTTAATCATCCAAATGGACACAAAAATAAAATTGACCACACTGGGATGATCCCCATCCTCTCTGGCATGCCTCGATCATTTTTTGGCGCACAACACACCCATACCCCGGGCCCACACCTAAAACCATGGGCTATAGCACACTAATTTGGCCCAAAAATGCCTCGTTGGCACCATTTCTCCCGTTTGTCCAACCAAATGGACACAAAAAATTAAATGGACCACATTGGGATGATTCCTAACCTCCTTGGCATGCATCGGTCAATTTTCGACCCACAGCATGCCCAAACCCCGGGCCAACCCCCAAAACCGCAGGCTATTGCACACCGATTTTTCCCGAAAATGCCCCATTCGCACCATTTTGCCTGTTTGTCCACCCAAATGGCCATAAAAAATTAAATGGATCACATTGGGAAGATCCCTAACCTCCCTGGCATGCCCCAGTCGATTTTTGACCTACATCATGCCCGTACCACAGGTCCACCCCCAAAACCGCAGGCTATAGCACACCGATATAGCCCTAAAATGCCCCGTTCGCGCCGTTTGCGCTTTTGTCAACCCAAATGGTCACAAAAAATTAAACAGACCACAGTGGGACAATCCCCAACCATCCTGGCACGTCCCGATCAATTTTCGGTCCATAGCACACCCGAACCCCAGGCCCACCCCCAAAATCGTGGGCATAGCACACCGATTTGGCCCTAAAATGCCCCATTCGCGCCGTTTCGCCTATTTGTTCTCCCAAATGGCCACAAAAAATTAAAAAGACCACATTGGGACGATCCGTAACATCCCTGACATATCCCGATCATTTTTCGGCCCACATAACGCCCGAACGCCAAGCACACCCCCGAAACCATGGGCTTTAGCACACCGATTTGGTCTAAAAATACCCCGTTTGCACCGTTTTGCCCATTTTTCCACCCAAATAGTCGCGAAAAATTAAATGGACCACACTGTGATGATTCCCAACCTTCCTATCATGCCCCGATCAATTTTTGGCCACAGCACGATCAAACTCGGGCCCACCCCCAAAAGTGTGGGCTATCGAACCTTGATTTGGACCGAAAATACCCCATTCGCACCGTTTGTTCACCCAAATGGCCATAAAAGATTAAAAAAATCACACTGGGATGATCCCCAACCTCCCTGGCATGCCCCGGTCGATTTTTGGCCCACAGAACGCCTGGACCCCATTCTACCCCCGAAGTCGTGGGCTATAGCACACTAATTTGGCCTGAAAATGCTCTGTTCGCGTTGTTTCACATGTTTGTCGACCCAAATGGCCATGAAAAATTAAATGGACTACAGTGGGATGATTCCCACCCTCTCTAGCATGCCCTGGTCGATTTTCGACCCACAGCACGCCCGTACCCCGGGCCCACACCCTAAACCGTGGGCTATAGCACACTGATTTGGCTTGAAAAAGCCCCGTTTGTGGGGTAGTGCCCGTTTATCCTCCTAAATGGACACAAAAAATTAAACGAACCACACTGGGATGATATCCAACCTCCCTGGCATGCCCCGATCGATTTTCGGTCGACCGCACGCCCGAACCCCGAGCCCACCCCCAAAACTGTGGGGTATAGCACACCTATTTGGCTCGAAAATGCCCCGTTCGCGCTGTTTTGCCTTTTTGACCACCTAAATGGCCAAGAAAAATTAAACGGACAACACTGGGAAGTTCCCCAACCTTCCAGGAATGCCCCGATTAATTTTTGACCCACAACAACCATGGGAAATAGCACACCGATTTGGCCCAAAAATACCTCATTCGCGCCATTTCACCCATTTGTCCACCCAAATGGCCACGAAAATTTAAACGGACCACACTGGGATGATACCTAACATCCCTGGCATGCCTAAGTCAATTTTTGGGCCACAGCACGCCAGGACCTCGGGCCCACCCCAAAAATCGTTGGCTATAACACATCGATTTGGCCCGAAATTGCCCCATTCGCGCCGTTTTGCCCGTTTGTCACCCAAATGGCCACGAAAAATTAAACTGACCACACTTGGATGATCCCTAACCTCTCTGGCACGCCTCGATAATTTTTCAACCCACAGCACACCCAGACCCCGGGCCCACACCCAAAATCATGGGCTTTAGCACACCGATTTGGCAAGAAAATGATCCATTCTCGCTGTTTCTCCCGTTTGTCCACCCAAATAGACACGAAAAATTAAATGAACCACAGTGGGATGATTTCAAACTTTGTGGCATGCCTCGGTTGATTTTTAGCCCACAGCACGATCGGACCCTGGGCCGACCCCCGAAACCGTAGGCTATATCACACTGATTTGGCTCGAAAAATGCCTCGTTCGTGCTGTTTCGCCCGTTTGTCAACCCAAATGACCATGAAAAACTAAACGGACCATACTCAAACGATCCCCAACCTCCTTGGCATACCTCGATCAATTTTTGGACCACAGCATGCCTGAACCTCGGGTCCATCCCCGAAATCATGGCTATAGCACACTAATTTGGCCCGAAAATGCCCTATTCGCGCTGTTTCGCCCGTTTGTCCACCCAAATGGCCACGAAAAATTAAACGAATCATACTAGGATGATCCCCAACCTCCCTGGCACACCCCAATCAATTTTCCACCCACAACACACCTGCACCCCAATCCCACCCCAGAAACCGTGGGCTATAGCACACCAATTTGGCCCCAAAATGCCCCGTTCGTGCCGTTTCGACCTTTTGTCAACCCAAATAGCCCCAAAAAATTAACCGAACCACAGAGGGACTATCCTCAATCATCCTAACATTCCCCGGTCAATTTTTGTCCCACAGCACGCTCGAACCCCGAGTCCACCCCCAAAACCGTGGGCTATAGCACACCGATTTTGCCCAAATATGCCCTGTTCGTGCCGTTTCGACCGTTTGTCCACCCAAATAGCCACAAAAAATTAAATGTATGGAACCTCCCTGGTACATCTCGATCAATTTTAGGCTAACTTCACGGCCGAACACCGAGCCTAGCCCCGAAACCGTGGGCTATAGCACACCAATTTGGTCCAAAAATGCCCCGTTTGCACCGTTTCGCCCGTTTATCCACCCAAATGGTCACGAAAAAATAATCAAACCACACTGGGATGATCCCCATCCTCCCTGTCATGCCTCGATTGATTTTTGGCCCATAGAACGATCGAACCCCGAGCCCATCTCCGAAAATGTGGGGTACACCGATTTGGCCCAAAAATGCTCCGGTCGCACCGTTTCGCTCGTTTGTCCACCCAAATAGCCACAAAAAATTAAATGGACCATACTGGGATGATCCCCAACCTCCCTGGCATGCCCTGGTCAATTTTTGGCTCACAAAATGCCCGGACCCCGAGCCCACCCCCAAAATCTTGGGTATAAGTACCAATTTGGCACGAAAATGCTCGATTCGCGGCGTTTCACCGTTTGTATACCTAAATGGCCACGAAAAATTAAACATACTACACTGCGATGATCTTCAACCTCCCTAGTATGCCCCAGTCGATTATCAACCCTCAGCACGCCCGGCCCCCGGGCCCACCCCCAAAACTGTGGGCTATAGCACACTGATTTATCTTGAAAAAGCCCCATTCGCGCGGTATCGCCCGTTTGTCCACCCAAATGGCCACAAAAAATTTAACGGCCTACACTGGGATGATCTCCAACCTCCCTGTCATGTCCCGGTCTATTTTTGGCCCAAATCACGCCCGGACCCCTGGCCCACCTCCGAAACCATGGACTATAGCACACCGATTTGGCCATAAAATGCCCCGCTCACGCCGTTTTGCCCGTTTATCCATCCAAATAGCCACAAAAAATTAAACGGACCACATTGGGATGATTCCCAACCTCCCAGGCATGCCCTGGTCGATTTTTGGCCAAAAAGACGCCCGAACCCCGAGCCCACCGCTAAAATCGTGGGCTCTAGCACACTGATTTGGCTTGAAAATGCCCCATTCGCTCTGTTTCGCCTGTTTGTCAATCCAAATGGCAAAAAAAAATTAAACGGACCACATTGTGACGATCCCCAACCTCCCTGGCACGCCCTGGTCAATTTTCAGCAAACAGCACACTCTGACCTTGGGCTCACTCCCAAAACCGCGGGTTATAGCACATCGATTTGGCCCAAAAACTCCCCGTTCGCCCTGTTTTACCCGTTTGTCCACCCGAATGGCCACACAAAATTAAACGGACCACACTGGGACGATCCAAACCTCCCTGGAATGCCTCGATTAAATTTTGGCCCATAGCACGCCCGGACCCCAGTCCACCCCAAGAACTGTGGTCTACAACACACCAATTTGGCGAAAAAAATACCCTTTTCTCGCCGTTTTGTCCGTTTGTCCTCCCAAAATGCCACAAAAAATTAAACGAACTACACTAAGACGATCCCCAACCTCCCTGGCACTCCCCGATCGATTTTTGGACAACAGCACACTCGGACCCCAGTTCCACCCTAGAAACCGTAGGCTATAGCACACCGATTTGGTTTGAAAATAGCCCATTCGCCCTGTTTCACCCGTTTGTCCACCCAAATGGCCATGAAAAATTAAACGAACAACACTGGGAAAATATCTAACTTCGATGGCACGTCCCGGTCGATTTTTGGCCCACAGCATGCCTAGATCCCAGGCCCACCCCCAAAACCGTGGGCTATGGCACACCAATTTGGCCCGAAAACTCCCCGTTGGCGCTGTTTTGCCCTTTTGTCCACCCAAATATACATGAAAAATTAAACAGACCACACTAGGACGATCCCCAACCTCCCTGACATGCCCCGGTCAATTTTTAGACCACAACACATCGGGACCCAGGTGCACCCCTAAAACCATGGGCTATAGCACACCGATTTGGCCCGAAAATGCCCCGTTCGCGCTGTTTCGCCCGTTTGTCCACCCATATGGCCACTAAAAATTAAACAGAACACACTAGGACGATCCCCAACCTCCCTGGCATGCCCCAGTAGATTTTCTGCCCACAACACATCTGGAACCCGGTCCCACCCCCGAACCGTGGGGTATAGCACACTGATTTGTTCTGAAAATGCCCTGTTCGCATCGTTTCGCCCGTTTATCCACCTAAATGGCCACAAAAATTTAAACGGATCACACTAGGACTATCCCCAACCTCCCTGGCATGCCCCGGTAGATTTTCATTCCACTGCATGCTCGGACCCCGGGTCGACCCCCGAAATGGTGGGCTATAACACATCGATTTGGCTTAAAAATGCCCCGTTCGCACCGTTTCACCTATTTTTCAGCCCAAATAGCCACTAAAAGTTAAACTAACCACATTAGGATGATCTGTAACCTCCCTGGAATGCCCCAGTCAATTTTTGGCCCACAGCACGCCTGGACCCTGGGCCCACCCCCAAAACCGTGGACTATAGCATATCGATATGGTCTGAAAATGCCTCGTTCGCATCGTTTTGCTCATTTGACCACCAATTAGCCACGAAAAATTAAACGGACCATAGTGGGATGATATCTAACCTCCCTGGCACGTCCCGATAGATTCTTGGCCCACAGCACGTCTGACCCCGAGCCGACCCCCAAAACCATGGGTTATTACACACCAATTTGGCCCGAAAATGCCCCCTTCGTGCCGTTTTGCCCGTTCGTCCACTCAAATATCCATGAAAAATTAAACGGACCACACTAGGATGATTCCCAACCTCCCTGGCATGCCTCAGTCAATTTTCGACCCACAACACATTCGGATCCCGGGCCTACCCCAAAACCGTGGGATAAAGCACACCAATTTGGCCCAAAAATACCTCGTTTTCTCCGTTCGCGCCCGTTTGTCCACCTAAATGGCCACAAAAAATTAAACGAACCACACTTGATAATCCTCAACCTCCCAGGCAAGCCCCAATTGATTTTCAGCCCACAGTACGCCCGGACCTAGGACCCACCCCCAAAACCATGGGCTATATAGCACACCGATTTGTCCCAAAAATGCCTCGTTCAAATCGTTTTGCCTGTTTGTCCACCCAAATAGCCACAAAAAATTAAACGAACAACACTGACATGATCCCCAACCTCCTTGACATACCCCGGTCAATTTTCGGATGACAGCACGCCCGGACCCCGGGCCTACCCCCAAAACCGTGGGCTATAGCACACCAATTTTGCCCGAAAATGCCCCGTTTGCACCATTTTGACCGTTTATCCACCCAAATAGCCACGAAAAATTAAATGGGCCATACTGGGACTATCCCCAACCTCCTTGGCATGCCTCGGTCAATTTTTATCCGACAACATGCCCGAACCCCGGGCTCAACCCCAAAACTGTGGGCTATAGCACCCTTATTTGGCACGAAAAAGACTCATTTGCACCGTTTCTCCCGTTTGTCCACCAAAATAGCCACAAAAAATTAAACGGGCCACACTGACATGATGCTCAACCTCCCTGGCATGCCCCGGTCAATTTTTGACCAACAGCATGCTCGAACCCCGGTCCCACTCCCGAAACCGTTGGCTATAGAACATAGATTTGACCTAAAAATTCCCCGTTCGTGTCGTTTCGCCCGTTTGTCCACCCAAATGGCCACAAAAAATTAAACGGGACATACTGGGACAATCCCCAACCTCCATGTCATGCCTCGAATAATTTTTGGCCCATAGCAAGCTCGGACCCCGGGCCCACCCTTAAAACTGTGGGCTATAGCACACCGATTTTACCTGAAAATTCCTTCTTCGCGCAGTTTCATGCGTTTGTCAACCCAAATGGCAATAATTAATTAAACGGGCCACACTGGGATATTCCCCAACCTCTCAGGCATGCCCCTGTCGACTTTCGGCCCACAGCACGCTCTGAGCCCGGGTTCACCCCCAATACCATTCGCGTCGTTTAACCCGTTTGTCCTCCTAAATGGACACAAAAAATTAAACAGGCCACAATAGGACGATCCCCGACCTCCCTGGTATGCCCCAGTCGATTTTAGGCCCTCAGCATGCTCGGAACCCGGACTAACCACAAAAATCATGGGCTATAGCACACCAATTTGGCCCAAAAATGCCCCGGTCGCGCTGTTTCTCCCATTTGTCCACCGAAATAGCAACAAAACATTAAACGGACTACACTGGGATGATCCCCAACCCCACTGGCATACCCCGATCAGATTTTATCCCACATCACGAATGGACCCCAAGCCTACCCCCGAAACCATGGGCAATAGCACACCGATTTAGCCCAAAAATACCCCGTTCGCGTCGTTTCGCCTGTTTGTCCTCACAAATGGCCACAAAAAATTAAACGGACCACACTGGGATGATCCCCAACCTCCCTGGTATTCCCTAGTTGATTTTTGGCCCACAGCACACCAGGACCCCAGGCTCACCCCCGAAACCGTGGGCTATAGCATACCGATTTAGCCCCAAAATGGCCCGTTCATGCCGTTTCGCCCGTTTGTTCACCCAAATGGCCACGGAATATTAAACGGACCGTGCTGGAACGTTCCCTAACCACCCTGGCATGTCCTGGTTGATTTTTAGCCCACAACACGTTTGGCCCCGAGCCCACCACCGAAACAGTAAGCTATAGCACACCGATTTGGCCTGAAAATGACCAGTTCATGTCGTTTTGCCCGTTTGTCCACCCAAATGGCAGCAAAAAATTAAAAGGACCATACTAGGATGATCCCCAACCCCCTCGGCATGTCTCGGTCAATTTTCAACCCATAGCCATCCCGAACCCCAGGCCCAACCACGAAAACGTGGGCTATAGTACACTAATTTGGCCCGAAAATGCCCCATTCGTGCCGTTTCGCCAGTTTGTCCTCCAAAATGGACATGAAAAATTAAACGAACCACACTAGGATGATCCCCAACATCCTTGGCATGCCCTGATCAATTTTTGTCCTACAGCATGCCCGAAGCTTAGGCCCACCCGCAAAATCGTGGGCTATGGCATATTGACTTGGCTCGAAAATGCCACATTCACGTTGTTTCGCCCGTATGTCCACCCAAATGGCCACAAAAAATTAAACGAACCCCACTGGGATGATACCCATCTTCCCTGGCACGCCCTGATTGATTTTAGGCTGACAAAATGCCCGAACTGCGGGCTACAGCACACCGATTTGGCCTGAAAATGTCTCATTCGCGTAGTTTCGCCCATTTGTCCTCCCAAATTGCCAAGAAAAATTAAACAGGCCATACTGGGATGATCTCCAACCTCCCTGGCACGCCCCAGTAGATTTTTGGCCAACAGCACACCCAGACCCTGGGCCCACGCCCGAAACCGTGGGCTATAGCTCACCGATTTGGCCCGAAAATTCCTCATTCACCACGATTCTCCTGTTTGTCCACCGAAATAATCAAAAAAAGATTAAACGAACCATACTTGGATGATCCGAAACCTCCCTGGCACGTCCCAATAGATTTTTGGCCCAAAGTACCCCTGGACCTCGGGCCCACCCCCAAAACCGTGGGCTATAGCGCACTGATTTGGCCCAAAAATGCCCCATTCACGCCGTTTTGCCCGTTTGTCCACCCAAATGGCCACAAAAAATTAAATGAGCCATACTGGGATAATCCCAAACCTCCCTAGCATGCCATGGTCGATTTTAGGCTGACTGCATGCCCGGACCCCGGGCCCACCCACGAAATCGTGGGCTATAGCACATCAATTTGGCCCAAAAATGCCCCGTTTGTGCCGTTTTACACGTTTGTCCACCCAAATGACCACAAAAAATTAAACGGACCATGCTAGAACAATCCCCAACTTCCTGGGAATTCCCCGATCGATTTTTGGCCCACAACACGCCCGAACCACGGGCCCACCCCTAAAACCGTGGGCAATAGCACACCGATTTGGCTCGAAAATGCCCCATTCGTGTTGTTTTACGCGTTTGTCAAACCAAATGGCCATAAAAAATTAAACGGGACACACTGGGATGATCCCCAACCTCCCTGGCATGCCACTGTCAATTTTTAGCCCACAGCACGCCTGGACCCGGCCCACCCACGAACCCTCTGGCTAATGCACACCGATTTAGCCCAAAAACATACCCTTCACGCCGTTTCGCCCGTTTTCCCACGCAAACGGCCACGAAAAATTAAACGGACCACACTGGGATGATCCCCAACCTCCCTGTCATGCCCCGGTTGATTTTTGGCCCATAGCACGCCCGGAACCCGAGCCAACCCCCGAAATCATGGGATATAGCACACCGATTTAGCCCGAAAACACCCCGTTCGCACCCGTCCGTCCACCTTAATTGCCATAAAAAGTTAAATGGACCACACTAGGATGATCCCCAAACTACCTGGTATGCTTCGATCGATTTTCGGCCTACAGCATACCCAAACCCTGGGCCCACCACCAAAATCGTGGGCTAGCCCAAAAATGCCCCATTCGCGCTGTTTCGCCGATTTGTTCACCCAAATGGCCACAAAAAATTAAACGGACCACACTGGGATGAACCCCAACCCCCTTGACACACCTCGATAAATTTTTGGCCCACACCACACCCGTACACCGGGACTACCCCCAAAACCGTGGGCTATAGCACACTGTTTTAGCCCAAAAATGCTCCGTTCACATTGTTTCGCCCATTTGTCCCCAGAAATGGCCACAAAAAATTAAACGGACCACACTGGGATGATCCCCAACCTCCCTGGCAGGGCTTAGTAAATTTTCGGCCCACATCACACCCGAACCCCAGGCCCACCCCCGAAACCGTGGGCTATAGCACACTGATTTGGCCAAAAAATGCCCTGTTCATGTTGTTTTACCCGTTTGTCCACCCAAATGGCCACAAAAAACTAAATGGACAACGCAGAAATGATATCCAACCTCCCTGGCACATCCCGATTGATTTTTGGCCGACAGCACGTTCGGACCCCGGGCCCACCACCAAAACCGTAGGCTATAGCACACCGATTTGGCCTGAAAATGATTCGTTTATGTCATTTCTCCCGTTTGTCCACCCATATGGTAGCAAAAAACTAAACGGATTATACTGAGATGATCCACAACCTCCCTGGTACGCCCCAATTGATTTTAATCCTACAGCACGCCCGGATCCCGGGCCCACCCCTGAAAATATGGGCTACAGCACACCAATTTGGCCCAAAAATGCCCCGTTCATGCCGTTTTGCCAGTTTGTCCACCCAAATAGCCACGAAAAATTAAACAGACCATACTAGGATAATCCCCAACATCCCTGGCATGCCTCGATCGATTTTTGGCCCACAGCACGCCCGTACCTCGGGCCGACCCCCAAAACCGTGCGCTATATCATATCGATTTGGTTCAAAAACTCCACATTTGCGTCGTTTCACCCGTTTGACCACCCAAATAGCCACAAAAAAGTAAACGGACCCCACTGGGATGATACCCATCCTCCCTGGCATGCCCCAATCAATTTTTGTCCTACAGCACACCCAAATCGGGGGCTATAGCACACCGATTTAGCTCAAAAATATCCCATTCGCGCCGTTTCGCCCGTTTGTCCACCCAAATTGCCATGAAAAATTAAACGGGCTATAATGGGGTGATACCCAACCTCCCTGGAATGCCTCGATCGATTTCCGGCCTACAACACTCCTGGACCCTAGTCCCACCCTCGAAACCGTGGTTTATAGCACACTGATTAGGCCCGAAAATGCCCCGTTCGCCACATTTTGCCCATTTGTCCACCCAAATAGCCGCAAAAAATTAAACGGACCATACTTGGACTATATGCAATATCCCTGCCACGTCTCGGTAGATTTTTGGCCCACAGCACACCCGTACCCCGGGCCCACCCCCAAAACCATGGGCTATAGCGCACCGATTTGGTCCAAAAATGCCCCGTTTGCGCCGTTTCACCTGTTTGTCCACCCAAATGGCCACGGAAAATTAAATGGGTCATACTGGAACGATCTCAAATCTCCCTAGCATGCCATGGTCAATTTTGGCCGACCACTCGTCCGGACCCCTGGCACACCCCCAAAACCGTAGACTATAGCACATCAATTTGGCCTGAAAATGCCCCATTCGTGCTGTTTTGCCTGTTTGTCCACCCAAATAGCCACGAAAAATTAAAAGAACCACGCTGGAACGATCCCCAATCTCCCTGGCACGCCCAGATCGATTTTTAGCCCACTGAACGCCCGGACCCCAGGTCCACACCCAAAATTGTGGCCAATAGGACACTGATTTGGCTCAAAAATTCCCCATTCACGTTGTATCGCCCGTTTGTCCACAAAAATGGCCACAAAAAATTAAACGGATCACACTGGGATGATCCCCAACCTCCCTGGCAGGACCTAGTCAATTTTCGACCCACAGCAGACCCGGACCCCAGGCCCACCTCCGAAACCATGGGCTATGGCACACCGATTTGGCCCAAAAATGCCCCGTTCATGCCATTTCGCCCGTTTGTCCACCCAAATGGCCACGAAAAATTAAACAAACAACGCAGAAATGATATCCAACCTCCCTGGCACGTCCCGATCGATTTTTGGCCCACAGCACATTCAGACCCCAGGCCCACCATCAAAACCGTAGGCTATAGCACACCGATTTGGCCCAAAAATGATCCGTTCATATCGTTTCTCCCGTTTGTCCACCCAAATGGTAGCAAAAACTAAATGGATAACACTGGATGATCCCCAACCTCCCTGGTACACCTCGGTTGATTTTTAGCCTACAGCACGTGCGGACTCCGGGTCCACCCCTAAAAATGTGGGCTATAGCACACCAATTTGGCCCGAAAATGCCCCGTTCGTGCCATTACGCCAGTTTGTCTACCCAAATGACCACGAAAAATTAAACGGACCATACTGGGATGATCCCCAACATCCCTGGCATGTCCCGATCAATTTACGGCCCACAGCATATCGATCTGGTTCAAAAACTCCACATTTGCACCATTTCGCACGTTTGTCCACCCAAATGGCCACAAAAAAGTAAACGGACCCCACTGGGATGATACCCATCCTCCCTGGCACGCCCCGATCAATTTTTGTCCCACAGCATACCCGAACTGCGGGCTATAGCACACCGATTTGGCGTAAAAATGTCCCGTTCGCGTCATTTCGCCTGTTTGTCCACCCAAATTGCCATGAAAAATTAAACGGGCCATACTGGGATGATACCCAACCTCCCTGGCATGCCCCGATCGATTTCCATCCCACAACACACCCAGACCCTAGGCCCACACCTAAAACCGTGGGTTATAGCACACCGATTTGGATAAAAAATGCCCGTTTGTCCACCCAAATAACCGTAAAAAATTAAACGGACCACACTTGGACTATCTGCAACCTCCCTGGCACGTCCCAGAAGATTTTTCGCCCACAGCACACCCGGAACCCGGGCCTACCCCCAAAACCGTGGGCTATAGCGCACTGATTTGGCCCAAAAATGCCCCGTTTACGCCGTTTCGCCTGTTTGTCCACCCAAATGGCCACGGAAAATTAAATGGGCCATACTGGGATGATCCCCAATCTCCCTAGCATTCCATGGTCAATTTTGGCTGACCACACGCCCGGAACCTGGGCGCACCCCTAAAACCGTAGGCTATAGCACATCAATTTGGCCCGAAAATGCCCCGTTTGTGTCGTTTTGCTCGTTTGTCAACACAAATAGACACGAATAATTAAACGAACCATGCTGGAATGATCCCTAACCTCCCTGTCATGCCCCGATCGATTTTTAGCCCACTGCATGCCTGGACCCCGGGCCCACCCCCATAATCGTGGGCAATAGGACACTGATTTGGCCCAAAAATGCCTCGTTCGTGCCGTTTTGCCCGTTTGTCCACCCAAATGGCCACAAAAAAATTAAACGGGACACGCTGGAATAATCCCCAACCTCCTTGGCATATTCCTATCAATTTTTGGCCCACAACACGCCCGAACCCCGGGCCCACCCCCAAATCTGTGGGCTATTGCAAATTGATTTAGCCCGAAAACACCCCCTTCATGCCGTTTCGCCCGTTTATCCACCCAAATAGAGACAAAAAATTAAACGAACCACACTGGGACGATCCTCAACCTCCTAGGCATGCCCCGGTCGATTTTTGGCCCATAGCACGCCCAGACCCGAGCCCACCCCCGAAATCGTGAGATATAGCACACTGATTTGGCCCCAAAACACTCCGTTCGCACTCGTTTGTCCACCCAAATGGCCACAAAATAAACGGACCACACTGGGATGATCCCCAACCTCCATGGCACGCCCCGATCAATTTTTGGTAAACAACACCCCCGAACAATGGGCCCACCCCCAAAACTGTGGGCTATAGCACACCAATTTGGCCCGAAAATGGCCCATTCGCACCGTTTTACCCGTTTGTCCACCCAAATAGCCATGAAAAATTAAATGGACCACACTGGGAGGATCCCCAACCTCCCTGGCATACCCCAGTCAATTTTTGACCCAAAGAACGACCAAACCCCGGGCCTACCACCAAAACTATGGGCTATAGCACGTCGATGTTGCCCGAAAATTCCCCGTTCACGCCGTTTTGCCAGTTTGTCCAACTAAATGGCCACAAAAAATTAAACGGGGTACACTGGGTCTATCCCCATCCTCCCTGAAATGCTCCGATCGAGTTTTAGGCCACAGTACACTCTTACCCTGGGCCCAACCCCTAAATCGTGGCCGATAACACACCGATTTAGCCCAAAAACACCCTATTCATGCCGTTTCGCATGTTTGTCCACCCAAATGGCCATGAAAAATTACTGGTATGATCCTTAACCTCCCTGGAATTCCCCAGGTGATTTTTGGACCACAGCACGCTCAGACCCCGGGCCCACCCCCGAAACCATGAGCTATAGAACACCGATTTCCCCTGATATTGCCCCATTCATACCGTTTTGCCCGTTTGTCCACCAAAATGGCCACGATAAATTAAACGGACCACACTAGGATGATCTCCAAACTCCGTGGCACGCTCCGATCGATTTTTGACCCACAGCACGCTCGGACCCTGGGCCCACCCATGAAACCATAGTCCATAGGGCACCGATTTCTAAATGCCCCATTTTCACCTTTTCGCCAGTTTGTACACCCAAATAGCCATGAAAAATTAAACGAACTACACCGGGATGATTCCCAACCTCCCTAGCACGCCACAATCGATTTTCAACCTACAGCACGCCCAGACCCCGGGCCCACCCCGAAACCATGGGCGATATCACATCTATTTGGCCCGAAAATGCATCATTAGCACCGTTTCGCCCGTTCGTCTACCCAAATGGCCTAAAAAAATTAAAAGGGCCATACTGGGATGATCCCCAATCTCCCTGGCATGCCCCAATCGATTTTAGACCCACAGCACGCCTGGACCCCGAGCCCACCCCCGAAACCATGGTCTATAGCACACCGATTTGGCCCAAAAATGCACCGTTCATGCTATTTTGCCTGTTTGTCCACCCAAATAGTCATGAAAAATTAAACGGACCACAATAGGACGATCCACAAACTCCCTAGCATGCCTCGTTCGATTTTTGGCCTACAGCACGCCCGAACCCCAGGCCCACCCCCAAAACCGTGGGCTATAGCACATCGATTTGGCCCAAAAAAGCCCCGTTCGCACCGTTGTGGTTGTTTATCCACCCAAATGGCCATGAAAAATGAAACGGGCCACACTGGATGATCCCCAACCTCCCTGGCATGCCCCGATCAATTTTTGACCCACAACACGCCCGAACCCTGAGCCCACCCCCACAATCGTGGGCTATAGACCACCGATTTGGCCCAAAAATGTCGTGTTCGTGCCGTTTACACCGTTTGTCCACCCAAATGGCCATGAAAAGTTAAGCGGGATATACTGGGATGATCCTCAACCTCCCTGGAATGTCCTGATCAACTTTCGACCTACAGCATGCCCGAACCCCATCCCCTACCCCAAAACTATGGGCTATCACACACCGATTTGGCCTAAAAATGCCCCATTCACGCTGTTTTACAATTTTGTCCACCAAAATAGCAACGAAAAATTAAATGGGCCACACTAGCATGATCCTCAATCTCCCTGGCATGCCCCAATAAATTTTTGGCTTAATACATGCCTAGACCCCGGGCCCACCGCAAAAAACGTGGGCTATAACACACCAATTTGGCCCGAAAATGCTCTGTTCCCGTTGTTACGCATGTTTGTTTATCTAAATGGCCACAAAAAATTAAACGGATCATACTGGTACGATTCCCAACCTCCCTGGCATGCCCCGGTTAATTTTCGGCCCACAGCATGCCCGGACCCCGAGCACACCCCAAAAACCATGGTCTATAGCACACCTATTTAGCCCAAAAATGCCCCATTCGCGCCGTTTTGCCCATTTGTCCACTAAAATTTCCATGAAAACTTAAATGGGATACACTGGGACGATCCCCAACCTCCCTGGCATGCCCCAGTCCATTTTTGGCCCACAGTATGCTCGGACCCCAGGCCCACCCCAAAAACCGTGGGCTATAGCACACTGATTTGGCCTGAAAATGCCCTATTCATGCCGTTTCACCCGTTTACACACCCAAATGGCCATAAAAAATTAAACGGGCCACACAAGGATGATCCTCAACCTCCATAACATGCTCTGATTGATTTTTGACCTACAGCACGCTCATAACCCGGGCCCACCCCCAAAACCGTAGGCTTAGCGCACCGATTTGGCCCAAAAATGCCCCATTCGCGCCTTTTCACCTATTTGTCCACCCAAATAACAATGAAAAATTAAACGAACAATACACGGACGATCCCCAACCTTCCTGGGATGCCCCGATCGATTTTTGGCCCACAGTACTCCCGTACCCTGGGCCCACACCCAAAATCGTGGGCTATAGCATATCAATTTGGCCTAAAAATGCCACGTTCGTGCTGTTTCGCCCATTTGTCCACCCAAATGGACACGAAAAATTAAACGGGCCACACTAAGACTACCCCCCAACCACCCTGGCATGAACCGATCAATTTTTGGCCCACAGCACACTCGAACCCTGGGCCCATACCTAAAATCATGGCTATAGCACACAGATTTGGCCCTAAAACACCCCATTAGCGTTGTTTCGCCCGTTTGTCCACCGAAATAGCCACAAAAATTAAACGGGACAAACTAGAATGATCCCCACCCTCTCTGGAATACCCTGGTAGATTTTTCGCATACAACACACCCGGACCCCGGGCCCACCCCCAAAACCGTGGGCTATGGAACATCAATTTGGCCTGAAAATGCCCCGTTCGCATTGTTTCACCCATTTGTCCACCCAAATAGCCACGAAAAATTAAACGTGCCACACTGGCATGATACCTAACCTCCATGGAATGCCCGGTCAATTTTTGACCTAAAGCACGCTCGGTCACCGGGCCCACCTTAAAAACCATGGGCTATAGCACACCGATTTGGCCCAAAAATGCCCCGTTCGGGCTGTTTTGCTAGTTCGTCCACCCAAATAGACCAAAAAATTAAACGAGCCACAGTGGGATGATCCCCAATCTCCCTGCCATGCCCCTGTAGATTTTCGGCCCCCACCACGCCTGGACCCCCTGCCCACCCCCCAAAACCGTTGGCTATAGCACACCGATTTGGCCTGAAAATGCTCCATTCGCGCTGTTTCGCCTGTTTGTCGACCCAAATGGCCACAAAAAATTAAACGGACCACATTGGGATGATCTCCAAACTCCCTGGCATGCTACGGTCGATTATCGGCACACAGCATGCCCGAACCCCAAACCACCCCCAAAACCGTGGGCTATAGCACACCGATCTGACCCAAAAATGCCACGTTAGCATCATTTCGCCCGTTTGTCCACCCAAATAGCAATAAAAAATTAAATGGGCCACACTGGGATGATCTTCAATCTCCCTGGCATGACTCGATCAATTTTTGGCCCACAGCACACACGGACCCTGGGCCCACCCCCAAAACCGTAGGCTATAGCACACTGATTTGACTAAAAAATGTCCCATTCGTACTGTTTCACCCGTTTGTCTGCCCAAATGGCCACAAAAAATTAAACAGGCTACACTGGGAATATCCCCAACCTCCTTGCCATGCCCCGGTCAATATTTAGCCAACAGAACGCCCGGTCCCTAGTCCCACCGCCAAAAACGTGGACTATAGCACATCGATTTAGCCCGAAAATGCACTGTCTGCGCTGTTTCACCCGTTTGTCCAACTAAATGGCCACACAAAATTAAATGGACTACACTGGAATGATCCCCAACCTCCCTGGCACACCCCAATCAATTTCCAACCCAGAGCACGCCCCGACCCCAGGCCCACCCCTAAAACCGTGGACTATTGCACACCAATTTAGCTAGAAAATAACCCCTTCACACCGTTACAACCGTTTGTCCACCCAAATGGATTCAAAGAATTAAACAAACCACACTGGGAAGATCCTCAACCTACCTGGTATATCCCAATCTATTTTTGACCCACAGCACGTTCGGACCCTGGGTCCACCACGAAACCATGGGATATAGCACACTGATTTGTCCTAAAAATGCCTCATTCACTCCGTTCGTGCCTGTTTGTTCACCCAAATTGCTATAAAAAATTACACGGATCATATTGGACGATCCAAAACCTCTCTGGAACGCCTCGATCTATTTTTGGCCCACAACACGCTCATACCTCGGACCCAACCCCAAAACCGTGTGTTTAAGCACACCGATTTGGCCCAAAAATGGCCTGTTCGCGTTGTTTCACCCGTTTGTCCTCCCAAATGGCCATTAAAAATTAAACAGATCACACTGGGACGATCCCCAACCTCCCTAGCATGCCCCAGTCAATTTTTGGCCAACAACACGCTCGAACCCCGGGCCTACCTCAGAAATCGTGGGCTATAGCACACCGATTTTGACAGAAAATGCCTCATTCAAACCGTTTTGCTCGTTTGTCCACCCAAATGACCACGAAAAATAAAATAGGCTACACTGGGACTATCCCCAACCTTTCGGGCATGTCTCAGTTGATTTTTGGCTCACAGAATGCCCGAACCTCCGTCCCACCCCCAAAATCGTGGCCTATATCACACCGATTTGTCCCAAAAAATGCCACATTCACGCCGTTTTGCCCATTTCTCCACCCAAATAGCCATGAGAAATTAAATGGGCCATACTAGGACAAACCCCAACCTCCCTGGCATGCCCCGATCGATTTTTGACCTATAGCACTCCCGTACCCCAGGCCCACCCCCAAAATCGTAGGCTATAGTCCACTGATTTGGCCTAAAAATGCCCTATTTGCGCCGTTTTGCCTGTTTATCCACCCAAATAGCCACAAAAAATTAAATAAGACATGCTGGGACGATCCCCAATATTCCTTGCATGACCCAGTCGACTTTTAACCTACAGCACGCCTAAATCCCGGGCCCACCCCCAAAACTATGGGCTATCGCACAATGATTTGGCCCAAAAATGCCCCGTTCGCGCCATTTCGCCCGTTTGTCCACCCAAATAGCCACAAAAAATTAAACAGGCCATACTAAGATGATCCCTAATATCCCTGGCACGCCCTGATCGATTTTTGGTCTGCAGCAAGCCCGAACCCCAGGCTCATCCCCTAAATCGGGGGCTATAGCACACTAATTTGGCCCAGAAATGCCCCATTTGCGCCTTTTCGCCCGTGTGTCCACCCAAACGGCCCCAAAAAATTAAACAGGCCACACTAGGATGGTCCCCAAACCCGCTGGCATGCCCGGATCCCAAGCCTACTCACGAAACCCTGGTCAATAGCACACCAATTTGGCCCTAAAATGCCAAATTCGCGCAGTTTCGCCCGTTTGTGCACCAAAATACCCACAAAAAATTAAATGGGCCACACTGGAATGATCCCCAACTTCCCTGGCATGCCCTAGTTGATTTTCGTCCCACAGCATGCCCGGACCTCGGGCCCACCCCCAAAACCTTAGGCTATAGCACACTGATTTGGCCCGAAAATGCCTCATTCGCGCTATTTTGCCTGTTTGTCCTCCTAAATGGCCATAAAAAATTAAATAAGACACACTGGGACTATCCCCAACATCCCTGGAATGCCCCAGTCGATTTTTGGCCCAAAACACGCTAGGACCCCGAGCCTACCCCTAAACCCGTGGGCTATAGCACACTAATTTGGCCCAAAAAAGCCCCGTTTGTGTCGTTTCTCCCGTTAGTCCACCCAAATGGCCACGAAAAATTAAACGGACCATACAGGGATGATCTCAAACCTCCCTGGCATGCCCTTGTTGATTTTTGACCTACAGCACACCCGGACCCCTGGCCCATCCCCGAAACCGTGGGCTATAGCACACTGATTTGGCCCAAAAATGCACCGTTTTGGCCGTTTCGCCCGTTTGTCCACCCAAATGGCCACAAAAAATTAAACGGACCACTCTGAGATGCTCTCCAAACTATCTGGCACGCCCCGCTCGATTTTTGGCCCCAAACATTCCCGGACCCCAGGCCCACCCCCATAATCTTAGCCTATAGCACACCGATTTAGCTAAAAAATGCCCCATTCATGCAGTTTTGCCTGTTTGGCCACCCAAATCACCACGAAAAATTAAACGGGCCACAATGGGATGATCCCCAACATCCCTGGCATGCCTCAGTCAATTTTTGGCCCACCCCTGAAATCATGGGCTATTGCACACCGATTTATCCTGAAAATGACCGCTATCGCACGACGATTTGGCCCGAAAATGCCCTATTCATGCTATTTCACCCGTTTGTCCACCCAAATAGCCACGAAAAATTAAACAGGCCCTACTGAGATGATACCCAATATCCATGGCATGCCCTGATAAATTCTTGGCCCGCAGCACGCTCGAACTCCAGGACCATCTCCTAAATCGGGGGCTATAGCACACCGATTTGGCCAAAAAATACCCCGTTCGCGTCGTTTCGCCCGTGTGTCTACCCAAACGGCCATGAAAAATTAAACAGGCCACACTGGGATGGTCCCCAATCCCCCTGGCATGCCCCGACCAAATTTCTGCCCACAACATGCCCGGAACCCATGCCCACCCACGAAACCCTGGGCTATAGCACACCAATTTGGCCCGAAAATGCCCCATTCGCACCGTTTCGCCCGTTTGTCCACCAAAATGCCCACAAAAAATTAAATTGGCCACATTGAAATGATCCCCAACTTCCCTGGCATACCCCAGTTGATTTTCGGCCCACGGCATGTCCGAACCTCGGGCCCACCCCCAAAACCACAAGCTCACACTGATTTGGCCCAAAAATGCCCTATTTGCGCCGTTTCGCCTATTCGTCCTCCCAAATGGCCACAAAAAATTAAAAGGGCCAAACTAGGACTATCCCCAATCACCCTGGCATGCCCCAGTCTATTTTTGGCCCACAACACGCTAGAACCCCGAGCCTACCCCCAAAATCGTGGGCTATAGCACACTGATTTACCCCGAAAATGCCCCGTTCACGCCGTTTTGCCCGTTAGTCCACCCAAATGGCCACAAAAATTAAACGGTCTATACCGAGATGATCCCCAATCTCCCTGGCATTCCCTAGTTGGTTTTTGGCCCACAGCACGCACGGAACCCTGGCCCACCCCCGAAATCGTAGGCTATGGCACACTGATTTGGCCCAAAAATGCCCCATTTGGGCCGCTTCGCCCGTTTGTCCACCCAAATAGCCATGAAATATTAAACGGACCACTCTGGGATGATCCCCTAACTCCCTGGCATGCCCCGATCGATTTTTGTCCCCAGCATGCCCGGACCCCGGGCCCACCCCCGCAATCTTAGCCTATAGCACACCGATTTGGCCCGAAAATGCCCCATTCATGCCGTTTTGCCCGTTTGTCCACCCAAATGGATAAGAAAAATTAAACAGGCCATACAGGGATGATCCCCAACCTCCCTGGCAAGCTTCAGTCAATTTTTGGCCCACAACACGCCCGAACCCTAGGCCCACCCCTGAAACTGTGGGCTATAGAACACCGATTTATCCCGAAAATGTCCTTTTTGTGCCATTTCACCCGCTTGTCCACCCAAAATTTAATGGACCACCTTGGGACGATCCCCAACTACCATGGCATGCCCTGATAGATATTTGTCCCACAGCACGTCGGTCCCTGAGCCCACCCCCGAAACTGTGGGCTATAGCACACTGATTTGGCCAAAAAATGCTTCATTCAAGCCATTTCACCAGTTTGTCCACCCAAATGGCCACAAAAAATTAAACGAGCCACACTGGGATGATCCCCAACCACCCTGGAACTCCTCAGTCGATGTTTGACCCAAAGCACGCCCGAACCCCGGGCCCTCCCCCAAAACCGTGGTCTATAGCACACTGATTTGGCCTAAAAATGCCCCGTTCACGCCGTTTTGCCCGTTTGTCCACCCAATGGCAACAAAAAATTAAATGAGCCACACTGGGATGATCCCCAACCTCCCTGGCATGTCCCGGTCGATTTTCAACCCACGACATGATCAGGTCCCGAGCTCACCCCTGAAACTGTGGCTATAGCACATCGATTTGGCCCGAAAATTCCCCGTCCGCACCATTTCGCCCGTTTGTCCACCAAAATGGCAATGAAAACTTAGGCGGGCCATACTAGGACGATCCCCAAACTCCCTGTCATGCCCTGATCAATGTTTCGCCTACATCACGCCCGAACCCAGGGCCCACCCCTAAAACTGTGGGCTATTGCACAGCGATTTAGCACGAAAATGCCCCGTTCTCACCATTTTGCCCGTTTGTCCTCCCAAATGGCAACAAAAAATTAAATGGGCTATACTGGGATGATCCCCAACCTCCTTGGCATGCCCCGGTTGATTTTGGACCGACAGCACGGTCGGACCCCGGACTCACCCCCAAAACCGTAGGCTATAGCACACCGATTTAACCCTAAAATTCCCCATTCGCACCGTTTCGCTCATTTTTTTACCCAAATGGCAACGAAAAATTAAACGGGCCATACTGAAATGATCCCCAACCTCCCTGGCATGCCCCAGTCAATATTTGGCCCACAACACACTAGGAAACCGAGCCTACCCCCAAAATCGTGGGCTATAGCACATTGATTTGGCTCAAAATACCCCGTTCACGCCGTTTTACCCATTAGTCCACCCAAATGGCCACAAAAAATTAAACGGGCCATACTGGGATGATCGCCAACCTCCCTGGCATACCCCGATGACTTTTTTCCCACATCACGCACGGAAACCTGGCCCACCCCCGAAACCATGGGCTATAGCACACTGATTTGTCCCGAAAATGCCCCGTTTGGGCCGCTTTGCCCGTTTGTCCACCCAAATAGCCACGAAATATTAAAAGGACCACTCTGGGATGATCCCCTAACTCCCTGGCATGCCCCAGTCAATTTTTGTCCCCAGCATGCCCGGACCCCGGGCCCACCCCCGCAATCTTAGCCTATAGCACATCGATTTGGCCCGAAAATGCTCCATTCATGCCGTTTTGCCCGTTTGTCGACCCGAATGCATAAGAAAAATTAAACAGGCCATACTAGGATGATCCCCAACCTCACTGGCAAGCTTCAGTCAATTTTTGGCCCACAACACTCCCGAACCCTAGGCCCACCCCTGAAACTGTGGGCTATAGCACACCGATTTATCCCAAAAATGTCCTTTTTGTGCCGTTTCACCCGTTTGTCCACCCAAATATCCACGAAAAATTAAATGGACCACCTTAGGATGATCCTCAACTACCCTGGCATGCCCCGATAGAAATTTGGCCCACATCACGTCAGACCCCGGGCCCACCCTCAAAACCGTGGGCTATAGCAAACTGATTTGGCCAAAAAATGCTTCCTTCACGCCGTTTCGCTAGTTTGTCCACCCAAATGGCCACAAAAAATTAAACGAGCCACACTGGGAAGATCCCCAACAACCTTAGAACTCCTTAGTCAATTTTTGACCCACAACACGCCCGAACCCCGGGCCCTCACCCAAAACCGTGGGCTATAGCACACTGATTTGGCCCTAAAATGCCCTGTTCACGCCGTTTTGCCCATTTGTCCACCCAATGGCCACAAAAAATTAAAAAAGCAACACTGGGATGATCCCCAATCTCCCTGGCATACCCTGGTCGATTTTCAGCCCACAACATGATCAGACCCTGGGCCCACCCCTGAAACTGTGCCTATAGCACACCGATTTGGCCCAAAAATGCCCCGTTCTCACCGTTTTGCCCGTTTGTCCACCCAAATGGCATAGAAATCTTAGACGGGCCACACTAGGATGATCCCCAACCTCCCTGGCATGCCCCGATCAATTTTCGGCCCACATCACGCTCGAACCCAGGGCCCACCCATAAAACTGTGGGCTATTGCACACCGATTTGACCCGAAAATGCCCCGTTCGCACCATTTTACCCGTTTGTCCTCCCAAATGGCAACAAAAAATTAAACGGTCCATACTTGGATGATCCCTAACCTCCCTGGCATGCCCCGGTTGATTTTGAGCCCACAGCACGATCGAGCCCGGGCTCACCCCCAAAACTGTAGGCTATAGCACACCGATTTAACCCTAAAATGCCCCGTTCGCGCCGTTTCGCCCATTTTTCTATCCAAATGGCAACGAAAAATTAAACGGGCCATACTAGAATGATCCCTAACCTCCCTCGCGTGCCTTGGTCGATTTGCAGCCCACAACACGCTCGAATCTCGGGCCCACCTCCGAAGCTGTGGCCTATAGCATACCAATTGGCCCAAAAATGCCCCGTTCGCATTGGTTCGCCCGTTTGTCCACCCAAATGGCCACAAAAAATTAAACGGGCCATACTGGGATGATCCCCAACCTACCTAGCACGCCTTGATAGATTTCTAGTCCACAACACGCTCAGACCTCTGTCTCACCCACGAAATCGTGGGCTATAACACACTGATTTGGCTCGAAAATACCCCGTTCGCGCTGTTTAACCCGTTTGTCCATCCAAATGGCCACAAAAAATTAAACGTTCTACACTGCGATGATCC